>LNAC01001263.1:200441-264380 GCA_002007465.1 Ailurus styani
AAAAAAAAAAAAAAAAAAAAAAAAAAAAAAAGGACAATTGGGTGGCTTAGTCGGTTAAGCATCTGCCTTTGGCTTGGGTCATGATCCCAGGGTCCTGGGATGGAACCCTACCTGCACCATCAGGCTCCCTGCTTAGCGGGGAGCCTGCTTCTCTCTCCTGCCCCTCCCCCAGCTTGTGCTTGCCTGCACTCTTTCTCACTCTCTCTCTCTCAAATAAATAGTCTTAAAAAATAATTTTTTTAAAAAGAAACTAAACTGGATTATAGCTTGTCTTTATTTGATCTATCTAATATTCTGTCAACTCTGATTGTACAAAGTTCTCAGGTAACTCAAAGACCCACGCCTAATCCGAAGTAGAAGGTTTTCAAAAAGATAGCTACAATGCCAAAGTCCTATACAAGAATGGAATAATATCTTAAAAATGTCATGTACTATGTATATGTTACCTTTTAAAAATAATGCTACTGGGTCTCTGTTCGACAGTAAGTTTCTCATGAGGTAGAAGAGATAATCAAGTTCAACACAATAGAGTTTGAATTTAGAAGAATTTGTTAGTGTCAGTCATTGATTTCCACTTTAAAGTTCAAGAAACTGGGGCAGGTAGCATATTGGCAGCAGAAACAGAACCCTGGCTTCCAGTACTCTGAAGTGACGGCATTTTTGTCCCTTACCAATCCTATCATCTTCTCTTAGGAGACAACCTCTTTACTTAACTCTGGTAGAACTAATTACTCTGCATACCATCTTACTCTCACTTTATACATGTGAACTCTTGTTGAATACCTGGTGGGCATGAGACACTGTATTTGTGACATTAGTATATATCATATAACTTGATTCTTATTAGAGATTTGTAAAGGGACCACTACTGACACTATAATTGAGAAAATAGAGGCATAAAGAGGAAGAGACTTAAAAATCACACAGTTTGCAGAACAGAGTTTGAACAAAGGTCTTCTGATACTTTGCCTTGTGATCTTCATGTTGTTTTGTTATTCTTTGTATGTTTGTTGGCATTCACTGGTAGAGGAGGCCTATTCTGGAAGTCCTAATAGAGTAGAGAGATAGGATATCAAGGCATATGTCACTGATATTTTCCTTTGTCACTTTCCAATCATTTTACCTAATATATAATAAAAAGTATGGTGACAAGGTGAATATTTTGTTGTCCTTTCTCTTATATTGATATGTTGTATCTGTTTGTATTTTGTGTTTTTTGTCTACTTGATCGTGGACATAAATAGAAGCTCCAATTGATATGATTAGGGGAGAGTTGCCATTCATTAATTTATTCACTCACTCACTTAACAGACTTATATAAAACAATTAATATGGGTCAAGCTTTTGGTAGAATTAAGAGTAAAATAGTCAAAAGAAGAATGTTCTGCTTTGATAGTGTCTACTGCAGAGAGACAGGGACCAAATAATCACAGGAACAAATAATGAGAGTGTGTATACTTTTTCAAGGATTAGTAATGCTTTCCTGAAGAAATGATGAAGGAGAACATAAATAATGGTGAGAAGAATTGAAGAAGTTTTTGATGAGTAAAATTAAATAAGTTAAAAAGGGAGAGGAGGAGGGAGTGTTTCAAAGTATATCAGCTTAGGAAAGGACTTGGTTTTGGGTAGGGAGCAGGAGCATTCTGTACACACTAAAAACTGAAAAAACATCCATGTGATGATCTGCATGGAGGATGACGAGAAGTAGACCATAAGATGATCTTTGACAACAGGGAGAGGTGGTAACTGCATAATGTAGTTCAGAATCATGGCATTGGTTATTAACAATATTAAACAAGATGTTGAAAATTTAATCTGTTTTATTATTTTTTTTTCATTTACTCTGTTGTGAGGACAATGGACTTAATGGGGGTCAGAATGGATGAGGGTAGTGCAGTTAAAAATATATTGACTTCGTCAATGATGGTAGTTTGAGTTATGTTGGCATTAAGTCAAAAACTGTGAAAGGTGTAAGAAGTTACTCTTCCTGCAAGTTAACAAGTTATCCTGCACAGTTTAATATATATTTTGTGACAGATGATGACATGAGACTTCCCAGATCAGACATGCATGCAGTTTATTGCTCATGGCAAAAGGCAGTAGCTAGAGCAATACCTTTGTGTGGATTCCCCCAGCCTCAAGCCCCATGGGGTGATATCACCCCACATTTAGGTTGCATGTACCCCAGGAGAGAAAACCTGAACTTAGAAGATTCAGAGTTTCTATAGGACAGCTACCACTTCTATCCATGCTTCTCTTCAGAGAAATTACATACTAAGCAGATCTCTTCCAGAGAAAAAGAATAAAGTTTCTTCATATGTTTTCGCTTGGAAAGTAAGCAGATGTTTCTAGGGAGAGAATAAGGTCTCATGGCTCAAAATGTTCCCATTGCTTCTGTCTTTAGGGAAATACTACCTTTAACATCAAAAGCTGCCTGTTATGCAGTTATTTTTTTTGTATATTTTACACAGGAGGTTTGCAAAAATGCCAGAATTATGAAAAATTCTCTTCTAACAGGCATCAGATAAAGAGATTTATATAAGTGAGAGCTAACTTTAGTAACCTCAAATAATGTAGACATTTGAGAAAGAGCAAGACAAACATGACTTATAAGTATATAAGTATATATGACTTATGTTATATAAGTATAGTACAGACCCAGAGTATATCCTCAGATAATTATTAGTTGCCTGGAAATAGAGTTTGTTTCAGTTATCTGTTACAGCATAACAAAATATTCCAAAATTTAGTGGCCTAAACAACTGATCAACTTTGCTGGGATTTTTAAAGTCAGAAATTCAGGATGGCTCAGCTGTGAACTTTCCACTGAGAGTTTCTCAATGAGAAGAATAACAAAGAACGTGTTGCCATCTTTAATCTAGTGCATTATTTATTTTAAAAATAATAATTCTATGAAGAAGACTGTATCATTTTATATTGCTACAATAACAAATCTCACAAATTGAGCAATATAAACCACATGCACTTAATTATCTCACTGTTCTGTAAGTCATCCTTCTAGGCAGAATTGATCAGAACTATGCTTACGATCTTATAAGGCCAACATCAAGGTGTCAGTAGGCCTGGATTCTTATCTGGAGGCTCTAAAGGAGAATCCACTTTAAAACTTATTCCAGTTTTTTGGAAGAATACATTTCCTTCTTATGCTTTCCGTTGTCCCTAAGTTAGCAAAGTCACTTAGAATCTCCAACTTTTCCCATCTGCTAAATCTTTCTGACTTGGTCTCCTGTTCTTACCTGGGAGTAAGCTCTACTTGTATGGGTTTCTGTGATTACATTGGGCCCACCCAGATAATCCAGGATAACCCCCTAATTTAAGGTCCACTGATTAGTAACTGTACTAAATTGAATAGTATCCCTCCAAATGTCATGTCCACCCAGAACTTCAGAATTGACCTTATTTGGAAACAAGGCTTTTGCAGACATAATTAGTAAAGTTAAAGGAGGTCATACTGAATTAGGGTGGGCTCTAATTCCGTTATGACTGGTGGAGAAGAGAGGAAGAGATGCAACAGCAGACAGGTACAGAAAGGAAAAGGTTGTGTGATAACCAAGGCAGAAATTGGGTGAATATAGCTGCAAGCCAAGGAATACCAAGGATTGCCAACAACCACCAGAACCTAGGAAGAAACAAGAAAGGATTCTTCTCTAAAGCCTTTGGAGGCTACAGGTTCCTGCCAAAACCTTGACTTCAAACTTCTAGCTTCCAGAAGTATGAGAGAATAAATTTTTATTGTTTTAAGTTACAAAGTTTATTATAATTTGTCACAACAGCCCTGGGAAACTAATACAATAATCTTAATTACATCTGCAGTCCCATTTGCCATATATTACAATATATTCATGAATATGATACTTGAGCTGAAGGTTATGGTGCCAAAATTCTGTCTATCCCTGGGCCCCATGATCCACATCCCTATCAAATGCAAGATATATATTCATTCCTCCCCAAGTCCTAAAAAGTCTCATTATAGCATTATCTCAAAGTCTAAAATTTCATCCTAATACCACCAACTCAAAATTCCCAAATCTTATCTAAATTTCATCAGCTCACGGGTCCCAGAGCTCATCATCTCAGTAATAGAAATCGGGTGCAGATGAGGTGCCCCATCACAACTTTTCACTATCTGTAGGCCTGTGAAGCTAATGAAACAAATGATCTACTCACAACACTCCCAACATACAATGGTGAGACAAGCATCAGATAACAATAGGTATTTAAGTTCAAGACTGAGTGAATGCAAAGAAAAAGGAAGCACTCATTCATGGAAAAACTCCATTAAGTTTCCAGGGGTGGGAAGAATCTTCCTGTCTCTCCTCATTCCACCCTCTTGTCTCTGTTCTGTGTTCAATCCTCTAGGCTCTTGGTTCTACCCTCCCAGGAGGTATGCTTCTGTTTTCATAAAACTGGGTACATGTTTGCAGCTAAGTAGGGTTTTTTTTTTTTTTTTTTGCTACTTTCCATCAATAGGAGTTTGGGGGTTCAGCAGCCTTCTTCTCATATTCTTCTTGTCCCTTTCCTTTCAATCTAAGTTGGCATATTTTCTGCTGATACAAAATTCTCAAGAAACTGGTGGGTTTTGTGTGGATTTATCAGGGGATCACTCCACTGGAGCAAACTCTTCCACAGATCTTTCTTCAATAATCCCTTCCCTACTGTTGGCTTCTACTAAGATGAGTAATGGGCAATATCCTTAAAATGTCTAGAGAACCTCTGATTTGACTGAGTGATTCGATTTTGTGTAATGAATACTCTGATCTATTGGTCTTCCTTATGTTTCAAGACATTGTACCACTATGTCCTCAGCTTTCTCTGTTACACTTTCAAAAGAAATCTCTTAATTTTAGTTACTTTTGTCATCTGGATAGGCTGAGAATTTTCCAAATCATCAAGTTCTGGGTCATTTTTGTTTAGCAAGTTTCCTCCCAATTTATTCCTCCCCCCCAATTTACTATAAGTAGTATCTTCAACATTATGAAAATCATATTCATTGCTTATAAGGTCTGCTTTTCATAGAACTCCAGGACACAATTTGCCTAGTCTTCTGAATCTTTGTAACAAGGATCCTCTTTCTTATTATTTCCTGTAGCATTTTCTTCACTTTTTTCTAAGCTCTCCCTAGCAACACTTTAGTCAACATATTTCTTTTTTACAGTCTGTTCAGGGCAATCTAGGCTTTTACTATTATGCTTCTCAAAATTCTCCCAGCTTACTCCCACTACCCCATTCCAAAGCCACTTCCATATTTTTAGGTACTTATTACAGCAACAAACTTATCATTTCAGTGTAGGTGGATTCCTCACATGCAGGGTCATTTTCTGCAGAGAGAAGTTCTCAATGGGAAGAGGAGCCGAGAATTGGCATCTTTAATCTACTACTGTGTTTCTTTAAACAAAAACAAAAAGCTGATAACTTGTGAAGAAGAGTGATTAGGTTGTCTAAGAAACAGGAAAGCAAATTCATTTCCAATAATTGTTAAAAGCATTTTATCAATCTTCTTTTGTTTGAATTAAGATAGACATTTTTAAATACTCATTTAGTAAAGCAGACTGAACGGTATCTTTACTTGGAAATTTGTTAATTTGTTAAGAAATCATTTGTTAACAACTGCAGTTAATATGAATTAAACCATATTTTTAAAAGAAAAGCTGTGACTTGGACTTATGTGTAACTTATTCAGATTATATTTTCTTCAATTATTTAAAATTAGTGAGTGCCACTTTTTGCTCATGTAGGTTTGCTCTCTCTCACCTCATTGAAATTTAGCAAAAGATCTCAAAAATCACTTTAAAAAAAACCAAGTTAATTATTTAGAATTTCTATTCAAAATAAGATAATGAGAAATAAACAATAATAATTTAAGGATTCCACAGAGATGACTGAAGGAAGAAGATTAAATGATATCCAAAGGAAAACATGACGAGATGTGATATTACTTAATCTCTTCTGCTTTCAGTAAGAAGGAACCAAAAGATCAGGTTTTCTTTTTGAGTGACAGTTCAATGGTGTTTCATTTCCCAGGAAAAAAATGAATTCAGAACCTGAGGCCTGAAATCAAACATTTATAAAAGTTAAATTGGACCCTAATTTAAAAACTCAAAAGATAAAATCCTTGGTATTCTTTAGTGGTGATTTTTGAGAAAGCTACTTTTATTCTGGGAGAATTAAACTTTGAAGCAGTGTTTCTGAAAGTCACATCAGCTAAATGTCCAGGTGTATCTTGTGAATGTACATTTGTCACTTTAAAGATTGAAAACAGAATTAAGTGGATCAATAATAATTGAAAAATATCACATTTTTAAAACAGTGGGCTTAAATAGGTTTGTTCTTGTCAAATTAAAATTTACTGCACATGTCATAAAATGACATTAATAATTATCTTTAAAACATCAGATCTTTTTATAAACTTCCACATGGCAATAATGGAACTAGAGAAAAGCAGGAATTTGTTAGAGAAACATTGAAAGAAATGTTCAAAAAATTAAGGATAAGTCATATCTAATGGAAATGGGAAAATACATTAAATGTATGTAATATACTTTAAATCCACCAGATATATTCTACTAAATGTATATGTTTATTTTATAATAAAATTTTGTATTTCACATTTAATAATATAAAGCTTATTATTAACTGCATTTGCTTATAATATAAATTATGCATGTTTATATAAAAATATACCAATTATATAATAATAACATGACATATTAATGTGTATAATTTATTTAACTTATATACTTATTTATGTACTATAATATATGCATACATTATATTGTATTATATAAAATATGAAGCATTGAGTTACAAAATGTATAAATATATATATTATATATTCAAGGTTTTCTCAGCATCTTTTCCTGTGCAAACAGAAGTAAATCTTAATATACTTTTTAGTGCTGGTTAAAATGACTATACATATAAATACAACTTATTTTATTTATTATTACTGGTATATTGCAAACGCTGTATTGCCTTCCTAAATAATTTAAAGTTTCATCTTTGTGTATCTAATTATTAAGACCCTGGCTAGAACATATTACGTTTTGATATGTGTTGGAAATTGTCTGTGCAAAAATAAATTATAAATTATATTTTTATTTAGTTTTTTAGTAAAATCACTGTTATTTGTTTAACAAATATTGAGAGAGCACCTACTATGAGTCAAGACTGTGCTGCTTAATAATATTAAGCCAATGAAAAAGAAATATATAATCCCTGTTGTATTGGAAAGGACTGTTAATAGGGAATACAGGTGTAAAGTGACTACACAATCAAATATTTAAAGCAGTTGTGGTGAATAAGAGTAGGGTGCTATACTTTCGTATGAGACAAGGGGAAGATCAAGACAAAAAATTCTGTGCAAAATTTTTGAGAAACTGTTGTTTTAGGTAAGTTGTAAATATTTAGTCTTAATTAACTATAAAAAGAAAAGAAGAATATTCTGGAAGAAGGAATGGCTTCTAGGAAGGATGTGAAACAGAAACTAGCATAGTCATTGAAAGAAAAAGAAAAGGGCAGTTTGATTAAAAAGAAGAAAGCAACGGAGAAAATGGTAAAATATGAATGGCACAACGTTGACAATATTTATATTCTTCCGGTTCTTCATGTCTAAGTTACAAAGTTTGGATTTAGGTAAAGAACAATGAGCTACTATTGGACATTGTTTAGACGAGATGTGATGGATGCTTCGAGTTGAGCAGAGATAATAGAGATGGAATGAAGTTGAGATTTGTTTAGAAGTCCAGTCTATAAAACACGGTGGCTGGTCAGATACGGAGCTTGAGAGACAGGACTCAAAACAAAAACTTAGAGATTTCTGCCTTGTGAAATTGGATGAATAATTTCCTTCCTTCCTTCCTCCCTTCCTCCCTTTCTTTCTTTCTTTCTTTCTTTCTTTCTTTCTTTCTTTCTTTCTTTCTCTCTTTCTTTCTTTTTCTATTATTTATTGTAAAAAATACATGGTTTTGTATTTTTTCCCTTGATTAGAAATGGTGATAAATTCAGGGTTTAACAATTTGAGTTGAACCTGCTTATGAAGTAAATACTCAATTTAGGCTCAATTAGGTTGTTAGAATGTCTCGTACTCAGATTATATCAAACTGTGTTTTTGGCTTATATTCTTTGGATAACTCCTAAATGGGATTCAAAGTTGTGGGTAATGGTGACATCATGTCAGGAGAAAGTACTAAGTGAGAAGACCAAAGAATGAAACATGAGAAATGCTGCCTCTAATAATAGTTATATATGTGTATGTGTGTATGTCTGTGTGTATATTACTAATACTCCAGGAAATAGAAAAATTCTCATTTAAATAAAATCTTTTGTACAAGGGCGCCTGGGTGGCTCAATGGGTTAAAGCCTCTGCTTTCGGCTCAGGTCATGATCTCACCATCCTGGGATGGAGGCCCGTATTGGGCTCTCTGCTCAGCAGGGAGCCTGCTTCCTCCTCTCCCTGTCTCTCTGCCTGCCTCTCTGCCTACTTGTAATCTCTCTCTGTGTGTCAAATAAATAAATAAAATCTTTAAAAAAAAAATTTAAAAAAAATCTTTTGTACAAGGTTTATAAAATTATCTTTCCTACTTTTGTTTTTTAATCACTTTATCTTTCCTCAATTTATCCTTGTTTTTTAATATATGCTATTATTATAGAATATTAAAGAATAATATATGCTTGATGTTATCATTCTATAAGAAAATCCTGGGAGACAGAAACATAGGTACACAAAATAACTGAATTTGGAAATAATGAAGGGGAGAAATTCTATGAACAAGAGAGATGAGAAAAAAATAAAAATAGAAACAGAGACAAGATGGCTTTGATCAGTTAAGGGATTAATTCTAACCATTAATTCTAACCATTTATATGGCTACAGTATCTTGTGTGTCTAGGCTGAAAAGTAGAGTAAGTAGGCAGCAATTATAGTCAGCCATTTGCTTCATGAAAAGTGAGAAGGGAAAACTTCATACACTTTGCAGAGACATAACTTGACCCATGGTCTACAGGGTAAGTAAGACAAGACAATTGAACAAAAGTGGATTCAAAATAGATCCCCTATGGGTTTTCCAAGAATCAAAATTTGTATAAACTGTCCAGAAAATTCAGGAGGTAGATCACAAGGTGAATATACCTCAGGATCTTTCATTAACATACAAGAAAAATAATGACTATATATATATGTGTGTATGTGTATCATATTTGTGTATTGAAATATGTAAGTATATAATATATATATATGTATATATAGATGCATATATATTATGTGTATGTATGGGTGCATGCATGCTTATGTCAAAAGTGTTGATACATTTGCAAAATGAGACTATCTAGAGTTTCTTGTATTCTGTATTGGTTGTATACTACATGGCAAAATAGATGATGTATGATATCTTTTGTTAACTCTACCTCTTGGTCTACGTTTATTAAGAAAGTGCTGGGCCAGTACTTTAGATATTACCAGGAGCAGCAAGCAATAGGAGATTAAATCTAACCCATGAGGCAATAATTTATGATATGAATTACCTAGTGAAAATGTATTGTCTATTATAAGACTATGGTGCTACAGGAGGTGTTTTATTAGAAACATGTAATTACAATGCAAAGTCTTTACAGTTTTAAAAGTTATTAAAATCTGATTTGGGCTCTAACATGTAAACAGATAGGTAGTGGTCACTCATGTTCTTACTATAAGGAAAAGTTGGATAAACTGAAAAATCTATAGATTTTTTTTTTTTGGACTCGTCAGGAAACTGAAGACACATAGAAAACCATCACCAAAAATTGGAAGGGACAGGGACATTCAGAGAGATAAAACTAAGATGTGCTTAGATGGAACAAAAGCTGCTTGAGACATAAACTGTTAGGAATACCTAATTGACGTTTTGATAAATTGGTAGATGTTGACTGTGGACTATTATGAGTATAAAAAAATCCCGGGGGTATAATTTTTGTGAGCCCCATAATTTTTGTGAGATTTACCTCCAGGAACCCCATCAAGTGCTCATATGAGACTGACATTCTATGGGAAATAATTTCGGCAGTTTTATCACAGCTCATGGAAGGTAGTCCCTCCTTACTTCAGGCCTTCCAGCTTTCATGTCTCACCAGGGGAGAAAAATTATAGTCAAAGAGGTTAGGACTTCATAAGCTATGCACAGGAGAAAGACTTCTGATGGTTAAAGGTTCTAGTGGGGGGAAAAAAAGGAGACAGCGTGTGTAAGACCAGGTGGGTAATATAAACAGAGACTGAAACTCTAAAAAGAAAAACAAGAAAATACTAGAAATAAAAAGCATTGTAACAAAAATAAAAACTATTTTTGATGGGTTCATCCATAGAGTGACCACAGCTGAAAAGAAAAGCAGTGAACTTGAAGGTATGTCAATGGAAACTCCACAACTGAAGTGTAATAAGGGGGGGGGGGAGNAAAAGGGGGGGGGGGGGAAGGGAAAAAAGTGAAGAAAAAATGTCAGAATATCCAACACTGTGGGAAAATTTCAAATTTTTTTTAAAAATTTTTTTCAGATGGGCGCCTGGGTGGCTCAGTGGCTTAAAGCCTCTGCTTTCGGCTCAGGTCATGATCTCAGGGTCCTGGGATCGAGGCCCATATCGGGCTCTCTGCTCGGTGGGGAGCCTGCTTCCTCCTCTCTCTCTGCCTACTTGTGATCTCTCTCTCTCTGTGTCAGATAAAGAAATAAAATCTTTAAAAAAAAAATAAATAAATAAAAATTTTTTTTCAGAAAGCTTATAGTTGACTTCTATAAAAATTAGTATTATTAGTGGTTAGGCTTCTGGAAACAATACTGAATCCTCACCAGAGCACATTAGCCTTTTCTGCCTTTGTGACTAAGTTGCATAAGTTTTCTGAGATCCAGTTTTCTTCTGTATGGAACTGAGACAGTACTAGCTCCTTCTTTATAGAATTTCCATGAAGATCAAGTGAGATAACTGATTTAAAGTGTTCATCACAGAGACTGCCATGTATTAAGTACTTAATATATTGGTTATTATTATTAACTTCAGTGCCTTATACTATTTAGAATTGTTTGTATACCTTCCATCATTTAAAAAATGATATTTTAGAATATGCCCAATTCGTATGTTGCAGTGGTGTTTTCATTCATTTGATGTTAAGTATTTTTTTAAAAGACCTTATTTTTTAGAACAATTTTAGGTTTATAATAAACTTGAGAGGAAGGGATAGAGGTTTCCACATATCTCCTGCCAGACACATGCATAGCCTCCCCATTTTCAACATTGCTCATCAAAATGGAACTTTTTTTTTTTTTACCCAGAATGAAACCTATATTGACACTTCATAATTACCCAAAGTCCGTAGTTTACATTAGGATTCACTCTTGGTGTTATATACTCTATGAGTTTGGACAAATACATAGTAACATATATTGAGCATTACAAAATACATTTTTACTGCCCTCATAACTTTATATGCTTTATTATTCCTGTCCCATCCCCCTACCCCTGGCAAGCACTTATCTTCTATTATCTCCATAGTTTTGTCTTTCCCAGAATGTCAGATGGTTGGAATGTTGTAGTACATAGTCTCTTCAGATTGGCTTCTTTCATTTATTAATGTGCGCTTGAAGTTCTTCCATGTTTTTTCATGCCTTGGTAGTTCATCTATTTTAAGTGCTGAATAATATTTCATTGTCTGGATCACCCGTAATTTATCCATTCACTTACTGTAGGACATCTTCATTGTTGCCAATTTTTGAAAATTATGAAAAAAGCTGCTAGAAACATCTGAGTTCAGGTTTTATGTGGTTATAGGTTTTAAACTCCTTTGGCTAAATACCAAGGAGGACAATTGCTGGATCGTATATTTAGTTTTGTGAGTATGTTTAGCTTTGTAAGATACTACAAAACTGTCTTCCAAAGTGGCTGTACCATTTTGCATTAATAATAGCGTTTGAGCTCTGAGAAGGAAGAAATAATAATATTTCATACTGAAGTATATATAGTATACTAATTTTTGAGGTAGTCTTATACTTAGTATACCACAGTTTCCTCTTAATAATGTGGCACATTTGAAAAGTCTAGTCAGTTACCAAATCCCCATTTGACCACATAGTATGTGGAGGCACCTAAATTGCAGAATACGGTGATTGCATTTGATTGTTTAGCAAGTTATTGGTGCAATGTCTTCTGCTAATCATTCCTAATAACCAGGTTGATTAATTGTCACTGTCACTGTTCTCAGAACTGTATAAAACCTGTTCAGAGACGAGTGGCAATTCTAGTATTAGAATCCCTCCTCGAGGAAATTTTGTCTTTTCTTGTGTTGACTAGATTGAAATATAGAGAGAGCTACTTTAACAGTGTTTCGGGTCTAGGCAGCCATTTTAGGTGGGATCATACATTTTGTCAGTATCTTACAAAACTAAACATTTTGACTTCATCAAGGTGAAGGCTGGTCTACATGGCACAGGAGGCTTACTTTTGTGAAGGCCACGCAACACTCTTTGTGATTTGTCTCTCTTCTTTCATTGATGTAGTAAACCCCACCAATCACAGCCACTGAATTTTATTTCCAGATACAGCTGATAAAATCATAGAGTGTTTCACATTACATTATGTTATAACCTTGCCAAATATCACGTAGTGGTCCTGGCTGTATTTTGCAGGAGGAAGGGCAGAGGCGCCCAGAATACCAGTCTGTGCATGTGTGGTAAAGCAAATTCTGAGGTCACTGCCTCTAATTAGTGTCTGTCCTGCTCGTCTTAATGGGCCATGGGATTAATTTATGATAGCTTTCTGTGGTTGCTAACAGTTTTTTATTTGACTTACTACATCAGTGAGATGTATTTGTTTCAAAACAAGTATCCTTGACTACATTAATGAGATAACAAAACTTCTTTCCTTCCTCTAGGAAATATAAATATTGACTCTGAAAATCTTTAATCAAGAGAAAATTTAGATTTCTAATTAAAAAAATGTGAACTCATTTTCTACTTTTTCCACTTATTAGCTAGTGACAGTAGACAAGTCATTTGACTTTCATTTGACTTCTATGAGTCTCAGTTTTGTCTTCTGTAAAACAGAGATATGTGGAAGAATAGCAATATATGTGGACATACTTTATGAACTGTAAAGAAATAACTTTTTAAATCTGAATATTGATAAATAATTATTTAAATGACTTAATCTGGGGAAACCTGGATGGTTCAGTAGGTTAAGCATTAGACTCGGTTTTGGCTCAGGTCATGGTCTCAGGATTTTGTTCAGCACAAAGTCTGCTTGGGTTTCTCCCCCTTTCCCTCTCCCCTCTGCCTCTCTCTCTCTCTCTCTCTCTCTCTCTCTCTCAAATAAATAAAATATTTAAACAAATAAATGACTTAGTCTAAGGAAACATTCATTCAGGCCCTCTTCTTTTTTTTTCTTTCTTTTTTTTTTGGCGTTTGATTTCTTTTCTATAGTGTTAATGTGTTGAAGGGAGGTTTAACTTGCTCAAAACCATTGTGATTTACAAATGGTATTAAATGGGAACAATTATAGGTTATATTTTTGAGTGAATATATATTTCTTTGGGTTTTTTTAATATCTTAACAATAATAGCTCTTATTCTTCTCTTAGGTTTTCTTATCCTTATTTTTAGCTTTTTGAGAACCAGTTTCTTATGCAGAATGTCTGGTTTTCTCAATTTGGGGGATAATATTTTCACACTCAGTCATTTTATATGTTGCTATTTTTTTATAAGTGCTATTCCAGATTGATTTGTAGAGCCAGAATGAATTGCAAAGACATTTATAGAAACATCTTTTCACAGCTGGCTAACTGAGGCACAGAGAGGCTAAGTGGTCTGTGCAAGGTCACTCAGCTAGTTTGGGCGAATCTGTTCACATTCACTGACTAGGCTAGTGATCCATGTGTTTTTCATAAGATCATTGCTTCAGATAATGACACAAAAAAACAAAATGGTGTCAACTATGTGATAGATTGATTGTGCCTTAAAGGAAAGATCAATCTTAAAGAAAAGAACTTTCATATTCTTCATCATTTGTAGTCCTGGGCTTCCAGCACCTCTGCTGAAATGTGTCAACATATTCATTTGGGGGGAGAAGGATCAGTAAGTTTTCTGACATCAAGCACAGAGGGTATCTTTGGTACTTCTTATCTTTCATTTTACCCTTGTCATCTTCACTTAATAAATCCCCCCAAAGACTAGACACATGAAGAAAAAGATTCTACAGTCGAACCACCATCACTTCATTTTGACTTTTCAAAACAAGAGCTAGCTATATATTCACAACCTCTCTCTGTATAATAGATATATTATAAGTAACTACTTATATTAAGCAGGATTTCTATAAATTGAGTGTACCTAAATTGGGAAAGTAAATACATATTTCTTGTCCTATATTTAAAACAGTTTCTACTTTCAGAAACCTTATTTCCATGTTCATGCACTGCATTGATTTTCTGTATTCTAATATTCTTTTTTTATGATATAACCTCCTTATTAAGACTAAAATGTATTAGGAAATATTCCTTTTCTAGCTTTATTTTCTCATCACCAAATAAAATGCTTTAAACATAATCAGTACATAAAAAAGACATCTTGAGTTAAACTCCTGACAGTTTAATCTCATCTGAGCAGAGGACTCCAACATCTATTTAGGCAATCCTTGTCTCATACCTCAACCCTATTTTTTTTTTGTTCAAAAATTACCTGATAAATGGTGTCTATTGAGTATCATATTGTTTCAACAATTTCATTATGTCTATAATTTCCCACAGTATTTACTTTTCATTTTAAATATACTCTTTTAAGCAATCAGTTATATTATCCCAGAGACTATGGTTTAAAATGTGGGGGTATATTCTCTGTATTTTTCCACTATAAACTGCACTATTCTTTTATTCATTCTTTTAATCACTCACTCATTCATTAGTTTGCTCATTTTTCAACCATCAAGTATTTGAGTGCCTGTTGTATGCCAGAGTGAGCAGCATATACAAAGACTACGTTACAAGGGTGTGCATGGTACTTTAAAGAAGCTGAAATAAGGCAGGGTTGACCAGAACTCAGAATAGAAGGAGGAAACCTGGTGTGAATGAAGTTTCAGTACTAGGTCAGGGCCCAGTCCTCCAGGGAATTACAGAATATATTAAGAATACTCTTGGATACAGTAATGATTTGTTCCTTATTCTAAAAGCAACACAAAGCCCTTAAAGTATTTTAGGCAAGGACGTATTTTGGATTTAATTTTGTGAAGATCTCTCATACTCCGTCTTGAGAATGAGCTGATCAGAGGGTTTGTTTCACAATACCTGTGAAGAGAAAATCTGGGAGATAATTGCTTGTCATCAAATGCCGACAATGGCAAAAGGTGGTGGTGGTATTGAATCCATACAGTAATGATTAATTGCAGAGAAGATTAGAATAAAAGGATGTCCCAAGAAGTGTTTTATTATTCATTTTTCCTTTTAGGTATTCATATTTTTTTTCAGGTTTCCCCTTTTATTACCTTAACAGTGCAGCAACTCTATATACATAAATCTTTGACAACCTCTCTGTTTACTTTATCAGATAAACTCCTATAAGAGAAATTACTAGTAAAAGAGTGTTGACATTTTCAATATATGTTGGCATTTACTGACTACTTGTTTTCCAGAAAAGGTGTGGTGATGGGCATTACCTTAAATTCAGTAAGAAAATACGTCACAGTATTGAATGTCCATTTTGTCAGGCTTTAAGCTTAAAACATTATATTAATACACATTATGAAATATTGCAAAAGGTCTTGTCTACTTAAATTATACAATATTATGGTATTAATCAAATATTTTTTATTTGTGATAGAGTCCCAACTGTCTTTTGATTTTACCCATCTTGTTTTTAGTATACATTTGTCAATTCCTAACTCAAGTCTCTTTTTTCAATGAAGTCTAGACATCTTTACTACTCTGTATTGTGATACATCTGACACACTTACCATTCTCTTTCTTTTTCTTTATAGCACTTGTCGTCATCAAAAATACAATATGATTCACATAATTATGTAAATATGTATAATATATATGTATTTTTTTCACTGAGTGATTTTTATTTGTACTGATTTTGCTATAAAGCGTTGCTGAGATGGAGCTTATTTTCCAGGGTGGGACAGAGGCAAGGAACACAGGGATCCAGGGAAAGGGAGCCAGGAGCCTACGTGTGGTACAGGGGCCCTCAAATAATTAGTAAAATGGGCAATAAAAAGAGAGTGACCTAGGGTCAGAAAGGCAGAGAAAGCCCCAAGGGGTGAGAGGCTGCAGGCCCCAGGGAATGAAAGAGCATAGAGCTGGGTGTGGACCCAGAACATCCCCAGTCCTCCCAGATCAGTTTAGGGCATATGGAGAGAGGGTTTCAACCAGAAGGCATCAGTAAAAGAGGAGATAATATTTTATTTGTTTCTTTCCATCTGTACCATAATGTAGGCTCCACAAGAACAATCATTGTTTGGTTTATTTATTGATGCGTTCCAGGCATTCAGAACATTTAATTGTTGATCAATATTTGTTGGATGAATGTTAAATTTTGTTGTTTTCTTTTTCTGTGAATTCTTTTGCTGTGTGTGTCAATAGAATATTTCTCTCCTTCTATGAATCTGACAGGTGTTCAACTATATTTTTCATTATTGTGGGCATATATTATTCTTTCAATTCCATTAGAATAATATAATCTTCTTGCTAATTTTTGCAGGTTTTGCTTTATTTGTTTATCTAGATAATTTTTAAAAATGTTTTTTTCCATATTCCTACAAAAATTCCTGGAGATTTTGACTGAAGTTCATGGTATATTTCTTTTTATTTATTTTTTTCATGGTATATTTCTGAATTTATTTTAGTTCTAAAGCTTTTAACATCAGAATTTGGCAGAGGATGGTAGCACTGAGCAGTTGCATTAAACCATAATCACATATCCAGATTTTCACAATTTTACAAGACGTTAAATGAAAATATAAATACTTAGAGCATTAGAAATACAATGATTAAAACTTAAAAACTGAAATTTGAAAATGTACAGATACAGTGACAATTTGTCACAAGCAGAATCCTAGGATGAAAAAGACCAGGGAAGTACTGTGTTCCATGGCAACGGTTGGATTGGGCATAGATCAATGGAAGTTAAGAACTGTTTTTATTGCAGTGGACAGTTTTCTCACAACCAAAACAGAGCTATTTCCTAGCCTCTTCTGACAAAAAGTTTTACCAGTACCCTAATAAATTAGAATACAGTGCCAGAGCCATACTGTTAATTTATGTATGTTTTGTTTATAGTCAATTTGGGTATAGAAATGCAGCTATATAAATATGAAAAAAGTCTTTAAGCATATAACTAGTAACTAGACATGTTTTTGTCACATTTTTTTCCTTAAAATCTTTCAGTGGCTTCTCATTGTTCTTCAGATAAGATAAAATAGAAACCTATTAGCATGGATTTCTGAGGTCAGTATTATCTAACTTCTGCTCGCCATTTCAACCTTTGTTACTACTTTCTCCTTTGATCACCATCTCCAGACATATTGTCTTTTATTGTCCCTTGCATATCCCAAGCCTTTTCAAATCCTAGAGCCTTATACTTTTCTTCCTTCCCCTAGCATATACCTTGGTGTTTCCCATCCATCAGTGGAATCTTAAAAATCACCTCTTCAGAGACTCTCCTTGGCTGTCAAATCAAAAGTAGTCCAATCCTCAACTCTCCAGTGACAAACTCTCCATAATTTTGCACTTGGTATTTTCTTCATCTCACTGTGCATAATCTGACATTCTGTATCCACTTATGGGAAGAGAATTCATGAAGTTTTAGTGTATCTTTTGGACAAAACAAATGCTCTGGTAGCTTAACAGTAATCGATGATGTAACCAAAATTTCCGTAGTAGAGTTTTCAGAGGTGCTTTTATCTTTTTCTTCCAACTGGAACATGTGGCCATTAATGTGACTCACCTGTCAATTCCATCCTTCCTTGTTTCCGAGTGCCTTTGTTTCTCTTTGATGGTATGTAGTTTATCTTTTATTCAAATTCACCAAGGTAGGAATCAAAATTGTGGGGCAAAGCTCTCATATAACCCTTTTCTTCAATTGCTTGCTGGAGTCCATGGTTGGGTGCCTTTGGGTCCAATTTCCTTTCTTTTGATGCAAATGACCATGACTAAGTCAGAGAGCAATATATAAAACCTTTCCAAGGTTGCCTCCCTCCTAGCTAAGAGCTATGAATGATAGCTAAGAGCTACTTTTAGGAAAGAAAAGTGGTTCCACAACCAAATAGAGCCTAAGAAGCCTACCCATGTCATTGGGGAATAGATGTTATATTCCATTCTAAGTAAATATATAATCCAGTTTAAATAAGCTACCTTGCAATACCATTAAGAAAGATTCAGTCTTTACCAAGATGAAGGAATAAGGAAGTGGATAGAGAATTTTCTATCATTATTGTCATTGCACTTTTCAGATGACTATAACATAAGACTTGTGGCAAACTCCATGTTGTCTAGCTGGATGTATATTTCCTAAATTTTATCAAAAATTATTTTTTTTAAAAGAAGAAGAAAACAACAGATTATTCCTATTGAAGTTCTTCTTTCACAAGGAAGAGGCTCATTGTGAATTTAGTTACATTTTTCTCCATCGCAGGTGCTAAATTCTGCAGAGCATCTTTATAAACCACAGGGAAGCTGTGAGCATTTTGAACAGATAGATACTCTTTTCTTTTGTCTTGCTGAAGACTAAAAGAGTGATTTACCCAAGTGGCAATTCAATCGTTAAAGTAGAAGGTACTAGAATGAAAACAGAGCAACACAAATCTCTGTTGGTTTTAAGTATACAAGTAAAGGACTATCAAGTCACTATTAGAAAAAATAATAATAACCTCAGGCTGTTCTAGTATAGATGTACAGGTATAAATTGTTCCACAGGATATTCAAGAGGAGGAGAAATATAAATGCTTTTCCTTATTTAAGATAGTTATGGAAGAAGAGGAAATTGAGCACATGTTTGGGGCCTTGGAGATTGCCATGGATTTCCATTTTATATCAAGAAATATCCATCAATCAAAAGGGTGAAAGTGCCTTAAATATATATAGATATATATGAAAAAACTTATTGTGGAAAGTGACAATAAAGGTGGGATAGACAGTGAGATGCCTTGCCCCTATGAGTCTTCGTTAACTTCTATCTAAAGGAAGATTACCAATTCTTTCATGAAATTTTAAGTTCAGGAAATAGTGAACATACAACACCAAGAACGGTGCTTGACACTTAATACGTGAAAGCTATTAGACACTAGGATATATACGATTCAGTAGATTATTCACTTAATTTGGCTTGCTTTCTATCATCTGATAGCTATGTACTCAGCTAACATTCGGGCATTTCCAGCAATATTGGTCCTATTTATCCTTGATGTAAGTAGTTACTTTTTTTATTCATTTGTTTTAAATTATCCTCCTGTAACTCTGCACTTTCAATGAAAAGCAGTCTTTGGCTCTCTAGACTTTTTTTTTTTTTTTTTTTTACAGAGAGAGATCACAAGTAGGCTGAGAGGCAGGCAGAGAGAGAGGTGGAAGCAGGATCCTTGTCAAGCAGGGAGCCAGATGCGGGCCTCGATCCCAGGACTCTGAGATCATGACCTGAGCCAAAGACAGAGGCTTTAACCCACTGAGCCACCCAGGCACCCGGCTCTCTAGACTTTGTTGGGCTTTTGACAAATACTTTACTCATATATACATACCAACATACCCACATAAAAGCTCCACTACAGTTAATACTAATTAATACTAGTACTAATAATAGGTTCAAATCAGTTCATTAAAATGTTCTCTAAATGATCAAATTGTTTACAGTCATTAGTTTAGAAAAGAATCTTAAACCACGACTGGGTTCCCAATACATGCACAAAAACACACATCTTAACTTTGATCAAATATCTTATGTTTGTTCACATTCGAACTGAAGGTGTTATTTTAAATGTGGCTATATAAGAAGAGATTAATGATTTGGAGTCAATATGTACACAGCAGTTATTGGTTTTCCAACTGTAGAGTCTATTTAGAAGTATTTATTTTGGAAGACCACTTGTATTTGTTCAATAAGAACTATTGACTTTCTTTTAAAATTATTGTTTTATTATTGTGAAATCTGTACATATATATAAGAAATATTTTTAAAAAGTATGGCTCAGTGATTTTTCAAAAAGTAACTATATATGTGACCATAACCCAAAGCAATAATAGAACATTATCAGTTCCCTCGATGAGAACCTCATTCCAAACTTAGTCACTATTTATTCCTTCCCACAAAGATAATGACTATTCTCACTTGAATTTTTTTATGAATTTATCCCCTAAGTATGCATTCTTGAAATAATAGTTTTACTTTTTAAAAATATATATAGTTGGAACCATAATATTCTTTTATATTTGACTTTTTTCAATCAACATTTTTTATGAATTTTACCATCATTTTCAATATCAATAGGTTGTCCAATTGTTGATCTGTTTTTTCTATCTTAGTCAGTGTAGGTAAGGGATTACAAATTTTCAAACAATCAACTTTTGATTTAATTGATTTTATCTATTGCTTTCTGTTTTCATTCATTGATTTCTAAGCTAATCATTATTATATCCTTTCTTCTGCTTGCTTTGGGTTTAGCTTGTGCTTTATCTTTTAGATTCCGAAATTGAAAGTTTAGATTATTTATCTCAGATCTCATTTTCTAATATATGCATTAAAGCTGTAAAATCATGTCTAAGCACAATTTTTCTTACATCATACATTTTAGTATTTTAATTATAATTTAACTTAAAATATTTTATAATCCCTATTAAGTTTTTTTCTTTCAGCTGTGGTTTATTTAAATTTGTCTTATTTAATTTCAAAATATTTATAGTTTTCTGGGTTCTTACTTTTATTGTTTCCTAATTTAACACCATTGTGGTCAGAGCATGTGGTTTGTAAGAATTTAATTATTTGATGTTTAGTGCTACTAATTTTATGGGTTAGCATCTGGCCTGTTTTGGGGAAGATATCATGTGTATTTGAAAATAATTTGTTTCTATAATTATTGGGTAAAATATTCTAAAAAGTATAATTACAATAGAAAGTTGTTTGAGGGCGTCTGGGTGGCTCAGTATGTTAAAGCCTCTGCCTTTGGCTCAGGTCATGATCTCAGGGTCCTGGGATCGAAGCCCACATCCGGCTCCCTGCTCGGCGGGGAGCCTGCTTACTCCTCTCTCTCTGCCTGCCTCTCTGCCTACTTGTAATCTTTCTCTGTGTCAAGTAAATAAATAAAATCTAAAAAAAAAAAAGTTGTTTGACAGTTATATTCAAATATTTGACATTTTTTCCTGATGCTTTTATTCACTTGTTTATCAGTTGCTGGAAGAGAAATATTAAAATCTCTTATTTTCATCATGGGTTTGCCTATTCTCTTTAGTTCAGTCAATTTTTAATTCATGTACTTAAATAATGTTTTTAGGTGCTCATACATATCATATTATTATATATTTTTAAAATATTTACAGTTATAAAATATTTCCCTTTATCTCTTCAAAATTCTTCACAGTGAAATCTACTGTTTCTGATATTGATGTAGCCCCTCTATTGTATATTTAATTTTTGCAGCCATATCTTTTTTATACACTTATTTTCACACTGTTATTTGAGGTTTATTTCTCATAAAGAACATAAATATAGGCTTCCTTTCCTTACAACGGCGATTATCTAGCTTTTAAGTGGAGTTTTCATTCAATTTACTTTTATTATATTTATTGATATGTTTGGGTTTAAAGTTGCCATTTGGTATTAAGTATTTTGTTCCTCTGCACATTGTTTTTTCCTAATTTCATTTTTGTTAATTTTACAGTGTTAGTAATCCATTTTATCCCCTGCCTTTCCCCTTTTGGTTATTCCTTTTTTTCTTCATTTTTAGTGGTTGTTCTAGGTATTAAAATGTTCATCTTTAGGTTATATCATTCTACATGCAAATAATATATTGTTGTGAACAGTGTAATTGGCTTACATTTACAGCAAAATACAATAGTATTTTACATTTCCTCCTGGCATATCCTGTTCTCTTGTTATCCTACATTTTACTATATACTATATTGTCTTTATTTTTACTTTGAACAATGAATATTTTTATCCTTAAATAAAACCATCAATATTGCCTTGTATTCACTTTGACGTTTACACATTTTACATGTATTTCTTAATTTTTAAAAGAAAATTCTTTGCTTTCTGTATCTGAGATATAATTCATTCAGTGTGAAGAACAACTTATAACATCTCTCTTAATATGGATCTACTGATCAGAAAATTCCCCAATATTTTTTAATATTTTTATTTTTCCTTTTTTCCTTATTGTTGTAGTTCAATTAAAATGCTTTTCATCTATTTTATATTTTTATTTTATGAATTTTCAAACATACACAATTTCTCTAATTCATATTCAAATTTACTAATTCTTATTCGTTAATTTTCTCCTCTTCTGTGTTTAATCTGTTCTTAAATCTATCAGTTTGGGTCTTCATTTAGTTATATTTTTTTCACTTTTTTTTCTTTTTATTATTATTATTATTATTTGCCCAGGGGTACAGGTCTGTGAATCATCAGGCTTACATCTTTCACAGCACTCACCAAAGCACAAACCCTCCCCAACCCTCCATAACCCATCCACCCTATCACTACCCTCCTACCCTCCAGTAACCCTCAGTTTGTTTTGTGAGATTAAGAGTCTCTTATGGTTTGTCTCCTTCCCCACCCCATCTTGTTTCATTATTTTTCCCTCCCTACCCCCCACAACCCCCCCTCCCTGACCCTCAAGTTCCTCATATCAGAGAGATCATATGATAATTGTCTTTCCCTTAAGTATTTTTCCAGACTCTTTCCAGAGTTTTTTTTCATTAGGTTTTACAAAGGACTCAGTATATTGCTATCAAAAAGTTAACTATTTTTAACTATTTTTTAATGGATACTGAGTGACCATTATATCTTTTTAAGCAAATCAACAGTTCATAAGGGAGTAAAAAGAATTGTTCCAAACTTAAAGAATGGTATTTGCAAAGCTAATTATAACATACAAAGAATGTAAATATCAACAAAAGAGGGGCAAAGTACAGGATTTTATAGCATCCACCATTAAACAAATTATAAAATATTAAGGGAGATTATGCAAACAACAAGATTAATTGCTGCTAATTGAGAAAAGTCACAAGACCAAGTGTTGGTTTCATTTGTGATGCTGATGTCATTTACAAGGTTAATTACTGTGTCACCTCACAGTCCCCAGTTGTTTTTCATATTGTGGCAGGAACGTGTGAACAGATGGGCCAGAATAACATCTGGCTTAGGTGAGCAGTAAGAGTACAGCTGACATCCTTGAATGATTTCCTTCAGTTGCACTGTCTCAGGAATAGAAAGTAATAAGAGAGAAACACAGGTGTCAAAAATAAACAACTTGATATTTACTTATTAGCATACTGGCCCTTGCCAAATTCTAGAGTAAATGTCATAATTAGCATCTAACAGGGCTACAGTAATGTTCTTATCAATATAATCTTTTAAAGAATACTTAAATCTAATTTAGTCAATTTGTCATTAATATCTTCTCAATCTTGCTTTTTTGCATGCCAATCAAAATAGTACTTTCTAGTTTATGGAAAAATCATAGTATTTCAAACTTGTAATATTTTTCTTGATTCTCAGGGCAACCTTATAAATTAGATATTACAACATGATATCCAAATTAATAACCAAAACCCAGAGAAACTATATCCTAGGTTAAAAAGGTAAATGACAGAACAAGGATACAAAACCAGATTATTGGCTTTAACCTATTGCACTCACATTTAGAACCACATTATGTCAGTAACAGAAAGAAGAAAGCCTTTGATGATAATTACTATTAAAAACTTCTAAGCTACAATTTGCAAATTTCATTTACTGTTTTAAGTAATACTATAATCATTTTGCTATTCAGAATAGTACAGGTCTAAGGAATTTAATTCCAAGTATTCTAATATAAAGTTATTTCCATTTTATTTCATCTGTTAAACATACTGATCTTTCAGTAGCCTGAGATATGCAACATTGCCATTCCTAGTTTATAAAATCACTCAGAATTCAAGATGAAAATACATCTCTAAATAACACAACTGCCTTAGAAAAGAGATAATTATCAGTAATATGAGATTTTGTCTATTTTTAAAAATGTATTTGAATGAATTCTGTAGTTTGTTTATGTATACATTTGTTCTTGCTGAAGCCCTGTCCTGTTCTGGTTGTGTTTATTACAAGGAGCATGACTACACATTGACATGTTAGAGAGGTGGTCCACTCAAGGGGCAGCTCTCCTGGCCTTTTTACTCTCTGTAAGGTACTATAGTGTTGCTGTTCTCTTGTCAAGAAGGAAAGCACTGAACACTACACATGTAATTAATTATCACTGTTGTTATCACTGAAATCCAGGTTGGCGTGATAGAGCCAGCTTTGTTGTTCTGTTTTAGTCAGGCATGTTTCGTAATGTATTCCCTTTCCTTCTATGGAGCTTCAGAACCAGTTTCTGTCCTTAGTGCTGATGTTTTTGTACATTTGAACATAAGAAATTCATGGAGAGGGGCGGTGATTGAAGCTGTGTTTCCTCCTTTTTTTTTTCCTACATGAATTTTTAGTTGTCATCTCCTTTTGCATCTCATCAAGAAATATGGGTCTCAGGGGAAAATATTTTATTGGATAATTTCAGTCTAAAGAATATTTCGACAGGCTAACATCACTATAATAAGTAATGCTTTCTAAAGAAAAATGGAGAATTATTTACATCATTAAAATCTAGTTTGTTCAGATGTTAGTATCCATACTAAGAGCAATAAAGTAGTACATAGGTTACTGTAGATTATTTTTACCAGTTTTATTGAGATATAATTTACAAACTATACAATTCACAGAGTTAAAGCGTACAATTCAGTGGATATTTTAGTATATTCACAAACCTGTACAATCATCACTACAATCAATTTTAGAACAACTCCGACACTCCAGAGAAAAACCCTGGGACCACTAGCAGTCATTCTCCATTTCTGACTAATCCTCCCTAACCCACTTCTAGAAAACCATGAATCTATTTTCTTTCTCTATACATTTGTCAATTCTGCACATTTCATATAAATGGAAGAATAAAGTGTATTTTATTTGGTAACTGGCTTCTTTTACTTTCTAGGTTCTTTTCAGAGCTCATCCAGATTGTAGGAAATATAAGTACTTTATTACTTTTTATTGCTTAATAAGAGTCTACAAATACTGCATCTTATGTATCTATTCATCAGTTTGTGGATTTTGAGGCTGTTATTACTTTTTTTGGCTATTATGACTGATGCTGCTATGAATATTCGTACTCAAGATTTTGTGTGAACAAATGTTTTAATATATTTTACATACAAAGGAATATATTCATTGAATCATAATGCATATCTAAGTTTAAACTTTTGAAGAACTACCAGATTATTTCTAAAATTGGTACACCATTTTACATTCCTACCAGAAATGTATTAGAGTTCCAGTTACTGCACACCCTTGTCAACATTTGTTATCATCTGCCATGTTGATTATACCCATCCTATTGGGTATCTCATCTGTTGTGTTGAATTGTATTTCCTTAATGACTAATGAGATTCACATAAGGAAATGTGTTTTTAGCCACTCATGCTTCTTCTCTGGAGAAATATCTATCAGGCCGTTTGTTCATTGGCCTTTTTATTTTTTATTTATAATGGTTTTTATTTATTCTACATACAACTACTTATCTTATATATGATTTACAAATATTTTCTCCTAGTTTACGTGTTGTGCTTTCACTTCCTGATGTTCTTTTAGGTACAAATGGTCTTAACTTTGTTGAATTCAAATTTATTTTTTTTCTCTTGTTGCTTATATTTTTGGTATAATATCTAAGAAAATTTTGTTTAACGCTGGTCATGAAGATTTAGTTGTGTATTTTCCTTAACAAAATTTATGTTTTGGTCTTATGTTAGCTTTTCAATATATTTCTATTAATTTTGTTTATAATGTGATTCGATTCTTTTTCAAGTTCATATCCAATTGTCCCAGAACCATTACTTGAAGATACTATTTTTCCTCATTGAATTATTTTTGAACACTTGTTGAAAATAAACTAACCTTAAATATAGGGCTTATTTCTGATTCTAAATTACATTCCACTGATCTATATGTATATCCTCATGTCAGTTCATTTTCCATCTGTTTACTTCAGTAAGTTTGTTTTATATATTTATAATAGAGTTAGGTTATTTTGTCACATTTTCATTATATCCTGGGATCCTTGTATCCCTAAATCTTTTATTTAAATTAACACACAAATATATTATCAAATTGTATGAATTTTGACAAATGCATAGTGGTATGTGTCCACCATTATAATTAACTTCTCCCATCCTAAAACACAGGCAACTACTGATTTGTTTATTGATGCTTTCGTTTAACATTTTCAGGAATTTCATATAAATGGTATCATCCAGTAGTATGAAACCTTTTCAGATTGGCTTCTTTCACTTAGCAATCTATAGCTAAGATTTATTCATGTTTTTACATGGCTTAATAACACTCTTCTTTTTATCACTGAATAGTATTCTATTTTAGGGATGTACCACAATTTGTTTATCCATTCACCTACTTAAGGGCATATGGTTGCTTCCACTTTTTGGTTATTATGAATAAGCTGTTATAAATATTCATCTACTGTTTATTTGGGAAAATAAGCTTTCAGATCCTTTGGAAAAATACTTAGAAGCATGTTTTCTTTCTTTTTTTTTTCTGTTTTCCTTTTTTTTTTCCCAGTGTTCCAAGATTCATTGCTTATACACCCAGTGTGCCATGCAGTACGTGCCCTCCTTAATACCCACAACCAGGAGCATGTTTTCTTGATCGTGTTGTAAGACTATCTTTGCTTTGAAACAAACTGCCAAACTCTCTTCCAAGAGGGCTATATGATTTTGCATTCCCACCGACAGCAAATAAGAGTTCTTGATCTGCATCGTCTCTGTCAATCAGTATGAGCAACTTTTTGGGGGGCGTTTAAGCCATTCTAATAGGATTGTAATTTATCTCATTTAAGAAAAAAAATCACAGTCCCATAATGACAGAGAATGTTGAGCCTCTTTTCATATGCCTATTTTCTTTTTTTTTTTTTTTAAGATTTTATTTATTTATTTGACAGAGAGAGATTACGAGTAGGCAGAGAGGCAGGCAGAGAGAGAGGAGGAAGCAGGCTCCCTGCCGAGCAGAGAGCCCAATGCAGGCCTCAATCCCAGGACCCTGAGATCATGACCTGAGCCAAAGGCAGAGGCTTTAACCCACTGAGCCACCCAGGCGCCCTCATATGCCTATTTTCTATCTGTATATCTTCTTAGATGAAGTGTCTGTTAAGATTTTTTTCCCCCTGTTCTTAATTGGGTTGTTACTTTTATGGTTGAATTTTAAGACCTCTTCATGTATTTCTGATACAAGTCTTATATTACATATGTTTTCTGCAAAGATATATTCCAATCTGTGGCTTTTCTCTCATTATATTAACAGTGCATTTTGCAGAGCAATTATTTTTAATTTTAATAAAGTCTCCCATCTATTTTTCTTTCATGGGTTATGCTTTCGATGTTTTATCTAAAACCACTTCAACTTCATTTCATATAGATTTTTCTCCTGTATTTTCTTGTAGTTGCTTTATAATTTTGCATTTTACACTTAGGCTTTTGTCTCATTTTGTATACACTGTGACATCTATGTCTAGTTTCATTTTATTTTTCAGTCTAGGGCCAGAGTTTTCATCATTTGAATTTCCTTCTGCAGAAGTTGTAGGATTGTGCATGCAGATTTTCTTATCCACATAACTAGATGGGGGGGTGGGGTGAGGAAAGGTAAGCGGAAGATGAGGTTTGAAAGTTTTTCATGGTTAAACATCAAAAATGGAGTCAGACTCTTGAGTACTATTTAATTCTGAAGGATGAGGAAAAGGATCCTATGCATTAAAAAAAAGTTGGTTCAATATGAGTATTATTCAAAATAACTAAAATATATTTCATTTTTAATCTTTTATTAATAAAATTAATTCAAGTATAACATTGAAGTTAGGAGTGTTACCCGGTCACTAGAGCCTTGCAAGGATGTCAGCTATTACCATAGGTTCCAAAGAACATAGCCATGCCTCCAGATGTGGAAGCATTTGTACCATTTCTTTTTTTTAAATTATTTATTTATTTGAGAGAGAGAGAGTGTGTGCATGCAAGCAGGGGTAGAGGGGAAGAAAGAGGAGAGAGGGAATCTCAAGCAGACTCCCCACTAAACATTGGGTTCAATCCCAAGACCATGAGATCATGACCTGAGCCAAAATTACAAGTCAGATGCTTAATCGACTGAGGCACCCAGGCACCCCCTGTACCATTTCTTATATATACACCTGTGCCTAACTTGACTACGCACATAGACACCCAATAAATTTTGCTAAATAGCATAGAATATATTAACTGAACCAAACTTACTGTGACCTCAAATGTGATTTATGATCTTGGGTCTTATGGCGTTATTTTCATCCCTAAAATATCACAGTGGACCCTAGCTTCATCCCTATCTTGTACCACTGTGCCTAAGTACCCTCTTGATTTCCTGCACAAATTCAAGTTAGTATTTAGTTAGAGCTCCATATTTGTTGTTACCCATTCTATTACAGTCAAATGTTTTGCCCTATCCTAATCTATCTAACATCTGAAGCCACCTCTCCTCTCCAACTTAACCTGCTGCCTGAAGCCCCAGCCCTCAACAGAGTACCTCGTGGTAAATCTAATTTCTTATTTTCTTTATATATATACTATTATTTTAACTCCATCCAAACAAAAATTTCCACTCAGATTGCTGATGTAGTCCCTTCATCACTGTCTTTTTCCATATTTCTGCCTGGCCAGTCATTCTAAAGTTGTATCTTTTCTGGTCATTTATCAGTTAAAAATACTGTACTAAATTCCCATTAACTCAGTTGAGATCTAAACCATTTAAAATAGAATTGGTTTTCTTTGAAAAATTTTATCTCCAGCCTATCTTTAAATAATTTCTATCACCAAAGCCACAGTACCCCACCTTGAGCCAGAACACTACAACAAGAAAAAAAGGCAGAAGACAGTTGTAGCCCATCTTGGCAAACAGATATTCTAGATTGGTACTCTAGGACTTAACTGCCGGGATGCTAGACTCATGCGTGGTACTTTTGTGATACTTTCATGTTGCCAAGACAGCCACTACATACTGCTACTATGTATAGAAATAATGTATGTTATCCCTGTCACTAGGTTTCTTCTTATGGTCTGAGATCACCTTCAAGCACCTGCTAGTAATAGTGGCTGTGTATCCCTTCAGGTCTAAATCCTCAAAATAACATCTTCCCTATTCTTCATTCTCCATTCTGAATAGAGCTTTTGTGGTAAATCATGATGATACCAATACAAAAAGTAATCCAAGCATTTATTGAATGTTTCCTTATATTACAGAGCATGCATTTAGCGAAGTTAACTTAAACCTCACAAAGATCATATTGGTAGGTATTATTATCTGCTTTGTACCACATGTAGAAACTCAAATTCAAAAAAGTTACTTGTTCAGGGACATACAGCTATTAAGGTACATATTTGTTATTAAAATCAGGTTGTACAGGGCTCCTGGGTGGCTCAGTTGGTTGAGTGACTGTCTTCAGCTTAAGTCATGATCCTGGAGTCCTGGGATAGAGTCCCACATCAGGCTCTCTGCTCAGCAGGGAGTCTGCTTCTCCCTCTGACCTTCCCGCTCTTATGCCTGCTCTCTCTCATTCTCTCTCTCTCTCTCTTAAATAAATAAATAAAACCTTTAAAAAAAATCGGGTTGTACCAGACTCCATAAGCTGTGCTTTGAAATATATATATATATATGAAAAAAAGACAAGAATTGTAGGTAGAATGGTGGTAGAACATTATATATATATTTGGTCCACACTAAAACTAAAGCATGGTGTGGAGAGAGGAGAAGGCGACATTCACTAATATAAGGGGATTTGAAATTTCTGAGTACATGCATTGATGATGGAATTGTACTCAGCCTTTTACAAAAAATCAAGATGTTCTACAAATGTGCTGTCTGTACCATGTGTAATAACTATGCTAGAGAAGTGAGACATAATGATAACTTTTTGCAAAGTACTTCCCAGTGAATTTAAATTATATCATTAAATTTCAACTAAATTACTTAATACACTCAAAAGCTTTACTTCAATTTCATATATGTTGCTAAGCCATGTGTAATACATTAATAATCTGGATAATATACAAGGCATTGTAAGAGACATAATACCACCTCATCTAAGAGTGAATATTCCAAAAGCTATTTGAACTGAGATTTCTCACCTTGAAATCAATTGCATATGGCATGGATGAATAATAAATAGATTGAACCCATCTCCAACTCTTCTATAAATGTTTAATGTTCAAAATAATTTGAGGAAATATCTTGTTCAGAAACTTTGTGGGGCCCTTTGGACCTTCTCTTGTGCTCTGTGCTTATTGTACCTGGTTGATTTCATGAATAGTAACAGTAGGAGGCCTTGTTCATAAAGACAACTTGAAAAAGAAGAAGGAAAAAAATTACTATTTTGGAAAAGAAGCATTTGCCACTCCATTGAAATTATTTTAGGCAGATTATTCTGTGTGATACTGTAATTACTGGATATCATTTCTTTGTGATATAAAGCCATTTTAATCCATGCCTCTGTGTGTGTGAGAAAGAGAGAGAAAAGAGAGAGAGATTGAGGTTGTATGTGCATACAGCCAGCATGAATGTCAAGTAGTTAAGATTTATTTGGTATGTATGGAGATATTACTACTAGATTGCATAATATAGATTAGACATAAGTAGAAAATTGTGCAATAGAAATGAAAGTAAAATTAAAGTCCACTGGTTCAAACACATAGGATACATAATCTTTATCAAATACTCATAACAGATTTATTCATATCTTCAAGCAGCTGGTACAATCTTACTATTCTTATTTGAAACATTCATATTTTTATATTAAGAATCATCGGTTTTCATGTCAGCAAAATCCTCTGTTAAGTTGATCTTCCAGACCTTCCATTATAAATCCTCAAGTGTAAAAAAAGAAAAAAACAAAAACAAACAAATCCTCAAGTGTTTTGACAAATCACCACTTGATATTTTGTTATGGTTTTTTATTTCAATAAATTATGAGGCATCTGCCGCAGGTTAAAAGCATATAGTTATTGTACCTAAACAAGTTTTTCAGTATATTTCATGATATCTACCTACATGAGGGGACATAAATTTCCTGCTTCCCTTCAATTCTTTTTCATTTTATAATTTCACTTTACTCTGACCTGAGTGAAAAAGTTCCAGTTGCACACAAAGGGAGGATAACATAAGTCACTGAAATAGGGTAATTTACATTTTTATTGTTGTTCTGTGCTAATTTCTCATGTGTTTAGTGATCCTAAGGGATATTATAAATGCTTTTACTATGCACTGAATATACAGTGGACAAACTGCTCTATGACATTGTTTAATTTTTTAACAAAAATTAATTTTCACCTTCTGTTGACCTCTATCCTTTGCTGAGACAACTATGAACATTAACATAGAACTTAAGACAAAGGTAAACTGTATGGAGAGTTGTGGGCAAAGAAATACCTTCTTGGGAGTCTTAAATGTTCATTTAGAAATTAACAGTTTTAAGGATGAAGTGAGTGATTTCTATTAAATCATGAGTCATGGCATTTGTTTCTCAGCATTGAAACCAGGCCTGGCAGTCTACAGCCTGGAGCCCAAATTTGGTTGCTGGCTATTTGTGCCAATAAAGTATTATTGGAACACGTCCACGCACACTTATTTATGTGTTATGTATGAATGCTTTCCTGCCGTAAGCAGAGTTTAGTTGCTAAAGAGAGACCATTTTATACCCAAAGCCTAAAGTATTTTCTCTGGTCCTTTAAGAAAAAAATTTGCCAAAACTGATATAAACAAATATAAATATAGATCTGTCTTGAACTACAAATAATTTTTAGTAATAGAAAATAATCCTTAACATCTGTTACTTACATGCTATATACCAGGCAGTTTTGAACAATTTAATTACTATCATTTAATTCTCACCTTATGAAGTGGGCAATATTAGTATCCCTACTTTAGAAAAGATGTAGCAACTGTGCCCTGGAGAAGTTGAATAGATAACTAAGGTGCTAAGATTTGAACTGAAGAAGTCTAATTCCAAATAGAATCATGTATTTCTATATGTGATATTCAACCTAAGTATCTGTAAATAAGTTAGAGTTTGGGATAACAATATAAATATAGGATAATCCAATAATTTTGTGTTGACATTTGTAAAATGAAAATCTATCATTGAAAAAAATATTCACTGGGGCGCCTGGGTGGCTCAGTGGGTTAAAGCCTCTGCCTTCGGCTTGGGTCATGATCTCAGGGTCCTGGGATCGAGCCCTGCATCGGGCTCCCTGCTCAGCTGGGAGCCTGCTTCCTCCTCTCTCTCTGCCTGCCTTTCTGCCTGCTTGTAACTTCTCTCTCTGTCAAATAAATAAATAAAATCTTAAAAAAATATATTCATTTCAGAAAGAATTCACCGTATTTATAGATACTTGGTTCTGCATTCCTAAAGTAAGAATCTTTGGGATGCCTAGATGGCTCTGTCAGTTAAGCATCTTGTTTGCCTTTGGCTCAGGCCATGATCCCAGGGTACTGGGATGGAGCCCCTTGTGCTGGGTCCATTCTCAGCGGGGAGTCTGATTCTCCCTCTCCCTCTGTCTCTCCCTTCCTCCCCACTGGTGCTCTTCTCACTCTCTCTATCAAATAAATAAATAAAATCCATTTTAAAAAATCCTTGAAATGTTTTCTCCCATTCCTTAGTTTGCCTCTTCATTTTTTTTATTGTTTCTTCTATTGTGCAGAAGCTTTTCAGTTTTATGTCAAGGACATTTCCCCTTATGTTTTCTTCTAGAAGGTTTATGGTTTCAGGTCTTACATTTAAGTCTTTAATTCATTTTGACTTAATTTTTGTGAGCAGTGAAAACTGGGACCCAATTTCATTCTTCTGCATGTGATTATCTAGAATTCCCAACACCTTTTTTTGAAGAGACTTCCCTTTTTCCATTGAGTATTCTTGGCTCCTCGGTCAAATATTAGTTGACTGTATATGCAAAGATTTATTTTTGAGTTACAAAGATATTTGCAAACATTTACTCCATACAGAGTTAATGTTCAAAATATATGAAGGAATTCTATAATTCAATAGCAAAAAATAATATATAACCCAATAAAAAAATGGGAGAGGACCTGAATAGATATTTTCCAAAGAAGACACAGAAATGGCTCACAGGTACATGAAAAGGTGCTCCACATTACTCACATCAGGATCAGGGAAATGCAAATCAAAACCATAATGGGGTATCACCTCACATGTTAGAATGGCATCAAAGAGATAAGAAATAAGTATTGGGAAGGATGTGGAGTAAAGTGAACTATTTTGTATTATTGGTGGGATTGTAAGTTGGTACAACCACTAAGGAAAAAAGTTTGGAGATTTCTCAAAAAATTAGAAATAGAACTACCATATGATGCAAGTAACCAACTTCTGGGTATACATCTGGAAAAGATGAAATCAGTATGTCAGAGAGATACCTGTGTTCCCATGTTCATCACTGCACCATCATTCGCAATAGCTGATATATGGGAACAACTTGTGATAGATGATAGATAGATAGACATATCTTTATCCATCTCTCTGTAGATGGACATTTAGATTGCTTCCATTATCTGTTATATTTAATGGAATATTATTTAGCCACAAGAAAGAAAGAAATCCTGCCATTTGCAACAATATGGATGGATCTTGAAGGTATGTGCTAAGTGAAATAAGTCAGACAGGAAGGACAAATACATCACTTATATGTGGAATCTAAGAATAGTTGAGCTCATGTAAACAGAGAAGAAAGAGGTAACCTGGGGCTGGTGGGAGGTTCAGGGAACAGGGAGATGTTTCTCAAAGGATATGGATTTCCACTTCCTTAAAATGAATAAGGGGATATAAAGTACATGATGAGTGAGTTAACAGTATTGTATTATATACTTGAAAATTGCTAACAGAGTAGATCTTAAATATTCTCACCACACACACATGCGAAAGTGTTAAGTATGTGAAGTGTTTTGATCGAAGTGTTAACTAACCCTATTGTGATAATCATTTTGCAATAGAGAAGAGTATTAAATCATCATAGTGTACACTTTAAATTTATGCAATGTTATGTCAGTTGTATTTCAATAAAGCTGGACAAACTCTTTCAAATAATGTCAAATATAATATTTCAAATTTATCAAAATATCAAATTTGATATAAAAAATATCAAATTTCAAATATAATAGATTTTAAAACATGACAGACTTCTTAAAAACTAATTAATGCCATCAGTAAACAATAGAAATGGAAAGTCACCAGTTGCCCCAAATTAATTAATTAGCTAATTAATTAAAAACAGTACCTTCAAGGGCGCCTGGGTGGCTCAGTGGGTTAAAGCCGCTGCCTTCGGCTCAGGTCATGATCCCAGGGTGCTGGGATCGAGGCCCACATCGGGCTCTCTGCTCGGCAGGGAGCCTGCTTCCTCCTCTCTCCTCTCTCTCTGCCTGCCTCTNTGCCGACTTGTAATCTCTCTCTCTGTGTCAAATGAATAAATAAAATCTTTAAAAAAAAAAAAAAAAACAACAAAAAAAACAGTACCTTCAAAAAAAAAGGGAAATCAAAAGTCATAATCTAATGTTGGCAATAAACATGAAATGCACAGAATTCATCTAAAATACTGATTTTTGTATCGTGAACTCTCACCATAACCCAACTCATTGAGCTTAGGAATAAGACTTAAATGTGAGTCTATAACTGAACTATTTGTGGACTTATTCCTAACAGAACATGGGGTTTTAGAATATGATCTCAATAATAGCAGCCACGTAAGTGCTATACTAATAATTATTGTGTTTTTATTTTATTTTTTATTTAATTATTAATTTATTTATTTTTTACTTTCTTACCTGGGTTAACAATGTTTATCAATGGACATGCTTCCAGACTTCTTTTTTCTTTAGTGGAATCATCCATCAGTCCAGTGAAAACTGTCCTCCGAAAGTTGCTGCAGAACAGTTTTCTGTCTCTTTGATTAGTACAATAATGGAATGGACTCTAAAATTAGTTCTTGGAAGACATAAGATGATTTTATCTTACTGCCGTTACCTTTGATTTTTGTTTTCTGAAAAGGTATGACCCATTGTTTGTAACTCTAGAAGGATTGTTCCTTGTTATCCACACTTTCATGATAAATATGACTGTTACTCAGACAATAGTAAAAATAAGAGATTAAACATAAGGTATAGAAATAATGTGGGCGCCTGGGTGGCTCAGTGGGTTAAAGCCTCTGCTTTCGGCTCAGGTCATGATCTCAGGGTCCTGGGATCGAGGCCCGCATCGGACTCCCTGCTCGGCGGGGAGCCTGCTTCCTCCTCTCTCTCTCTGCCTGCCTCTCTGCCTACTTGTGATCTGATCTCTCTGTGTGTCAAATAAATAAATAAAATCTTAAAAAAAAAAAAGAAAGAATGAGGAAAGAAGTAGGTAAAGGGAAAATCAATTGTGAGAAGGGCAGGCTAACACTACTGAATAGAGATGCAGGTTGATTAGAATTGAATACAAAATAAGAAATAAAGTTTAGCAACGTTAGAATTTCCTAAATTGCTTCCAGATGCAGGGAAGATTTGAAGCACAACATTTGGTTTGGAATAGGTGCTGAATCTCAACTATTCCACTTTTTTTATCTGGGTAAGGGGGGTGATTTAATATCTCTGAATCACTATGTTTTCATTTGAAAAATGAGAAGTACTCATTATCTGTTCTATGAAAATCCCAAAACTGTGTAAGGAGCAACTGTAAAATGAGAAAATAAATCATAGAAAATTTTGAAAATGTGGAGAATTTCATTTTCTGTATTATTATTTAGAAGATGGGTACATACATTTGATAATGAAATCAGAAGAAAGAAACCATGATTTTCAATAATGTTTCTGTGGACATGGGGAGAACCTTAAATGAGGATCTTGAAGGGACCAGGAAAGAACACAGAAGTATGGTGAGGAGGGAACTGGAACAGTCCTGATAATTAATGGGTTAGCATAAGGTCAAACAATCTTTATCTAAAATGAAACAGGCAGGGCGCCTGGGTGGCTCAGTGGGTTAAAGCCTCTGCCTTCGGCTCAGGTCATGATCTCAGGTTCCTGGGATCGAGGCCCGCATTGGGCTCCCTGCTCGGCGGGGAGCCTGCTTCCTCCTCTCTCTCTCTGCCTGCCTCTCTGCCTACTTGTGATCTGATCTCTCTGTGGCAAGTAAATAAATAAAATCTTTAAAAAATAAAATAAAAAAATAAAATGAAATAGGCATAAATATATTCACAACTAGATAGAGATGGGGTAGATGTTAGATTATTTGAAGATTCTTACATTTTAGTGGAGGAAGGAATCCTAATTAATAATAGATTAAAAAAATCAGTCAACATGCTTTCATGTTAAATCTGTTAAGAAAGAGAAAGTAATAAGACCTTTTAATGTAGAACATTCTTATGAAACACCTCTTTGATATAAATTGGATGGTTCTTCAAAAATCTGACTAAGAAAATGGAGATTCAAGCGTTCATTTATCAGATGCATGCAATCTCTGTAAAGCAGTATTGACTGACCTGTGTATGAGCTCTCTCCCTCTGTCCCAATATCTCTCTCTCTGTCTCTCTTTCTCACACACACACACACACACACACACACACACACACACACACACACACACTAGCAAACAAATATAACGGTTGTTTTATTCAGTGTAGATTGGGAAGGAAATCCATTAGGGACAAAATCCAAAGTGTAATTAAAACTAATCTATTTTCTTTCTTTGTTTCCAGGCCTCTGGCTTCTAGGGAAAGACTCTTACTACCCTAATATTTTCTCATTTTTAATTCCTTCACTTTAATTACCTTCTCTAGGGCCTATACAATTATTACTTCTTTTTCAAAGAAAAACAAGAGAACTGTTTGCTGAAGGCCTTTACCAAGTTTTCACAGATGGAGCTATTTCAAATAACAATATTGCTAGTAATTGAACCAAACATGGAACAGCCACTTCTACTTCCATAAATTTTAGTCCTCAAATATCTCATTCTTTTCCACATATGCATGTTTTTATACATGTTCTCATTTCATCTGATTCAGTCTCATCTTCTTTTTTTTTTTTTAAAGATTTTTTATTTATTCATTTGACACAGAGAGAGAGATTACANCCATGTTTTTATACATGTTCTCATTTCATCTGATTCAGTCTCATCTTCTTTTTTTTTTTTTTAAAAGATTTTTTATTTATTCATTTGACACAGAGAGAGAGATTACAAGTAGGCAGAGAGGCAGACAGAGAGAGAGGAGGAAGCAGGCTCCCTGCCGAGCAGAGAGCCCGATGTGGGCCTCGATCCCAGGACCCTGGGATCATGACCTGAGCCGAAGGCAGCGGCTTTAACCCACTGAGCCACCCAGGTGCCCCAGTCTCATCTTCTTTACATGATTTTTTTTTTAATGATTCTTGAAGGGACAGCCTAAATATCCTTGCCTTTGTGAAATCTTCTCTGACTTATTCAAATCAAAGTTTTTATTCCTCCTATTTTTACCCAGAAGATAGTTCTGTTTTATATTTAATGGCATTGTTTTACAGTTTTTATTTACACAGCTGTCCTTCCATAGCAGACAAGGAGTTGCATAAGTGCATGGAACATATGTTATTTATCGTTGGATATTCAACACTCAGTAAAGTACCTGGCACTTAGTAGTACTCAACTCAATGCATTTTTGTCAAACTAGTTTCTCACTGAACAGGTGAGAGAGCTTTCTTTTTTCCCCTTTCTTTCCTTTTTGTATAGCATTAGGTGTTTTTTTGTCCAAGTTACTTACATTTTTATTAATCCACCTGTTAGTGAATTTTTTTTTACACTTCAGTAGTGAGGTGATAAGTATGTAATCTTGATAATTTATATTTATTTAGACTTTTTGTTTTTTACTTCTCAAAGCCTTTTTAAATATATTATAACAACTCCTGAGTCAGAACAGATATTCTTAATTCATAGCCATCAAGCCGAGGACTGCTGAGATAAAATTATTTTTCCATGGTTATTTATTCACTTAAGCATCATCAAACCTAGAGCTGTCTCCAAATTCTTGCTAATACTTGCCTATTATTACCAGTGCCTCCTAAAACAATAAAATGCATAGTTCACAAAGGAAAATAGACTTCATCATGGCAGCAAGAAATTACCCTGAGATTATTGGCAACATAGGTTGAAAGACTTCCTGTTTCAGCACATTTGTTCCTCTGTTATTAATACTTGCCATCATATTAGTGGAGCAACCATTAAAGTCTTTGTCCAAGGACATATCTGAATACCAAATATAAGGTGACTTGGGATATATATTGATTCCTTATTTTCTTTTTTCAGCCTTGATTCATTAGTTTTATATTGTTCTTCCTTTTGATTTAAATTCAATTAATTAACAGATAATGTATTATTGTTTCAGAGGTAGAGGTCAGTGGTTCATCAGTCTTATATAATACCCAGTGCTCATTACATTTTGTGCCTTAATGTCCATTACCCAGTTACCCCATCCACCAGCCCCTCCACTCCAGCAACCCTCAGCTTGTTTCCTATGATTAAGAATCTCTTACAGTTTGTCTCCCTCTCTCATTTTTTCCTATTTTATTTTTTCCTTTCTTCCCCTGTGATCCTCTGTATTGTTTCTTAAATTCCATGTATGAGTAAGATCATATGATAATTGTCTTTCTCTGATTGACTTATTTCACTTAGCATAATACCCTTTAGTCCCATCCATGTCATTGCAAATGGCAAGATTACATTATTTGTTGACTGAATAGTGTTGCATTCTGTGTGTATGTGTATATATATATATTCTATATAATACATATTATATAGAATATGTATATTATATATAATATATAACCATATATTATAATTATATATAATATGGCTAATAATTATATTATAACTATATTATAATTATATTATAATAATTATAATAATTATTAACCATATATTATATATTTATAATTATTAACCATATATTATAATTATTAACCATATATTATATATAACCATATATATTATATAGAATATATATATACATACTATATATAATCAACTTCTTTATATATATATAGATATACATATATCCATATATTGTCTATACATATATAATACAATTTCTTTATCCATTCATCTGTTGATGGACATCTAGGCTCTTTCCATAGTTTGGCTATTGTGGACATTGCTGCTATAAACATTGGGGTGAGGTGCCCCTTCAGATCACTACATTTGTATCTTTGGGGTAAATATCCAGTAGTGTAATTGCTGGGTTGTAGGGTAGCTCTATCTTCAGCTTTTTGAGGAACCTCTACACTGGTTTGCAGAGTGGCTGCACCAGCTTACATTCCCACCAACAGTGTAAGAAGGTTCCCCTTTCTCTTCATCCTTGCCAACATCTGTTGTTTCTTGAGTGGTTAATTTTAGCCATTCTGACTGGTGTGAGGTGCTACCTCATTGTGGTTTTGATTTGTATTTCCCTGATGCTGAGTGATGTTCAGCATTTTTTCATGTGTCTATTGGCCATTTGGATATTTTCTTTAGAGAAATGTCAGTTCATGTCTTCTGTCTATTTCCTGATTGGATTATTTGTTCTTTGGTTGCTGAGTTTGATAATTTCTTTATAGATTTTTGATACTAATCATTTATCTGATAAGACATTTGAAAATATCTTCTTCCATTTTGTCAGTTGCCTTTTGGTTTTGTTTACTATTTCCTTTGCTGTGCAAAAGCTTTTTATCTTAATGAAGTTCCAGTAAGTTCATTCTTGCCTTTGTTTCCCTTGTCTTTAGAAACATGTCTAGCAGGAAGTTGCTGCAGCCAAGATCATAGAGGTTGCTGCCTGTGTTCTCCTCTAGGATTTTGATGGATTCTTGTCTCACATTTAGGTCTTTATCCATTTTGGGTCTATTTTTTGTGTATGGTGTAAGGAAATGGTCCAGTTTCATTCTTTTGCATGTAGGTATCCAATTTTCCCAACACCATTTATTGAAGAGACTCTTTTTTCCATTGTATATTCTTTCCTGCTTTGTCAAAGATTAGTTGACCATAGAGTTGAGGGTCCACTTCTGGGTTCTCTGTTCTGTCCCAATGATCTATGTGTCTGCTTTTGTGCCATTACCGTACTGTCTTGATGATTACAGCTTTGTAATAGTGCTGGAAGTCCAGGATTGTGATGCCACCAGCTTTGGTTTTTCTTTTTCAACATTCCCTTGGCTATCCGGAGTATTTTCTTGTGCCCTACAAATTTTAGGATTATTTGTTCCAGCTCTGTGGAAAAAGTAGATGGTATTTTGATATGGATTGCATTGAATGTATAGATTGCTCTAGGTAGCGTAGATATTTTAACAGTATGTTCTTCCAATCCATGAACATAGAATGTTTTTCCATTTCTTTGTATCTTCTTCATTTTCTTTCATTAGTGTTCTATAGTTTTCTGAGTATAGATACTTTGCCTCTTTGGTTAGGTTTATTTCTAGGTATCTTATGATTTTGGGTGCAAATGTAAATGGGATCAACTTCTTAATTTCTCTTTCTTCTGTTTCACTGTTAGTGTATAGAAATGCAAATGATTTCTGTGCATTGATTTTATATCTTGACATTTTGCTTAGTTCATGTATGAGTTCAGGCAATTTTGGGGTGGAGTCTTTTGAGCTTTCCACATAGAGTATCATGTCATCTGCAAAAAGTGAGAGTTTGACTTCATCTTTACCAATTTGGATGCCTTTTCTTTGGTTGTCAGATTGCTGAGGCTAGGACTTCTAGTACTATGTTGAACAATCGTGCTGAAAGTAGACATCCCTGCCATGTTCCTGACCTTAGGGAAAAAGTTTTCAGTTTTTCCCCATTGAGAATGATATTTGCTGTGGGCTTTTTGTAAATGGCTTTTATGATATTGAGTATGTTCTCTCTGCACCTACACTGTGAAGTTTTAATCAAGAAAAGATGCTGTACTTTGTCAAATGCTTTTTCTGCATCTATTGAGAGGATCATATGGTTCTTGTCCATTCTTTTATTAATGTAGTGTATCACGTTGATTGATTTTTGGATACTGAACCACTCTTACAGCCCAAGAGTAAGTCCCACATAGTCATGGTGAATAATCCTTTCAATGTACTGTTGGATCCTATTGGCTAGAATTTTGGTAAGAATTTTGGCATCGATGTTCATCAGGAATATTGGTTGCTAATTCTCCTTTTTGGTGGGGTCTTTGGTTTTGGAATCAAGTTAATGCTGGCCTCATAGAAAGAGTTTGGAAGTTTTTCTTTCACTTTTATTTTTGAAACAGCTTGAGAAGAATAGGTATTAATTCTTCTTTAAATGTTTGGTAGAATTCCCGTAGGAAGCCATCCAGCCCTGGACTCCTTTTTGTTGGATTTCTTGATTACTACTTCAATTTCCTTACTGGTTATCGGTCTGTTCAGGTTTTCTATTTCTTCCTGTTTCAGTTTTGGTAGTTTATTCATTTATTTTTTTTAAAGATTTTATTCATTTGACAGATAGAGAGAAAGAGCACATGCAGGGGGAGGTGCAAAGGGAAAGAGTGAAACAAGCTCCCCACTGAGCAGGGAGCCCCATATGGGGCTTGATCCCAGGACCTTGGGTCATGACCTGAGGCAAAGGCAGATGCTTAACCAACTGAGCCACCCAGGCACCCCAGTTGTGGTAGTTTATACATCTCTAGGAGTGTTTCCATTTCTTCCAGATTGCCAAATTTGTTAGGATGTAGTTGCCATGATATGTTCTTATAATTGTTTACATTTCATCGGTGTTGGTTGTGATCTCACTTCTTTCTTTCATGATTTTATTTGGGTTCTTTCTCTTTTCTTTTTGATAAGTCTGGCCAGAGGTTTATCAACCTTAGTAATTCTTTCAAAGAACCGACTCCTAGTACTGTTGACCTGTTCTGTTCTTTTGGTTTCTATTTCATTGATTTCTGCTCAATCTTTACTAATTCTAGTCTGCTGGGTTTAGGAGGAGAGTTGCTATTCTTTTTCTAGCTCCTTTAGGTGTAAGGTTCTTTTTTTGCTGTTCCTCTTTTAGCTTCTTTAGGTGTAAGGTTGGGTTGTGTATTTAAGACCTTTATTGTTTCTTGAGAAAGGCTTGTATTGCTATATACCTGCCTTTTAGGACTGCCTTTACTGCATCCCAAAAGTTTTGAACAGTTAGTTGTGTTTTCATTTTCATTTTTTCCATGGTTTTTAAAATTCTTCTTTAATTTCCTAGTTGACCCATTCATTCTTTAGTGGCCTGCTCTTTAATTTTTATTCCAAATTTCCTCTTGTGACTGAATTCCAGTTTGAAAGCATTGTGGTCTGAAAATATGCAGGAGTGATCCCAATCTTTTGATTTGCATTGAGACCTGATTTGTGACCCAGTATGTGCTCTATTCTGGAGAATATTCCATGTGCACTCGAGAAGAATGTGTATTCTGTTGGTTTGGGATGGAATGCTCTGAACATATCTGTAAAGTTCATCTAGCCCAGTATGTCATTCAAAATTCTTGTTTCCTTACTGTCTGCTTAATGTCAGATTCTCTGCTTAGATGATCTGTCCATTGCAGTGAGTGGGGTGTTGAAGTCCGCTATTATTTTTGAAGTATTATTAATGTATTTCTTTAATTTTGTTGTTAATTGGTTTATAAAATTGGCTGCTCCCATATTAGGGGCATAAATATTTATAATTGTTAGATCTTCTTGTTGCATAGACCCTTTAATATGGAATAGTGTCCTTCCTCATCCTTTATTACAGTCTTTGGTTTAAAATCTACTTTGTCTGATATAAGGATTGTCACTCCAGCTTTCTTTTGACGTCCATTAGCATGATTAGTAGTTCCCCCCCCACACACACTTTCAATCTGGCGGTGTCTTTGGGTCTAAAATGAGCCTTTTGCAGACAGCATATTGATAGGTCTTGCTTTTTTATCCAATCTGATGCCTTGTGTCTTTTGTTTGAGGCATTTAGCCCATTTACATTCAGAGTAACTATTGAAAGATATGAATTTAGTGCCATTGTATTACCTGTAAAGTCACTATTTTTGTCTCTGTTCCTTTCTGGTCTATGTTAATTTTGGGATCTCTCTTTGCTTAAAGGATCTCCTTTAATATTTCTTGGAGGGCTGGTTTAGTGATCACAGATTCTTTTAGTTTCTGTTTGTCCTGGAAGCTTTTCAGCTCTCCTTCTATTTTGAATGACAGCCTCACTGGATAAAATATTCTTGGCTGCATATTTTTCTCATTAACTAACCTGAATATATCATTCCAGTCCTTTCTAGCTTGCCAGGTCTCTGTGGATAAGTCTGCTGCCAGTCTATTTTTCCTACCCCTTTAGGTTAAGGAGTTCTTATCTCAAGCTGCTTTCAGGATTTTCTCTTTGTCTCAGAGGTTTGCAGGTTTCACTATGATATGTTGGGGTGTTGGCCTATTTTTATTGATTTTGAGGGGGGTTCTTTGTGCATCCTGGACTTGGATGGCCATTTCCTGCCCCAGATTAGAGAAGTTCTCTGCTATAATTTGCTATAATATACCTTCTCTCTCTCTCTCTCTGTTTTTTCATCTGGGATCCCAATTATTCTAATATTATTTATCTCAATGGTATCACTTATCTCTCAAATTCTCCCCTGATAATCCAGTAGTTGTTTATCTCTTTCTCTCAGCTTCTTTATTCTCCATCATTTTGTCTTTTATATCACTAATTCTCTCTTTTGCCTCATTTATCCTAGCAATTAGAGCCTCCATTTTTTATTGCATCTCATTAATAGACTTTTATTTCAACTTAATTAGGTTTTAGTTCTTTTATTTTTCCAGAAAGGGATTCTCTAGTGCTTTATATGCTTTTTTTCCAAGCCCCAGTACTATCTTTAGAATCATTATTCTGAACTCTAGTTCTGACATCTTACTTCTGTCCATACTGATAGATCCCTTGCAGTCAGTATTACCTCTTGTTCTCTTTTTTGAGGTGAGTTTTTCTGTCTTGTCATTCTGCCCAGGGAAGAATAGATGAATGAGAGAAAAAAAATACCAAAATGACAACAACAACCCCAGAGAAATATACACTAAACAAATCAGAAGAGACCCAAAACTGGAAAAATAAAATTAAAAAAAAAAAGAAGGAATATAAGCAGATAGGTGAACAGAACAGAGCAATACACTATATCCTGAGTATATTTTGGTCTTTTGTTTGGAGAAATTGCATCCCAAAATTGTAAAGAAAGAAGAACTTATATATATACAAAAATAAAATTAAATACAATGAAAGTATAGGATGTAAGTGTAAAAATGAAAATTAAAAAAATTTTAAAAAGTTGATAAATTGGTTGAAAAGGAAAGGAGAAAAAATTAAAATTGAAAGACTAAGGAATCATGGGGAAAAATCATGAATTTTATATACTATTTTCCCCTATTGCTGTAGTTTTGCAGTTCTCTACAATTGGTAAACTTGGTCTTAACCTGATATTCTTGCTGATCTTCTGAATCAGCATGTTGTGCTGATTCTCAGGTGTCTTTGCCCCCAGTGTAGTTGCAATGCCCTTGCCAGGGGTCTAAGCTAAGTAAACTGCTCTAGATTGCTCTATGTGGATTTTGTTCCCTGAATGCTTTCTACACCACTTTAGAGGATAGTTATAAAAATGGCGACCTCCCAATCTCCAGCTCCAGAACTGAAAGCTTGGCCCATTCTTCAATGTGCCCTCAGGGAAGACCAGTCAGTCACTTCTGTCTCCCTGGTCTCTGTCCACACTCTGTGCTCACCCAGCCTGTGACCAAACATTTCTATTTTGGGTTTTGAGTCTTCAAACCTTGCAAACTCCTGCAATGTGCACGTGTGAAATTCCTTCCAGGGAAGGAAGGGAGGTCTTGTGGTAGTTCTGTCACTTGCTGGGCCCCTGCTTGGAGAGCAGTCTCCCAACCATGCCAGGGTTCTTGCTTTATGGCCACCCTGAGCTAAGAGCTTACTGCTGGGCTCACTGATTGCAGCCAGCTTCCCTGCTCCACTGCCACACTCAAGCATCCCCAGTCTTCCTGTGACCCTGGGGATCCTGAGATGATACTTTCCCACCTAGCATTCCACCCCACTTTGCCACCTGAGTGCTTTCAGGCAAGGAAGTCCCTCACTCAACTTTTAAAAGTTCTGATTTTGTGCTCTGCTGCTATGTACTTTCTGGTGCTGGTTGATGAGCTCCCTTCCTCTGTGGTTTATCTTCCCATATATCCCCTCAGATTCACTTCACACTTCCTATCTTGCAGAAAGTGGTCACTTTTCTATTTGTAGAGCTGCAGCTATTCTTTTCTTAGATCTCTGTTTGAGTTCACTGGTGTTCAAAATGATTTAATAGCTATCTAGCTGAATTCCTGGGACCAGATGAAATTAGTGTCTTCTTCTCTACCATCTTGGACTGTCTCCACCATTAGGTGTTACAATTTAATTTCATTTATTTTTTATTTCATTTGAATTTTTAGGTTTAAGTTAATTAGCTTCTTATATCTAACTGCTTAAAAATGAAACAAGTAAACAAGGGATTAGCTTTGTAATTTTTTTCAAGTACAGGTAGATCATTTCCTTGACTCTTATTACTACTTTATTATTATTCAAGCACAATAGTAACTGATGGGTCAATAGTTGCAGTAAGTCTGGTTTTTGATAGAAGAAGGACTAGAACACATTTTGCTTCTCATTTATTCCCTTGCCCCTTGTTTTGTACAATGCCACCTATACCTCCAAATGGGTCTGTACATACCTACTGTGGTTGATCTTACAGAAGGCCAGTGGTCATTTCTTGCACATTACATATTGGGGAAATGGCTTATCTTATTTTACTGAAAATGTACTACAAATGCATACTATCAAACAGTTATTTAGAATTTATAACCATATAAAAGCAAGTTAATATTTTAATGCAAACTGTATCAATATACCTACAACTCTTCCTAATAATTTAAACTGCTTTGGTTCACAAAAGGAAAACTTGAAAAAGTAAATGAAACTTTTTCTCATTAATTATAAGTTTTCTAATTTTATAGTATGTTTAAATCATAGACATGTTGTTATTTCACCCATTTCATCTGTATATGAAGGTAATAGTGTTCACAACATCTAAAGGAGGACCTGAACTCTTCCACTATTTTTCCAATATTGTTGAAGTAGTTGGTCCTGAGCAATGCATACTCTCTAGTGGTTTTCAAAGAAAACCAGTGGCAAATTCCACACGTCATTGTCTATGATAAGGTAGTTTTCTAAATAAGTGGTTCTAAAAGGTAGTTTTCTCTGTTAAAAATATGTAGGGTTTTAAGATGATTTTATCTGTGTCTTTGTTTTAATTATCTGCACATCCAAATCAATAGATAATAAGTGAACTGTATAGAGAGAATAAGAGAGAACGAGAAGGGAAATAGGAACTTGAAAATTTTTGTGTCTCCAACTTTAATATCAGCAGGATATAGGTAACTAGGATGCAGCAAATGAAAAGATGTGTCTTTTGTTGCTGCTGCTGCTCACATAGCTCTTGGAAAATATACCTCTTCCAATATTTTAGCTGGCTATTTTTTTTTCATAGCTCAGAGATTATTAGTAACTTGTCTATGTTTGTTATTTATTTCTGCAATGACAGATTATCTCCAAGTTTATCACCTTAAATAATAAATATTTATTATCTCAGTTTCTCTGGCTCAGAACTTTGGGAACAGTGAACATGGATGAGTCTGTCTTGTGTCTCTCATGAGATTTCATTCATCTGATTCTGCATTCATCTGATGACTAGATTGGGGCTGGAGACTCTGTTTCCAAGACAGCACCCTTAAATGGCTAGAAGAGGCAGAAACCTAATCTGAGTGTCTAGGTATTAAATTAGCTCTCCAAACAGATGGTTCTCCCTGACTCTAATTTTTACCTACAACTCTAATTCAGCAAAGTGGGAGGCAGTATAGACTAGAGCTCCAGAGCATGAAGTTTTAAAATTAGATAGCTTAGATTCAAATCCTAAGTTTTGCTACTTACTCATTGTGTGCATGTTGGGAAGTAATTTTTACCCTCTGTGTTGTCATTTGTTCATCTATAAAACAATGGAAATAATAGAGCCTATCCTAGTATGATTATTGTGAAAGTTAAACGAGATAGTACAGAAAAGATGATTAGAAGCTTGACGCATAGTAAGAATCATACAAAAATAAGATATCATTTTCATTGGGCAAATACCATAAGTTGGGGCCTCTGGGTGGCTCAGTCGTTAAACATCTGCCTTTGGCTGAGGTCATGATCCCAGGGTCCTGGGATCTAGCCCCATATCAGGGCTGCTCAGAAGGTAGCCTGCTTCTCCCTCTCCCTCTTCCCTGGCTTGTGTTCCCTCTCTCGCTGTCTCTCTCTCTGTGTCAAATAAATAAATAATAAATAAATAAATAAAATCTTTAAAAGGAGAAACAAAACAAACAACAACAAAAATACCATGAGTTTATACACTGACCTATTTGTTGAAGAAATGGTTTAAACTTTAAAAAAATGGTAATTACAGCAACCAATATTCATTGGTTACCATGTGTCAGAACTAAAATAAACATTTTCCAAGTAATATTTTATCTTCTCAAAAATTTTATCCTTTTATTTATTTAAGTGTATTGCAGAACTAATACTAGATGACTTTTCCTAGGTCACACAGTTTCAAATGATCAAAGCACTGTCTGTAAGAAATTGTGATATTGAGAAAATGCAGACATATCAAGAAAATTCTATGAACTTAAGAAAAATGTCTTTTAGTAAGATGGTCATACCTAAGTGGCCATCACTGTGTCTGATTAAATTATCTGACTACCTTGTTCACTAATTACTGCAATTAGAACCAGTGGGAATCCTTTTGTCAGTTTCCCAGTGTGGTTCCAGTCATATTATATTTTCCAATTTCTTACTTGTTATTATTTTTACCCAGCACATTTCCAGAACTGATTTTTAAATGGCTATTCTGTTTATTTAGTAATAATATTAACAAATGGATTGAGCATGAGAGTTTATTAGGAATGATTCTGCTTTAGATAACCCTATGTATTTCAAAGAAAATTCACAGGAAAATAATTTTTAATAACACTATGAAGTACACATTGCCAAAATCTATGGCCAATGGAAACATTTTTTTAAAAAGCATGATATTTTGGTATCCATTGTGTTTCCTTGAGTTGGCTTACATAGTTTATTAGTATTAAAATAACTCACTTAGATCATTTTCAAAAGTACCATCTCAAAGCAAATAAAATCAATTTTTTTCAAAGTTGATATTTGAAGAAAGTCCACAAAGAAAGCATTTCAGTGAGCAAACAAGGTGTCTCAGGAGAGGTTTCTCAGAAATTGCTCTCTAAATTGGATATTTGCTTGCGAGAAGTTTTTGGGGTAGTAGTCATGAGCACAACGACTATAAGAAAAAATAGAATTGGACAGTTGAAGAATGATTCAGTGACGATAAAAGCCTTGATCAATCCTGTAGGGAGCTCTGAAGCTGGGAAAGTCCTAAGAGATGTCCCCAAATGAGGTAGAGTGGCTGGGCTTTTGTACTTCCAGTTGAACCATGATCGGATATGGACTGCCCCCAGGAAGGGTGGATAACTTTGTGTAAGTCAGGTCCCCTTTATCTGAGGGCAGTTCTTATGAGATAGTATCATCAACCTTGCAGAAGAGCGAGTTCATCTGGTTAGTGTACCACAGCACATACTAAGAGACTACCATATTGCACTGCTTAGATCCACTTGCTCCACTTGATAGGTTCAGCTCACTGGAAATAGCTCCTCTAGAATTCTGGTTGATTTCTTTTTATGGAGAAATCTATAAGAAGAATGCTGGCAAATGATCTATGGTCTCATAATTGCAACTGGTTTCACAACTGCAGCTGATACTCATCATGCCTCTTCTCTACTATCTGTTGGGTAATGTGACCCAGACCCAGATCCCTCAAGGGTACAAGCCAATGACATTCTCAGCCCATGGCTACTTTACTTAGCCATGTATTATAAATATTAGGGAGGAAGTAGAAGAGTATACCCCCAATAACTACCTAGGTGCCAAGCATTCTTCCATAACTTTACTGTGCATCAGCATATCTATTGCATCCTAATAATTAAGGCCAATTACTCCTGCCAGGATGGTGGCTCCTTTTCTTTGTCCTTTTCATGGGAGTCTGAATTAACTAATGTATTAATTTAAAACATTATAGGAACCTTGCTTTATCCTCTGCTGATAGTGTTTTTTCCTCTGGAAACCACCATATCTAAATCCACAGAGAGCACACAGACCTTATGTAAATCCACAGAGACCAAGGACAGGAAATATAAAGTGAGTCATTGGAAATGATGGTAAGCTAAATGTTATAGGTAAGATTATGTGCCCCATGATCTTCTGCTACTCCCTTAAATAAGCAAGGAAAGTGAGTGTCCCCTAGATCATTCAGAAAGGAATACAGTTTGTCAATACATTAACTTAGCTTGGCAAGATCCATTTCAGACTTCTGACCCACAGAACAATGTTAAAATACTTGTGTTGCTTTAAACTGCTAGGTTTATGGTATTTTCATAATAATATATCATAACAATAACTAATACACAGGGCTGCTCCAACTTTCACCCCCAAGTTTCTAGGCTATTCTATTTGAAATTTTGGAGATACAGACTATGTAATGATCATTGAATTGGCAATCCATGCTGGTGGTTCATTCTAGTAATGCATGTTCTTCATTATTGCTCCAAAAGCTACTCTGTTCATGCTCTCATTATATCAGTTCTGGGAAAACTTAAGACTGAGGCTGGTTGATAACAAATGTCTAAACCATTATGAGTACTTGGTTTTTCAGCATTGTAGATTCTCACAGGAAGGCATTAATGGGTGGTACAAAGCTCTTAACTTGTCTGCAATCATAAATGTATCCACATGCCTCTTCCCTAGACCTTCTTGCCNGCTCAGCAGGGAGCCTGCTTCCCCCTCTCTCTGCCTGCCTCTCTGCCTCCTTGTGATCTCTCTCCCTCTGTGAAATAAGTAAATAAAATCTTTAAAAAAAAAAAAAAACAAAAAAAACAAATGTCTAAACCATTATGAGTACTTGGTTTTTCAGCATTGTAGATTCTCACAGGAAGGCATTAATGGGTGGTACAAAGCTCTTAACTTGTCTGCAATCATAAATGTATCCACATGCCTCTTCCCTAGACCTTCTTGCCACATTCTTTCTCTATTAGGGACCAGCCATTTACCACTGCCCATGAATCTATATTACAAACTTGTAATATTTATTTTCCACCCAGAATGGATCACAAATGCACTGCCTAGAGTGCTGCTCATTGGGAAGATTTCACCTACTGCATTTCAGGGAACTATACAGCAGCCTTGATGGAAACTATACAGCAGCCACTGAGCTAAGGTACAGTGTGCTGGTACCATCTGCTGGGATTCTTGCTAGGTTGAAAGTGTATGCCTATATATATTCCTATCCAACTATATATTCTACCCCCTTCCTCATCCTGAACCTTCAGAACCCATTCCATATGTACTCTCCCATTGCCTGTCTTTACATAGTGCCTAGATTCTATAGCAACCTTGGGATATACTCCATTTCCTTCCCTAGCAGGTCCAGTGCTTATGTCGCTGGGTTGGGTTGTAACTTGACATTAGTTATTGGTTGGTGACTAGGAGAAGAGATGAGAGTATATCCTGAGGGGTGGGCTGATGTTATTTCATAGGACAGGGGCCTCTGTGTCACCTTCAAACAGTGTGGGAGTACTAGTTGAGAGGGAAGAATGTGACACTTCTGCAGGCTTTTAGAGTTCAGGGGGATCTGAGATTTCCAGGTTTTATGGAGATCCAACCAATATGTCACCAATACTAAGTCTTAGGATCCTTCTTCTGTCCAATTAAGGCCCTCATCCTTGTCATAGATGACACTCTAGGCCACTGCAATCCTTCAAGTTTTGGGACTAATCTTTATACTAAAAGTACCTTTTCTATTTTCTGGCTAATGGAGAGAAGAGACTGTGTATGTTTCTGAGGAGACCTTGTGTCTTTCAACTCTGCACTAAAATTTTTATTAATCATCCTCTGGTTTTATCTTTTTCCACTGTCCTTCATTGTCTTTGCCTTTGTTGTTGCAAATTATTGTATTCAACACCATATTTAATCCTACTGTCTTCATAATCTCTGCTTTCTGAGAATTTCTGAAATGACTGGGATATTGTAGCAGCCAGGGATATGCATACCTTTCCCCTAACATCTCATCCCATCCCATTACCAGTGAAAGTTTTATTTAGTGATTATTCTGTTACGGCATGCCAAGGACTAACACTATCTATGAGGTCCTAATTGCCAGCTGCCTAGGGGGTGATTGTGCTCCAAAATCACATTTTAAAGCTTGCTTTCTTGTCTATCTTTTTTTTTTTTTAAGATTTTATCTATTTATTTGACACAGAGAGAGAGAGATCACAAGTAGGCAGAGAGGCAGGCAGAGAGAGGGGAGGAAGCAGGCTCCCGGCTGAGCAGGGAGCCTGATGCGGGGCTTGATCCCAGGACCCTGAGATCATGACCTGAGCCGAAGGCAGAGGCTTAACCCACTGAGCCACCTAGGCGCCCCTGTTGTCTGTCTTTAATACCATCTTTCTTAGTATGGATTCCTTGGGAAAACACTCTGTGATGGAGAGAGGTAAGTATGTTTATTGAAGTGTACTTTAGAGCACAATACTTGAATAAGTCATACAGGATCAGGCAGAGAGAAAAATTGAACAGCAGTGTAGTGAACAAAGATCTCTGTCAATTCCATAGGAAGCTCTGAAGCTAGGATGACATTCAGACATCCCGAATTGTGACAAAAGCCCTGATCATATGTACTCCCAAGTTAGCCAGTCACTGGATGCAAGCTTCTCTTGTGAGGGTGCACAACCTTGAGCAAGGCAGTCAGTCCCTTTGACTGAGGCCAATTCCCAAGTAGAGATACAGCTGTTAGCCATTAGCAGCCAACACTTCTTTTTTTTTTTTTAAGATTTTATTTATTCATTTGACACAGAGAGAGAGATCACAAGTAGGCAGAGAGGCAGGCAGAGAGAGAGGAGGAAGCAGGCTCCCCGCTGAGCAGAGAGCCCGATGTGGGCCTCGATCCCAGGAACCTGGGATCATGACCTGAGCCGAAGGCAGCGGCTTTAACCCACTGAGCCACCCAGGCGCCCACAGCCAACACTTCTGACAACTAGAGAAAGAGTCTTGGTACTGACCCTCATGGGAGGAATCTAAGCAAGGGGATATCCAATTAAATTCAAAAGTTTAGCACTAAACACATTTTATAAATTTCATAATCTTCAAATTGAATTTTATGGATTTTGAAAATTACTATATTTTAAAAATATTTTAGAACAGAACTGGTTGACTTCCATACTTTTGAGATATAACATCATAATATTAAAATTCACACCTTTGCGGCACTTGGCTGGCTCAGACTGTAGAGCATGAAACTCTTGATCTCAGGGCTGTGAGTTAGAGCCCCATGTTGGGTGTAGAGATTACTTATAAAAAATTCACACCTTTCATGAAGGCATTAAAACCACAAAATATTTACTTCATGTGGTCTTGAATATTATTCATAATTACTAGACCAATGGGATTTAATTGAACCAAACTTGTGGTAGTCAATGTATATAAGCCAAAAGTATACATCTCCCATACCTACCTAGTGCGAATTACCATTGTGTTCATGGACTTCTCTTTATTGAGTCATCTGATACTAGTAATCCAACTAGGTCAACTTCTTTTCTTAAATTTTAACAGCAACTTCTTAAATGAGGACACATCTAAAAATCACAGTGGTTTTGTTGTTTTTGTTGTGGTAGTTAAATATAGTCATCAAAGGGCGAAGAATGTCAGTATGATTAGAGTTCCCCTGACCTCCAAATCCAGTCATTTTCCTTTAAATGAAGGGTTTAGACTAAATAGACTATAACTTATTTGGTGTTGTAAACTCTCCATCACTTACATCTCTTGCATTCAAGGTTAATATCATTGGAGAAAATTGTTTGAGAGGCAGCACTTTTAGCACCATAGCTTCTGGCATTTTACAATCTCAAATGTAATAAGGTTGGGAACTGAAATTTATGAGAGCGTACTTGTGGTGAGAGGAAAATGTGGACAAAAGGTGAGGGTCAACAAATACAAGGTTAGAGGCAGCAAATTAGCCTGAGGAACAAGCATCTCATGTCGTTCTCTTTCCTTTTTTTCCCCTAACAGCTGCAACATCCTTTTCAATCAAATATTAGCCACAGTAACTTTCTCTACTGGTAAAAAATGTATCAATATATAGGGCTGATAACATTTTTAGTAGTAGAATTAGATCAGATTTAGTTGAGGCAAGAATAGGTTTGTTTTTCTTTTCTTTCCTTTAAACTGGATGTATTTCTAGCAAGATATCTTTATCGTGGTTATTTGCAAAGCCATAAATATCTTGCTTAGAAGCATAAACTTGTTTCCTTCATAAACCCGTTAAGAAATGCTTTATCCATAAATTCAAATACAATTAAAATCAGCTTAGAAATTACTAAGACATGGAATTTAGAGAACTTTTATTTCATCAGCCAAGAATACACATGGTTTTAAAGTGTCAAATCTAGTGAACTACATATAACACATAATAAATACGTACTAACTCATCGAATGTTTTCATACCACAGAACTGATGTAAAGTCATGTTTCATTTTTTAGAGGAATGAGATATTCCACAAAAGGAAATTTTCTGTAAACTGACATTTACATCTTTGTATGCTAATTTTACTTTATTGATATGTCTTAAACAAACCCGTCTGAGTAATAAATTAAATAGAATTAAGTATTTTTACTGATGTTATTTGTTTTTCCTTAAGGGAAACAACATAGTAACATCATACTGCTATACTTTTTGAGCAAATGTGTCTCCTTTATGCAATAAGGACCTTTTTAGTAGTTTTTTGCCTCCCTCCACCTCTATTCTCCCTTCTCACATAGCTTCTCACATGAATAGCTTGCCCAAGGTTATATAACCTGCAAATAGTAGAGTTCAAGATTTGGCATTAGATTACAAACCCATGTTTTTAAACACTCAGCCTCTCAAAAGCCAAGGAAAATTAAACTTTCTATATGAGGTCCTAGAGACTTATCTACAATGTCAAAAGTTTTGTAAACAGATAAAAACAATTGTATTTCCCTTTACTATAAATCCAGATGCACCAGAAAGAAACTTGTCTAAATCCGTATAGTTACTATTAACTTCTGTATTAGATGCTATGAATGAACCCTTTCATTCTGTCCTCCACCGTGCAGCTAGAGTAAATAAATTGCGTATTGCTGAAGACCCTTTCATAGCTTCCCATTGCCCTTACAAGGCCATTCAAGGTCTTCAACATGTCTACAGAGTTCTTCACAATGGGGGCCTGACTTTCTCTGTAGTTCCACTGAAACCATGGCACTCCCACTTGTCTCAGGGATTTCATACATGCAGTTCTTTCTGCCTGGAAGAGTTTTCAACTTCCCCCCTATTCACTGGCATCCTCTGCTTTCCCACCTCAACCAGACCACCTCTATTATTTCTAATGCTTTAGCCCATCTTTTAGGGTTGCTTCTCTGATCAATCCTCTTTTCAACTATCTTGAATTCCCTTTCATATGCCCTCTTAACTCTCTCTACATCCCTTTAGAAGTAGATATCAAAATTATTCAATATTTGTAAAGTTAATTTTAGCCTTCTTTTCTCCACTAAATTTTAAGCTCCCCCCCAAAAATAAGTTTGCATTGTTCTTTTTTTTGTTCCAATGTCTGTTAAAATGCTTAGCACATTTTTCATACTCTCAAATATTAATCTAATGAGGAAGATAAATAATAACTTTTATAGCAATATTTCTTCAAATGTAGTTCTCAGACCTGCATTTTGGTTAAGTCTTCTGAGATCCAAAGTCCTATTGCCTGAGTTTTTAACCCCACCTCAATCATGTACTAGCTGTGCTTGGGGGGTAAAGCTTTGAACAAATTGCTTAACTTCTCTGCTTCAGTTCTCTGGTGGGTAAAATTAAAATAATAGTTCTGATCTCATAAGGTTATTGTTAGAATCATTTAGTTAACATAAGTAAAGCTAGTGGAATCGTACCTGGGACAGGGAAGTACACAAAAATATTAATTATTAAATATCAGAATCCTTCTTGGTATGTGGATAATTGTTATGCACTGCCATATTCCTGGTGATATTTTATAATATTTATTATATTTACTTAATTTAAATTATATTACTCTGTGTGTGCCCATTCTTGACAATTATAAAACAGTAGTCTCTATTAACTAAGAATTAAAATAACTCTTCTGATAATACACCTTTCCAAAGTAAAATTATAATTTGTCAAGGAAATAATATGAGAATTTATTTATTGCTTCTGCAGAACCTAACATATTATAAAGCTGTTTCTTCTAGTTTGAAATCATGAGTCAGTGGCTGATGACAGTTATTCTGACTATAAATTTATGAAATATAAAGTCAGTGGGCCACAGAAAGACATTTAAATGGACCCTATAGAAGTTCAAGCAGTAGTAAAAAAAATAAAACAGACTTGTGTTAAACATGGGAGCCCTAAAAAGTCAAGAAATTAAGTAACACAAAGAATGAGAATGGACAAAAAAATTTCAGACCAAATAGGAAAGTAAAAAAGTAAATTTTGGAGACAAGGTACTGTTTTTGATCTGGAAAGTTTTGTTTTCTGTTCTACTTACAGGGTTCCATTTGAATTTTGAATACAGAAGGAAAGTAGAGCCCTCTTTGTAAATAAAAATTAATTAAAATTTAAGGCAAATAATAATCCATTATGAATTTATCTGTATGATTCCAAAGTAATTAGATGATGGATATTTCAATAGAAAATAAAATTCAAATCAATCTTTCTCCTTCGAAATAATGACATATGCAGATTTACTTAATCACTTGCCACAACCAGAGTCCTGTCTGATCCAGACTTTTTGAAAGCAGGCTCATTTGGTTTATTCACTGCAATTTCAGGAAAATTAAAGCAGAGTGATAGTTTACAGTCCCTCTCCCTAACAGCACTTCAACAGATTATTTTAATATGACATTTCATTAGGATGAAGATGTGTGAGCTAAGGAGGACTAAGCACACATTATAGAAATAACTATACCCATTTTGCTTGCAGGTCATCAAAGCCACAGCAAGGCCTAGATAAAAATCGGGATGTATTATGGTAGGCAGACAGTGTGTTCACTCTAAGATACAGGACATCCAAGAGATAAGTACCATGAGGAGGAAGGTTGAAATACTAAGGATACAGTGGAAAGCAAGAATTAAGACTTTGAAACTAGGGAATTTAGCCAAGGAAGTGACAGAAATGAAGTAAATGATGTCATTCAAATAATTCACTTTATGGCCTCTTTCTTATTCAAGGGTATTTTTATTGGCTTAGGAAAATTTGTACTCACTTTATGATCAGTGCTTGATATAAGTTTAATAACAATCAGTATAGTAATAAAAATATAATTAGTAAATTATTTTTAAAATGCTCATATTCACTACATTTAAGCCACATCCAATTTCTTTGTGTGAATCTATAATTAACTACCACCCTGTTCTTAATAGACTGCTAACAAAACTCCTATTAAGAGGAGAATACTATTTTTCTATGGCTCCCCAAGGAGCTCTTCCTCTTCTAGGGTGTGCTTTTAATTCATGTCATTTCTGTCTGTGACTCTGGATTTCATTCTGAAAATAAAGTCCAGTCACTGTTTGTGGGAACCCTCCTACTCTGGCTCTAACGGCTTCTAAATCAGCCTGGTAAGCATGTGCTTCTAGCACCCTGGAAGATGGCAAGCAATTGTTTTTATCTAAATCTATGCATCTTAGAAACTTCAGAGTATAGAATGCTTGTGAATGAGCTTATATACTAGGATAAATCTCACTGGTTTAAATAAGAGGAGCAAAAAAAAAAAAAAGAAGAAGAAGAAGAAGAAGAAGAAAGAAAAAAGAAGAAAAGAAAAAGACTGAGTAAAGCTACTGTAATTCAATTGAACAAATATTTATGGAATATTAATTGGCTTTCACAGATGCTATTGACGTTTTTGACCTGAATCCTGGTAAACATTGTTATTTTAGCTTTTTCAAATCCTTCATATGTAGGTTATAACATAATTTCAGCTTATGTATGCACAAAATGGGTGAAGAAGCCAGATCTCTTATTTATGTGCAATTCCTATTGAACAATGACAGCCCTACTTAGAAACTGTGCTGAATCAAATTTAGGGCAAATAATAATGGCAAAGTTATAGGGTATTGAGAAGTGTTTACAGTATACATTGGAAGTTGTAGGTATGTACTTTCTCTGACCTTCAGAGAATCTCAGACTGCTTCAAACTGCTGGGGATAAGTTATGCTCTTTGTGTACCACTAGCCAGACGGAGAAGGCAGCAGAGCATATTCATTCTTATTCCAACACAGCAACATGATTAAAAGCTCTTTAATGTGGAGATTTCAAAGATTTCTAAAGATTAGAGGGATGGAATCTTTAATTACTGAGCGATACAGTGAGAGAGGCTAAAAGGAACCCTGCACCCTGTGTTCTGGCAGTTAACCGGTTTGAATAGATATTTGTCATTTAAGGATGAGAATAAAGAGAACATATGATCTATTTAAATAGCTCAGATTAAAAAGATGAAAATAATATTAAATTTAATAAAGTACAGTCTTAGGGAAAATAATAGTAAAATTTAATTTAAACAATTCAAGCATATTATTTTAAATAGGTTAATAATCAAACTGGGTAGTCTTTTCCCTAAAGAAGCCCATGGAAGAAAGTCTCTCATATTTTGAAGGAAAAATATTTGGGTTGCTCCTAAACTATCTTGACTGCAAAATCCTCTTTTGTAAAATGATAAGGTTGGACTTAGATTGCCACTAAGATTTAGCTCTAAAATTCTAGAGATTTTATGATCATAAGTAAGAGAGACTTTACAAAATAACCCCAAAGTAAATTATTCTGAGGGCAACAAAGAAGCAGATCAAATAGACCACGTGAAAACTAGGATTGTCCAAAATTCAGGTAAAAGGCTTTTGAACAGAACATCAAAACCTGATTCTAATCACTAACTTGGGGAAAGCCACTGTAAACAATCTAGATTCCAGATAAACTCTACCTAATCTTGACTTACTGTGAAAATGCCATCTTCCCGTTTGTAATTGCATTTATTTGTTTAGCTACTTTCCACTGAATGTTTACTTGAGGATTTCCTTCCTATTTATCATTTGAATAATGATTATTATTGTGTCCTCTAAATGCTTTCCAGTATTCTTAGACATGTATTAAAATGAGACAATGCCTCAAGATAGGTGACCTCAGTTAGCATGCAAGGAATGAATTGAATGGTAGTAAATCCTGAAAATTTACTTCCTCAACATTTCTTTGATATAGGAATGTATATTCAATTAAACCCTACTTCAAATGTTAAATCTCTTGGACTACTTATAAGGTAGCTGTAAAAATACCATTGGTTGAATAAATGTTTCTCATTCATTATTTATTCTTATTTATTTAATCTTTAATTAAAAAAATAAAGGCTAGTGGGTAAGAGTATTTGCTTTACAGTTAATTGATTTGGGTTCCTGTCTTGGTGATGCCATTTATGAACTATAAGATTTTGAATGAAATATTTAACCTAACTTATGTGTCTAATCTATAAAATGCAGAAAATAAATTTCAAAATATTCTGAGATTTAAAGGAGAAAAAGCTGTGGCAAATAATGCCTCAATAAACACAAGGGTACAGATACCTTTTTGAATTAGTGTTTTCATATTCTTTGGATAAGTACCCAATAGTGGAATTACTGGATCATTTGGTAGTTCTATTTTTAATATTTTGAGAAAAAATTTAATATTTTGAGAAAACTCCGTACTGTTTTCTATACTGGCTGTACCAATTTACATTCCCACCAATAGTGCATGAGGGTTCCCTTTTCTCCACATCCTTGCCAACACTTGTTATTTCCTGTCTCTTTGATACTAGCCATACTGACTTGTGTGTGGTGATGTCTCATTGTGGTTTTGATTTGCATTTCTCTGATGATAGCGATGTTCAGCATCTTCTCATGTGTCTGTCAGTCATCTGTATGTCTTCCCTAGAAAAATATCTATTCAGGTCCTCTGTCCATTTTTTAATCAATTGTTTTTTATTTGTCTGGGTGGTGAGTTGTGTAAGTTCTTTATCTAGTTTGGGTGTTAACTCCTTACCAGATGTATCATTTGCAAATATTTTCTCCCATTCAGTAGATTGCATTTTCATTTTATTGATGGCTTCCTTCACTGTGCAAAAGTGTTTTATTTTGATGTAGTTCCAGCAGTTTATTTTTGCTTGTGTTTTCCTTCCCTTAGGAGCCATATCTAGAAAAATGTTGCTTTGGCCAATATCAAAGAAATCACTGCCTGTTTTCTCTTTTAGGATATTTATGGTTTTATGTCTCACATTTAGCCCTTTAATCCATTTTGTGTTTATTTTTGTATATGGTGTTAGAAAATGGTCCATTTTTTCTAATGCCATTTATTGAAGAGACTATCTTTTCCCCAATGTATATTCTTGCTTCTTTTGTTGTAGATTAATTGACCATATAATTATGGATTTATTTCTGGCTTTTCTGTTCTGTTCTATTGATCTATGTGTCTATTTTTGTGCCAGTACCACATTATTTTGATTACTACAGCTTTGTAAATCTGGAATTGTGATACCCCAAGCTTTGTTCTTTTTTCTCAAGATTGCTTTGGCTATTCAGGGTCTCTTGTGGTTTCCTACAAACTTCAGTATTATTTGTTCTAATTCTATGAAAAATGCTTTTGGTGTTTTGATAGGGATTGCATTGAATCTGTAGATTGCTTCAAGTAGTATGGACATTTTAACAATATTCTTCTAATCCATGGGAATGGAATACATATTTATTTGTGTCTTTAATTTCTTTCATCACTGTTTTATAGTTTTAAGAGTACAGGTCTTCTATTTCCTTTGTAAGTTTATTTCTAAGTATTTTATTATTTTAGCTGCAATAATAAATGAAACTGTTTTCTTAATCTCTCTTTCTGCTACCCTGTTATAGTTTACAGAAATGCTACTGAGTTCTTGGTATTAGTTTTTGTATCCTGCAACTTTACTGATTTCATTTCTTGCTTCTAGCAGTTTTTTGGTGGAGTCTTAGGGTTTTCTATGCATAGTATCATATCATATACAAATAGCGACAATTTAACTTCTTCCATACCAATATAGATGCCTCTTCTTTCTTTCTTTCTTTCTTTCTTTCTTTCTTTCTTTCTTTCTTTCTTTCTTTCTTTCTTTCTTTCTTTTTTTTTAAAGATTTTATTTATTTATTTGACACAGAGAGAGAGAGATCACAAGTAGGCAGAGAGGCAGGCAGAGAGGCAGGCAGAGAGAAAGGGGGAAGCAGGCTCCCTGCTGAGCAGAGAGCCCGATATGGGCCTCGATCCCAGGACCCTGGGATCATGACCTGAGCCGAAGGCAGAGGCTTTAACCCACTGAGCCACCCAGGTGCCCTCTTTCTTTCTTTCTTCTTTTCTTTCTTTCTCTCTTTCTTTTCTTTCTTTCTTTCTTTCTTTCTTTCTTTCTTTCTTTCTTTCTTTCTTTCTTTCTTTCTTCTTTCTTTCTTTCTTTCTTTCTCTTCCTTCCTTTTCTTTTCTTTTCTTTCTTTTGTTTTCTTTTCTTTTCTTCTTTTTTGGGGGTCTGGTTTTTGTGGCTAGGACTTCTAGCACTATGCTGAATAGAACTGGCAAGAGTGAGCATCCTAGTCTTATTCCTGATCTTAGAGGAAAAGTTCTCAGTTTTTCACCACTGATTATGATATTAACTGTATGTTTTTCATGTATAGCCTTTATTATGTTGAGGCGTGTTCCCTCTAAACCGACTTGTTGAAAGTTTTGTGTGTTCATTTTTATTCATCTAGAAAGCACTTTCCTATTTCCTTTTTGATTTCTTCTTTGACTCATTGATTATTTTATTAATTTCCATATATTTTTATACTTCTCAAAAACTGTTACTGGTTTCTATTAATGTATGTTATTGATTTTTTAAAATATTTTATTTATTTATTTTGAAAGAGAGAGAGAGGGTGACAGTGAGTGGGGGGACAGACAGATGAAGAGAGAGAGAGAGAATCTTAAGCAGACGCCATGCTGAGCACAAAGCCTGACCATCGATCTCACAACCCTGAGATCAGGACCTGAGCTGAAATCAAGAGTCAGTTGCTCAACTGACTGGGCCATGCAGGCACCCCTGTCTGTTATTGATTTTTAACTTTATTTCATTGTAGTTTGAGGATAATATACTTTATGTGATTTCAATACTTTTATCTTAATCAAGGCTTATTTTATGGCCTAGTATATGGTCTATTTTGGAGAATATTCATGTGTAATTAGGGAAAAATGTATATATTCCCTTTGGAGGAGTGTACTATAAATGTTATCATATTACTTTATACTATTATTCAAGTCTTCTATTGTCTTGTTGGTCTTCTGCTCACTTTGCTCTATGCATTATGGAAAGCAGAGTGTTAACACTTCTATTTTTATTATTGAATTATATATTTCTCCCTTTCAATTCTGTTGGTTTTTGTTTCTATTCTTTGATTTCTGTCTTTAAGTTAGATATTTTTTAAAAAATATATGAGAAAAACTTCTTGTTCTTTTTTATTGTATTTCAGGAATTAATTTCTTAGTAATTACAGTTATTTTAATTCCATAATTTCTAAGTGTTTTTTTTTTAAGATGGTTTCTTTCTTTTTATTGATATTCTCTATTTGGCAAGATATCTTTCTAATTTTTCTTTAATTCTTAGATACAGTATTCTTTAACCCTTTGAACATCTTAGAATTGCTAATTTTTAAAATTTATTTATTGGAGAGAGAGAGTGAGAGAGAGCATGAGAGGGGAGAAGGTCAGAGGGAGAAGCAGACTCCCCATGGTGCTGGGAGCCTGATGAGGGACTCAATCCCAGGACTCTGGGATCATGACCTGAGCCGAAGGCAGTTGCTTAACCAACTGAGCCACCCAGGCGCCCCTAGAATTGCTAATTTAAAACCTCTGTCTATTAAGTCCAATATCTGGGCTTCATTAGAAACAGTTCCTGCTGACTATTATTTATTTGTTTATTTACTGTGTATAGGCCATATTTTTCTATTTCTTTGCATTTTCATATGCTTTTGTTGAAAATTGGGTTTTAAATAATATAATACAGCTACTCTGTTGTAATTTTTATTAGTCAATTTCCTGGTTTAATTCTCTAAATTCTGCATTCTTTCTCATATATGGCCTCTGAAATCTGCTCAATTAGCCCAGTAGTCAGCTAATTATTGGACATATATTACATTAATTGTCTTGAACTAATAAGTCTCCCAGCCTTTGCTGAAGGATTCTGTTTGTTTTAGTGATAGGTCCATAGGACTTTAGCAGGCAGTCCACATTTCTGCCTTAAGTTTCACTACTTGCTTGTGCAGAAGCCTCTAGGTCAGTCAGAGGTGAAAGATTAAGGCCTTCTCTGATCTTTTTCTAGAAATACATATAGCTGTGCATATGTCATAGCCCTCTAGATTTCCACAAATATGTTGGAACATTTCAAAGACCCCTCATCCTCACTTTTTCCTTTAAGTATTTTGGTTAGCTTCCTGTTAGCCCCAGCAATTACTGCCACTCCAGTCACTGATGTGAAGCAATTGTTGCTGAGTATTTTAGACAAATGACTTAGGGATAGAACTTTTATGTAGAGAGAGCTCTAAGTCACATAAAGACAGGCCCCGAAGTGGAATTATCAGACTGCTACCAGATGAGCCCAGATGGATCCAGTAGTAATAATTCCCTGGGATGGCACTTTGGGGAGGATCCCAACTCATTCTGACCCCTCCAGTGGCTTCTAAGACACTGACTTAGTTAGCTGTTAGGTTGTTGGTTATAAGATTATGGAGCTAGAGAAATGAGGGTAGAAATAGTTTAAGTCAAAACACTCTAAAGCAGGGTGCCTGGGTGGCTCAGTGGGTTAAAGCCTCTGCCTTCGGCTCAGGTCATGATTTCAGGGTCCTGGGATTGAGTCCTGCACCGGGCTCTCTGCTCAGCAGGGAGCCTGCTTCCTCCTCTCTCTCTGCCTGCCTCTCTGCCTGCTTGTGATCTCTCTCTCTCTCTGTGTCAAATAAATAAATAAAGTCTTAAAAAAAAAGACCACTCTAAAGCTTATTGTTTTTACTGGGATTCAGCTATTTTTCATGAATAAATGCTTCTTTGATTTTTACAACTTTTTGGTCAATTTCTGGAATCCTTTAGATGTTGATTTGGACAAATTTTGTCTGTGTTCTCTTTGCATTTATGGAAAGACAGTTGCTTTGTTTTGGTTTGGTTTTTTGGGAGTTCTTGTTCCAAAGGTGGTTCTCCATTATTGTTTTATTTTAAAAAAACACCTTTGGGGTCCCTGGGTGGCTTAGTCAGTTAAGAATCTGCCTTTGGCTCAGGTTGTGATCCTCGGGTTCTGGGATGGAGCCCAGTATTGGGGTCTCCCTTCTTGGTGGGGGACAACCTGCTTCTCCTTCTCTTTCTGCCACTCCCTCTGCTTGTGCTCTCTCACTCGCTCTCTTGTTCTCAAATAAATAAAATCTTTTTATTTTATTTT
>LNAC01001264.1:1024-76529 GCA_002007465.1 Ailurus styani
CTGCAGCCGCTCCCGCACCGCTGCTCCCGGAGGAGGAAGGTGAGTCTCTCCGGGTCTGCCGCCCGTGGGGTCCCCGCTCACAGATCAGTGGCCCGGCTGCACTTCAGGTCACAGCCCAAGGTAGCCCCAAGCTGAGAGACACCTCAGCTCAGCTCCGTCTCCCCCGCCGGCTTCTCTCTGGGACCTGGGAGCTCGGTTGCGCTCAGACACCCCTGGTCTTTTTGTGTCCCCGTGGGTCCTGAGACCACACTGTCCCTGCAGGGGCTTCACCCCCCGCTTGGTCTCTGGGGCGACGTCCCTCAGTGGAGCCGATGTCTAACAGTCCCAAGTCTGAGCTCCGCTGCTCGCTCCCTTGCCGGCAGCCGGCCCCTCCCCCCGGGTCTATCTTCCCGTCGCCGCAGATTCACTTCTCCGCACATCCTACCTTCCAGAAAGTGGTCGATTTTCTATTCCTAGAATTGCTGCTCTTCTTCTCTTCGATCTCCGGTGGAATTTGTAGGTGTTCAGAATAGTTTGATAGCTCTCTGGGTGAATTCCTGGGACCTGATGATAATCGGTCTCCTACTCCTCCGCCATCTTGCCGCTCCTCCCTTTAACGATTCTTTGAGTGAGAAAGCACTTTGATTTCCTCATGTGTTACTACATACCTTAATTTTCTTGACAGGAGCCAAGGTAAAATCTAAATCTCAGAAATGTAAGTAAGGAGTAGACAGTCTAGTGAGGTGGTTTTAAGAACAAAGCTTCTGGAATCACACTGCCCAGGTACTTACCCTCTCTGCTTTATCTTTCTCACCTATAAAATGATGTAAAGAGTATTTACCCAAAAGGAGGTAAAACAAGGTAATGTATATAGAATGTTTACACTTGATCTTAGCCAAAAGGCCGAGAAGCGATGTATATAGAATGTTTAGTCTAGTAACTTAGTATATAGTAAATGCTCAATAAACGTTAAGAATAAATAATTAAAGGCATGGTTAACTTTGTTTGTCATGACTGAACCAGAAAGAGCGAACTAAGGGATTACCGGAAATCACATCTTAGGTTGGTCCCACATCTTGCTTATGCTTCGCTTTCTTCCTTTACGTACTCAGTAAATATCAAACTCAGAATTTGTCCTAAGATTTATTCTTTAGGGGCCCCTGAGTGGCTCAGCATCTGACTCTTGATTTTGGCTCAGGTCATGATCTCAGGGTCGTGGGATGGAGCCCTACGTGGGGCTCTGCACTCGGTGCAGAGTCTGCTTTGGATTCTTTTTCCCTCTCCTTCTGCCCCTCCCCACAGTAGCTCTCCTAATTAATTAATTAATTAATTAATTAATTAAATCTTTACTCCAAAAAAAGAATTATTCTTTAAATTTTCTGAAATGGATTTGACTTTGAGCAGTTGATGAGATTATGGAATTAGAAACAAGCAAGCTGTCCCCTTAAAGGTCTAACCCCCCTCCCTATCCCTGTGACTCCTTCAACCCAGTAAGCAATAAAAGTTGGGTGTATTTGTTAACAGAGCCAGCTGACTTACCTTCTCCTGTCACCCCAACTCCTGCTAGTTTGGAATATAATGCTCTCATGCCTCTGGCCAGTCAACAAGTATTTACATGCACCAGCCTTTTGTATTCAATCCTTTTATTCTCTTCTAGATCCTTCACATGTCATTTGATGATGCCCTTGGTTCTCGGCATAACTAGAAATTTGGGGTCTGCAACACAAAGCTTTTGAGGAAGGTCCTTCCGCGAACTGTAAAACCCAGCTCTTCCCTGTGCCCCAGCCCTGTCCGCACTGCAGCCTCTTGGACTTCTTTCTTTTCCTTGAGCTGACCAAGCTTTGTTGCCTCATGGCCTGTGCATCTCTCGTCCCCTCTGCCTGGAATAACTGTCCCCCCAGTTCCTCACTTACCAGTTATTCATCCTTCAGATCTCAGCTTACAATGTTGCTGATGTGAGAGGCTTTCGCTGATCTCCACACCTTTGTGCCTTCTCGTTGACCCTTGCTCTTGTCTTTCCTAACCCTTATGACACCATCATTATATACTTATTTATGCGTGCCCTTTTTTGAGGCTTGACTCCCTCCCAGAATGTGTGCTCCCTGAGGGCGGGGCCACATGGGTTTCGTGTCATTCCTGTGCTTCTTGCCCCCAGTGCTGCAGCACATGGTGCATAATGATGAATGAACGCTTCACTGAATAAATAAACAGCCGACATCTGCAAATGAGAGTGTTCAACTCAATGTTTTCCCTGACCTTTCCTTAAACATTTGGTGAATGCCTACTAGTGTTAAGTTCTGGGAATAAAAAATGACTAAACCACATCCCCCTGCTCTTTTGGATGCTCCAGTCTATAGGGACAAGGAAGTAGGCTGAATGTTGCCCCCACAGCCCCCCAGAGTATCAGATCCAAATCCTTGGAATCTGTAAATATTACCTTACTTGGAAAATGGGTCTTCAGAGGTATGATCAAGGATCTTAAGATGGGAAGGCTATCATGGATTATCTGGGAGGGCCCTAACTGCCATGACATGTATCCTTATAAGAGGGAGGCAGAGGGAGATTGCACAACACACGGGGAGGGAAAGGGATGTGGAGGTGGAGGCAGAGATGAGAGTGATGTGGCTGCAAACCAGGGAGTGCCAGCAGTCACCAGAAGCTGGAAGAGGCAAGGGACACATTCACTCCTAGCACCTCTGGTGGGGTGTGGCCCTGCCAACACCTTGATTTTACCCAGTGATCCTGACTTTGGACCTCTAGTCCCCAAGGCTGAGAGACAATACATTTCTGTTGTTCTGCCCAGGGCTGCAGTAATCTGTTGCAGTGGCCACAGGCCACCAGTGCAGACAATGATACAAATAAATGAATCCTTGGGAAACAACATCGCACATGGAGGTAAGAACCTAGGTGGTGTGTGGTTGCAGAGGAAAGAGCTGTGTGGAAGGTATCTGGGAAGATGTGGCAGAGACAGAGATGTTGAGCTCGGATTAAAAAGATAGGCAACTGTTTTCCAGGCAGTGTTAGGGCTGGTGCCCAGGGAGGTCATATTGGTGGGAGAAGTGGTATGCGTAAAGGCATGAGACCACGAGGAGCAGGGAACTGGAGCTTCTGAGTTGAGCTGGAGTGTCAGGTAGATGGAGAGGAATGGTGGGAATTGGGAAGATGGAGAACCCAACTGTGACCCGATTTTGAACCGCCTTGCATATCTTGTTAATATGCTTAACCTTTATTCTGTAACTGATAGAAAACTAAGGAAAATATGGAGATGACTGATATGTGGCAAATGAGATTCCATGGCAATATGAACAGTGGACTAAGGTGCGGTGAGACTAGCTCACAGTGGCAACTCTGTGTAGGGATGAATGAGAACAGTTCTTGCCCTTCAGTAGCTCAGGGTCTACAAGGGAAAACAAACAGGGGAGCAAATATGTCCTCTACCCCAGGTAGTCGTTGTAAGGCCCTGGCAATATCCTGTGAGAGATGAGACACTAAGGCAGTAATAGAGATAGAGAAATGGGGATATTTGGGAGATAGCTCCTTGGTTTGGAAGCTAATAGACCCTGGAGATACTACAGACTATAGAGTGAAGGAGAGGGGAGGACTCGGGGGTGCATTGAGGATTTTAGCATGTGCAGCAGAGAGATATTATTTACAGAATTGCATGGGGAAAGGTCTAGGAATTTAGGTCTGGTTGAATTTAAGATGCCTGAGGGATTGCCAAGTAGAGACTTTGGGGGTGGGGGCATGGTTAGAAATATGGGTTCAGTCTAGAGACACAGGTCTGGAGGTCGTCAACAAGGAACGGGACTTGAAGGCGTGAAAGGGAATGAATAGGCAGAGACAAGAGAATAGGATCGAAGTCAGAGCCCTGTACAGTACTAGTACTCGAATGGGAGAAAAAATATGAATTGTGTGATGTATGAAAAGTGTTGTAGACGTGAATGAGTATCCTGGAGTCTTGAAGGTGTTGATGACTTCTGTAAATGACTTTTTTTTGAAAGACTTTTGGTTTTCTTAGAAACTTGAGTTGTCCCCAGGCTAACAAACCAGGAACTTGGTTGGTAGCCCGTATGTCTATGCCTGCTGGCTTCCTAGGATCTGGCCTAGGGATAAGGCTTTGTCATTTGGTTAACCTGAACACCCATAAAAATAATCAAACTTTTGACCAAATCATTAAACAATTAATCCAGTGAGCACTTAATGATCTGATCCCAATTGGCCAATAGGCTGACCATAATCAAAATCAAAATCCGTTTCTGTCACAGCAATTGGACCAATCCATCATGCAGACATTTCTTGAGATAAGCATTTAATTTTTCAGTTATTAACAAACTTCCGGTCATATTGGCAATTGTTCTTAAGCTATATGAATCATGTTTAAATTAATGAGATCAGGGCTCAGTAACCTCTTGCACCTCCATTGCCTTTTCTGAGCATTACTGGTAGACCTGAGGCATGAGCAAGGGAGGGGCAAAGAAGGAGGAAAAACAAGGTAAAGAAAGAGGCAAGAGAGGAGGAGAAAACCAGGGAGGAAAGCAAGGGGAGAGGAAAAGAAGAGAGAAACTGTAAAGGAAGACATTTACCTGAATTTGGTTCTAAAGGTTAGGATGAAATATTTCTTTTTTTAAAAAAAATATTTATTTATTTATTTATTTATTTATGAGAGAGAGAGAGAGAGATATGGGGGAAGGGGCAAGAGAGAGAGAATCTCAAGCAGTCTCCCCACTGAGCGTGTAGCCCAATGTGGGGTTCGACCCCATGACCCTGACATCATGAGCAGAGCTGAAACAAAGAGTCAGAGGCTTAATCAACTGAGCCAGCCAGGTGCCCCTAGGAAGAAATATTTCTAGTGATTACAGGACCCAGGCAGCAGTGAGGTGTAGCAGGAAGCTTAGTTTGATGCCAGAAAAACTTGGGCTCTGAGCCATGGCTCTGCCATTCTCGTTGTGTCACCTTGAGCCAGATAACCTCTCTGAGCTTTATTTCCCTCATCCTGAGAGTTGGCGTGGCAGAGAGTGAAGGCCTGAATTTCACCAGCTGGGTTTAAATCCTGATTCTGCCTTGTACTGGCTGCATGACCTTGGGCAAGTCACCTAACCTTTTAATGACTCAGTGTCCTCATGTTCTCAAGTGGGGATAATAACAGAATCTGCTTTATCTAGTTGTTGTGACTCTCAAGCGAGGTAAAGCACGCAGAAGAGTGTGTTTGATGGGGTTAGCCATTAGCTATAAAGTTGTATCCATTAGAGTGAAACATGTTTGTGAAAGCTCCTAGCCCAGTGCTTGGCTTATAGAGGCAATCAGAAACTGTGAACCATCTTCTGGTTTCGATTCCTCAGATGTCCCAGATGGGGGAAGAATGGCGGCTTCTTAACTTCTCTTTCTCCGTTAGGGTGCACGCAAAGCCACTTGGACCAGGCCCTTTGGATCCCCTATCCAGAGCCAGGTCTCACTTGGCCCTGGGCCGAATAGATGGAGCACTGGGGGAAAGAGGGCTTTGACAGGTTGTTTTTTCCCAAAGTAATCTGAAGACTAGTTACAGACGTCTCATATCCTCGTGGTTCATTTTGCAACGGCTTCTAAACCTCAGGACTTTTGGATTAGAGGTGGTCTGTGCATGGTATGCTGATGGAAACAATGACCCAGAAGAGAGATCAAGAGAACAGAAACCAAAGTCAGTACTGGTAAGGCCCAAGAACTGGAAGGTCACTGCAGTGTTCACACTTGTGAGTGAAATTTGAGTGCAGAACGTGCCGTGCAAGATCAAAGCAAGTATTTTTGCCCTTTTCCTCCTAACGAATGGGGGTATGTACCACACACCAGCACTCTTCTGTTTCACACAATTCATTAGCCGCATGAAACCAAACCTCATGGTTAAAAGACAAAAACAAAAAAGGCCATCCTTTCTCTATTTAGAACAGTTCTTGCAACCCTGAAGTCAGACATCGGACAGGCATAAATCCTGAGTGGAGAGGCCTCCGTGAATGAATGTGGAGCCCTCTGCCTGGTGATTTCACTCCTGCAATGAGGGGAGTGCAAAAGGTACCTCCTTCCACTTCTTGCAGCCCCTGGATCACCTCTACCTTCCTGCGATTTCCCACTTGCCTCTCCTGCCTTGCTCCGGGGACTGTAAGAAGCCAAGAGAGATCCCCTCTGGTGCCAGTCGATGTAGATGAGTCATGTAAACAGTTAAGGTGCGGGGGAGGGGGTGGATAGGTGGGGGTGGAGGTGGCGGTGATTTGAGCACGTGGAGCTGGCGTCCAGCTACCAGAGTTGGCCACATTCACATTTAGGACTGGTATAGGTTACATCCAAAATAATGATATTGATAGAACCTATTGCACAGGCTTGCTGTGGGGATGGAACAAGATGACTAAATGAGATCAAGTGATCAGCCCAGACTCTGTCTGATTCAAGCTTAGAAGTCAATACATACATAGTTGCTATTGTTTTCTTTTTTATTTATTTTTTAAGATTTTATTTATTCATTCAGGAGAGAGAGAGAAGCCTGTAGGGAGCCCAACATGGGGTTTGATCCCAGGACCCCAGGATCATGACCTGAGCCAGAGGCAGACACTTAACCCACTGAGCCACCCAGTTGCTGTTGTTTCCAGTAGCTCAAGGTTAAGGCCAAATACCAGACCTATGGTGGAAAAGAATTTTTGTCCACCCTGGAGAGGATGAACACTTTTTCCAATGTGTAGGAGAAATCACATTTGTCATAAATGCAGCAGGGTGTTAATCACACTGGCTTTATCAGAATATGGCTATCTTTTTTAAGTGTTTATTATGCCAGGTTATCCTTCATGAACTGATGTCAAGGTCACACATCAATTGGCTTGAAATTACTGATTAGACGTCATTACTAAATATCTACCTCTTCCACCTTATATGTGTAAGCCAGGGCCGCCCAAAGGGGTGTGAAGACTCCTGATGAACATTTTCCAGAGATAATCCAGAGAGGAGGACTGCTAACAGTTGCCAAGTCCAAACTCGGGTGTGAGATATGGTGGAGTGTTATGCAGTCACTCCTGTATTTTTACCACCCAGCTGGTCTTGTGAAGACTTCAGCCAGGGGAATGTCTCCTCTCTCTTCAGGTTGGCTTCTGCTTCTCTCCTGGTCATATCCCAAGGTCCCCTGGAGAAGATGGACGGGGAGTGAGGGGCAAATTGGTCTTGTCTTTAGGGTTTGACCTCAGCAGGGCGCACTGGATTCTTCGTGTCGGTACTCTGAACACCACATTGAGAGATAAGATATAATCAGAGGGTATATGGAAGAAAAAGACATTTGTTAGAGGTGTGGGGGAAGCGAGAGGGAAATTCAGGTGATGTGTAGGAGCACATCAGAGTAAAGAGTTGGCATGGGAAGTTCATTTGCAGGGAAGGGATCGATGTTGCCCTAAAAAATGAAGGTGACAGACACCTCTGTGTCCCAGTACATTCTCCGAAGGGCCCCGGGGAGGAAGCTGGTTATGATGGGGGCTTGGGGAGAGGGGACTCTGGCCTCCGCAGGGACCCTCTGTCTCCTCTGCCAGCTCCCTGGCCTTCGGTCTGTCTTCATCACTCTCACTTGCAGGTACATAGAAAAAAACCTCAATTAATTTTTGTTGAATGAATGAAAGAACTTGGGTTTTCGGACTCTGTATATTAAAATTCCATTTTGTGTGTGTGTGCTAGCCAGAAAGCCTGGAAAGAGTGAGGCTTATTGCTAAAAATATATTCCCTCCGTCCTCCTAAGCAAAGTCTTAGAGGATCAGTGAAGATGTAATGTATTTTTTCTTTTTCTTTCCTTCTTAGAGAGAGCGAGCAGGAGCAGGAACGGTGGAGCAAGGGGCAGAGGGAGAGGGAGAGGGACTCTCAAGCAGAGTCTGTGCTGAGCTCGGAGCCCAAAACAGGCTCCATCTCACCACCCTGAGATCATGTCCTGAGCCGAAATCAAGCGTTGGACGCTTAATGGACTGAGCCACCCAGGTGCCCCTGCGTTTTTGTTTTGTTTTGTTTTTTACTAGAACTTCCTTTCACGGAGGTCTTGGAAGATTTGACTCTAACTCATCTGCAGAGGATTCATAAAGGGCAAAGATCCATATCAGACTCCCATCAGGTACATTCCTCGTGAAGCACAGAGAGAACTGGCCAAGAATGCGGTAAGCCCCTCCCTGAACCAATACCACGGAGACTGTGAGATCGGAACCGACACAGCAAGGCAGTAGGCAATTTTAAGTGCCCCTCCACCACCAAATGCCATCCCCACCAGATTCCTTCCAGCATAAATCAACCACCAACCCATACTTAAACTTAGGAACAGGAGGTAAACACCTAGAAGGAAACGGGAATGTGGACATGATACAAAGGACAGGAATGCAGAAGCCCGTAAATAACTTTTAACCACTTCCCTCCCAACATATGAGGACGGCACGGTTGGAGACAGAACACCTATTCATCTAGTGATGACATAGAGTTTATTGAGGGCAGGGAAGGGTTCATCTCACTAGATGTCCTGGCGGTTTGCTACTTTGCTGCAGGGAAATACGGGCTTGCAAAGCCAAGGGCGTGACCCATTAGCCAGCGCACGTATACAGCTAAGGCGTGTAACTTCTATGGGCGAAGCCTGCCATTCACGCAGTACTGAGTACACATGTTCCTCACATGCTCAGGACATATTACCAAATCACAGAATCCAATAAATAATTCTCCACAGCCTGCAGCGATTGCTCCCTGGATCATTCTGAGGTCTGATTTAGGGCATGCCGAAGGGACCGTGGGTCCTGACACCGTTAAGCACCAGGCCCACGCTCTAGCTGACATGCTTCCCTTCTTGGTTTAATCTGAAATCGTTCTTCCTGATTTAGGCAAAGGGCTTTCTAAAGCCTCCATTAAAAGCATTTTTTTTTACACCGTTAATATCCATTAGTTCTGGTTAGTTTATTATTTTTCTGCACCTGAGTAGGACCTGGAGGGTAAGGTAAGCAGCAAGGCAGGGAGAAGTGGGGGCGTTGGTGGGGAAGGGGGTGACAGGGAGGGAGGAGGGGAGGGCTCTGAGTCCTGACCTTCAGGTGCTAGAGACACCTGCTGAGAAGACAAACACGTTCCATGTAGAGGGGAAACGGGAAGCGGTTGAAATTGTAAATGACATCAAACTATCCAATATTCGTTGGCACCTATTTATCGATTATCTGTTATGTTCCAGGCACTGTTCCAGGCCCTGGAGAATAACAGTAACTCAACAAGTGGGTGACACAAGTAAACCACATACTTAGAGTGACAGAGGAACATCAGAGAGGGAGAACGCAGAAGTCAGGGTGGGGAGGACGAGGAGTGTGTGGCTGAACTGGGTGGTCGGGGATGAACCAATAATACAGTGAACTTCGAGCCCAGTGTCTGGGGCGGTGTGGGAGTGAGCCATGAGGCCACCGGCGAGGAGTGGCCCCAGCGGAGGGAAGAGCAGGCACAGAGGGTCCATGGCAGAAACTCGATCCCGTGGTTTACGAAAACACTGAGTGAGAAATGTTGTTTGGTGGTTCCTGTGGTTATAGTGTTTGATTAATGGGGATAAATATTTAGTTAATTAATATATAAGCCTGCAATTTAAACATTTGGCCTATCAACCAAAGAAGAAATCGATATTTGAATCTTGGACTATGGTTTAAGTAGAAAATTATGTCTTAAAATGACCTCTTCATTAGGAAAGGCTTTAACTTATTAATTAATAATTTACCCAGAAGCTCTTGCACAATGTATTGATCAAGCCCGAATCTTTCATATTTTGGAGGTGTCTGAGTTCACGCTTCGGGGTTGCACAAGGCAAAGGTATCGGGGTACAGGGGGGTTTCAGGGTAGTTCAACACGTGTGCTCGCACCGCCCACGGGCGAGGGAGTTTTCTGAGGCCCCCTTCGCAAGACACTTTCCACTACCCCCCAAAGTCCCCACCTCCAATTACCATCACACTGGGGATTAGATTTCAACATATGAATTTTAGGGGCGCTCACTTTGTGCTGGGAACTGCATGAGTGTCTACCATTCCCTAACTGAATGCGGTTGGGCTGTTTCTGCGTTTTGGCAATGATAAAGAAAACCAGTGCTGATATTTATATCCAGTCTTTTTTTATGTGTGCAAACATACATTTTTATTTCTCTGGGCTAAATACTTACGAGTGGCATCGCTGGGTCATATGACAGTATTTGGTTAGCTTTATAAGGAAGTGTCCAACTGTTTTCCAAAGTGGCTGTGTCATTTCCATTCTCAAGATCAGTGTACGGAAGTTCTAGTTAGCACTGGAGCAAATCAAGTTAGCACAAATCTTTGTTTGTTTGTTTTTTAAATTTTATTTATTTATTTGACAGAGAGAGAGCGTGGCTCTAACCCTGGTCGGCAGGGCCAACTTACATCCTGGATTTTCTAGGACCGTCCTGCTCATTTTAATATTCCATCCCATTGTCTTTAAAAGTTACCAAGATGTCCCCAAAATTCCAATTTTTCTTTGAATAGTGAGTAAACATTTTAAGAAACATTATAAGAAAATAATATGGGGCAGGAGTGCCCCAACACCATTGATGGAATCACCTTTCCTTATTCGGTGTTCAGAAAACAGGGCCCAGATACCGCTATGTTACTTAGTTCCTTGCTGGTGGTGATTTGGTATCTACTGCATCCACTAAATTCCCCTCTGCCCAATCAAGCTGGTTTATGCAGCACTAAGTGAAAGGTAAGGTGGGCTATAATCACGGCCACTTGATGTTGAGGACACCTCAAACAGGATGGCGGCTCCGGATACACCATTTAGGCCCTAGGGAAGGACACTGTAATGCACAGCGTCCCAGTGTGTCTAGGCCCAGGTGATTGTCATTCTAGACTCCTGAACAGCACAACTGAGCTCTGAAGCTGCCAGGATCTACTCCTCAGTTTCAGGCTCTTCTCAGAGTCCGGGCTGTCAATTCCAGCCTCCTGGGGCTGTGCCGCAAGTCTGAGTTGGTCTGACCAAAAACTTAGTGGCTTACAACAACATAAACTTATTATCTTGCAATTCTGTAGGTCAAAAGTCCTATTTGGGTCTCACTGCACAAAAATCAAGGTGTCAACAGGCATTGTTTTTTTCTGGAGGTTTTATTTTTTCTTAAGTGCCTCGTGGAGCCCAATGTGGAGCTTTGAACTCAGGATCTTAAGATCAAGACCTGAGCTGAGATTGAGTCAGATGCTTAACTGACTGAGCTACCAGGTGCCCCTTTTTATGGAGGTTCTAAATGAGACACTGTTTTCTTGCCCTTTCCAGCTTCTCAAGGTTGCCCATATTCCTTGACTCATGGCTCCCTTCTCCATCTGGAAATCCAGCAATGATGGCTTGAGTCCTTCTCATGTCACGTCTCTCTGACCCACTTTTCTGCCTTCTTCGTTCACTTTTAAGGACTCGTGCAATTAAGTTGGGCCCATCAGGTAATCCAGGATCATCTCCTCTCAAGCTCCCTGACCTTAATCACATTGGTAAAGTCCCTCTTCCATGTACGGTTACACATTTACAGGTTCTAGGGATTAAGAGGTGAACATTTTACATACCAGCAAATTCAAAATACATTCAGATGGAAAACTAAATATGAGGAGGGGGGGAGAATCAGTAGGATGTATTTATAGTCTATATATATTAACCCCCAAATCAAAATAATACCCAAGGACCCATAATTAGTTATTTTTAACTCAATAGCTCTTATTAGAGACATTTCCAAAAAGAATAATTTTGTTTTATTCTATTTCCTATTCAAATAATCCAATCACTGAAATACTTAAAATGTATCCACTTGAAACAATGCTTCAAAGACAAACTCATTGGCCACTCAAGTCAGACTATATCAAACTCGAAGATGTGTTGTCTTGTTTTCAGTATGTCTCCACAGAGGAAGATGGAAACACTCATCATACAATATCACATCATCATATATGTGTAGACATAACTACTCACTTGTATAATTTCTGCATACAGACATCCCCTCCACACATCCTTGTGCTATTTTTTAGAACAGAAAAAGGAGCAGTGAGCTGTTTCCATTGGCATTGCACTTGAATGCAATGCGCTTGACCACAGTTGGAGGACGTGATTGCCCAGTTGACAAGACCCGGAGAAGACTCAGCTGGTGTAGTTGATGAGGTGTGAGTAACACTTGTTTTTCTTTCCAGCAGATTAGATTGTTTTTCTTTTCTCAACCGCTTTAGTGAAACTTTGGAGAAGTTCCTACTTCATTTGACAGCAACCTGAATCATTGAAAAAACAAAGAAGAGGCAGGGAGATGGGGTGGTAGTTATGGGAAGAGGCTGATGTGAATAAACTTATTAGTGATCCCATATTTAACGGCAGAATCATCCAGAAACACATATTATTTTCCTCAATAGCATTCTTTACTACTGTTAGAAAAATATATGGATGTTACTGTCCATTCCTTCTACCAATCTATACTTTGAATTATTTTTTCCAAGAGTGATGTATTTGAATTCATATTTTCCCCAGTGCTCCCTGGGACAAAGAACCTGTATTTCCAGCCTGGCTCACTAGAGGTGATTTGTAGTCTGTGGTTAAAGCACTAAGTAAAGATCACAGGTACGTTAAACGAGGGTAAGTAAAACCCCTATGTTAGAAAAAAGTTTCCTATAAGAAATAAAGTTTAGTTTCCACTCATGTCACTCACCACTAATCACCCAACGGCAGATCAGATCTCTGTCTTTGACCTGGCATAGGGTCACTGGGGATTGTCATCACGTAGATTAATAGCTGTTGTAGGAAAATGCAACTTTCTGCTGGTAAAACTTGAAGAGTTGAAACGAGCTCACTAGACAAAAATATCTCCATAACACAGAGTTCTTTGTTTTTTTTTAAATTTTTTAAAGATTTTATTTATTTATTTGTCAGAGGGAGAGCACAAGCAGGCAGAGCAGCAGGCAGAGGCAGAGAGAGAAGCATGCTCCCCGGTGAGCAAGGAGCCTGATGCGGGACTCAATCCAGGACCTTGGGATCATGACCTGAGCAGAAGGCAGCTACTTAACTGACTGAGCCAACCAGGTGTCCCAACACAGAGCTCTTTGAAGCCATGGCCAGCCCCCAGCTCTCAGGCCATGCTTGGTAATACACTGCCCCAGAGATTCGAGAATGGCGGTGTTGAAGGCAGCATCATGTGAGAACAGAAGCCGAAATGGAGAGCAGTTCAGGGCATTCCTCAGTCCTCCTACCTAATGGCTTCCTGGACCTCTCACAGCGAGTGAGCCTTGCACCAGCAGATGACAGTAATCAGATGTGACCATGGGAGCAAGGCTTACTGTCCCTTCCCTTCATTGCAGAGTCATGCCTTAAGGCCCCAGGTACCAAGATGGTTGATTTTGCCAACTTTCAAATCACTTCCCTGCTCTACAGCTCCGGCCTCTCCCCTCTGGGCAGGAGAGCTTGGCGGGTGTGGACCAGATGGACTTTAACATGGGCGAGGTCCGTGTCCAGAGGTTCGGTATTACTCACTTAAATGATATTAAACTGGAATTAGGGTTTGGAAAATGGAGAGGGGAGGATGGGAAAGGAGTGAGAGGAGTGCAGACTCCAGAAAACAGAGGCACAGCTCTGAGTCTGCACTTGACTTCAAATAGGTTCTGTTTATCACGAACGTACGCTGATGTTTAAAGGGCCAGAGTCACCCAGTGGGTCATTCAACAAATATTTATTGAGCACCAATTTAGGGATGGACTTTGTTCTAAGTACCAGAGAACAAAACAGAGGGAATTTGGGGGGAAGCCTGTATCCCAGTGAAGGGAGACAGATCACAAAGAAGTAAACAAACAACAGGGTCAGGTCACAGACTGGGGAAGGAGAAACTTGAGCTGACATCTATCTGAACGTCAGGAAGGAACCGATTACGCGAAAGGCTGGTAAAGAGCACTCCAGGAAGAGAAGAGTGAGTACGGACACCCTGGATTAAGGAAAATTTTGGTGGTCTTGGGCGCCTGGGTGGCTCAGTTGAGCCAACTCTTGATTTTGGCTCAGGTCATGATCTCAGGGTCGTGAGATGGAGCCCTGAGTCAGGCTCCCTGCTCAGCACAGAGTCTGCTTGAGGTCGTCTCCCTGTGTCTCCACCCCCCACCAACTCTCTCTCTCTCTCTCTCTCAAATAAATAAATAAATAAATAAATAAATAAAGTCTTAAAAAACAAAAAGAAAAATCCAGGTGGTCCTCGAACAACAGAAAAGGGCCATGAACTGGGACTTCCTCCTGAGACTGTTTTGTTTGGTTACATTTTTAAAATTGTGGTAAAATATACGTGACCAGATTTAGCACTTTAACCAGTTTTAAAAAGAGTTTATTTATTTTTTAAGATTTTTTAAAATTTATTTGGCAGAGAGAGAGAGGTCACAAGTAGGCAGAGAGGCAGGCAGAGAGAGAGGAGGAAGCAGGCTCACTGCCGAGCAGGGATCCCGATGCGGGCCTCAATCCCAGGACCCTGAGATCATGACCTGAGCTGAAGGCAGAGGCTTTAACCCACTGAGCCACCCAGACACCCTTTTTAATTTTTTTTATTTAAGATTTCTTTTCTTTTTTTTTTTTACTTGACAGAGAGAGAGAGAGAGAGAGGCAGAGAGGCAGGCAGAGAGGAGGAAGCAGGCTCCCTGTTGAGCAGAGAGCCTGAGAGTTTATTTATTTTTTAACTAATCTCTGCACCCAACATGGGGCTCGAACTCACAATCCTGAGCTTGAGAGTCACACACTCTACCGAGAGAGCCAGCCAGGTGCCCTGCCCAAGTGCACAATTCAGTGGCATGGGGTACATTCCCATCATTATGCAGTCATCATCGCCATCCGTCTCCAGCACTCTCTCATCATTCCAAACGGAAACTACCCATCAAACACCAACTCCCATTCCCCGTCCCCCAGCGTCCCCCAACCACTGTTTTAGTTTCTGTCTCTACGGATTTGACTTCTTCAGGTACCCCCACAAAAGTGGAATTATACACATTTTTTCCTTTTGTGTCTGGACTATTTCAGCTGGCATAATGTTTTCAGGGTTCATCTATCTTGTATCTTGTGTCACAATTTTCTTTTTAATGCTGCATAATATTCCATTGCATAGAAATTCCACGTTTCGTCTGTCCTCTCATCTGTCAGTGGACTTTTGGGTTGCTTCCACCTTTTGGCTGTGGTGAATAATGGTGTGGACACTGGTATTGGGACTCAGCTTTTTTTACTTAAGATTTTATTTATTTGAGAGAGAGAGCACAAGTGGGGGGGACCGGCAGGCAGAGGGGGGAAGCAGACTCCCCGCTGAGCAAGGAGCCCAACGTGGTACTCGATCTCAGGACATGGAAATCAAGACCTGTGCTGAAAGCAGATGCTTAACCAACTGAGCCACTCAGGTGCCCTGAGACTCAGCTTTAAGGTGAAGCATGAGCGGTCTAATTTAACTCTTGTGATGGCTGGATATGTGATTGATTGATTGATCAATTAAAAAAAAGTGGAAAAGTGAGGTAACTGATGGTGTCCCCACCCCTAAGATTTATACTTCCATAATTATTTTACTTATTTCTATTTATTAATTGACTTAGCATTATACATTTTGAGATATTGATTGGGAGTAATTATGAAGGGTTATCTATTGCGTCTGGGGACTGCATTTCAAAATCATTGTATTTATTTTCTTTCCTGAAGTGTTCAACGTAAAGTATATAACAAGACACATTTTTTTAAATTACACAATGTGAAAAAGCACGCAGGACTGACCTGGTCTCTGAATTGCCTCCAAACTCATCCAGAATGTTCCGGAGGAAAGGATGCCTCTTACTCTGATGGAGCAACAACAGAAAGAACAGCTCTGTGCCTGCAGCTGTGTCTGTGTCTACAAACCCTGGCTGAGTAAATAGCCGTCGGATGTGTCTCCCTCAAGGTCACTGTAATGTCTTTGGCTAGTGGCACCGAAACTCCCATCAGCCCCACTCTACCCACAACGATGCGGAGCAGTGATGATCATGCCCTTTTCCACGTTGATGGTGGTTTTCTGAGGAGCTTCTCAACAAATAAATGTAAGCACACATCTGACATGTATCTAGTCATTGTGGTTTGAGAAGGAAGCAAGTGATTCATCTGAAGGGAAGCAAGTGATACCTCCCCAAAAAATACATTTTGAAATCTTAGCTGGATTCATTAGTTAGTCAGATAATGCAGTTAGAGTTGAAGACATTCATCCAGGGAAAAGTCTCCTCACTATTTTAAAATCCTTGTTGAGTTTTTAAAAAAATTCTTACACTCTCTGTCATACAGAAAGATATAGCCATGTAGCTACCCGAAGTATTTTCATTGTAAGCTTTTTCGAGACCCCATAAATGGACCATGGGGTTTTCTAGATCCAAAATCTGTGTGCTCCTAGCATGCTTTGCTGTCAAGGACTATTAAGAGTCCCCCTCAGTGGGGCGCTGGGTGGCTCAGTCGTTAACCGTCTGCCTTCAGCTCAGGTCACGATCCCAGGGTCCTGGGATCAAGCCCCATATCGGGCTCCCTGCTCAGCAGGGAGCCTGCTTCTCCCTCTCCCTCTGCCCCTGCTTGTATTTCCTCTCTTGCTGTGTCTCTCTCTGTCAAATAAATTCATAAAATCTTAAAAAAAAAAATCCCCCTCCGATACTGTGTTCCTCTTATCCAGACTCCTAAGTCTTTCCAGACACTAACAAGTGGGACAGTCCTCAGTGGTGAAGGACCTCCCAGTGGGGTGGGAGGCCTTGCTAAAAAGATATCATCTTGCAAAGATTGGGGCCATTGGTTCTTTGGGCGGGTAATAATGGGGAAAGAAGGGGACCGATGGTGACTGGAATGGCAAGTTACACTAAGTTTGAATTACTGTTTCTTCCCCCTCTATAAGGATGGAAACAGGTTTTTTCCCTTTGCCTTTCCCACTAATGTCACACAGGTAAGCAACATCTGTGGCAGCGGCAACTCCTGGCGTCCTACCCAGAACGTTCCCTCCCCCAAATGTTCCTCCTTCTCAGGATTTCTAAAATGCTAGCAGCACACCAGCCCTGGAAGTAACCAGATTGTCGGCACGCCTCGAGTTTAAGGCATGAAATCTGCAGACACGAAGGTAGGAGACCTGAAGGACGTCTGTTTTTAGTGATTTGTTTCCGCGGTGTTTATACCGTTGGGAAAATGAGTTGCAAGCGAGTTTACCTGTATGGCATCTAAACAAATTAGTTCCTTGCAACCCTGTCCAGTTTCCGCCTGCCTGTGTCTACATTTCCCTCAAATGTAAGAGGGGTTTCCAGCCCACGAACAATGCCTGGGATAGTGCCAGTCTGGGAAAGGTGGATCCACCCCACGACAGAGAAAGGCAGAATGGAAGGCTGGGGTTGGCACGATGGCAGACGCTAAGGAAGCAGCCCTGATCTAACACCGCGAAGGAGAGGTGCTCTGGCAAGACTCTTGAGTACACAGCTCAGACTTCCAAAGTCTGGTCTTCCTGCTCCCCTGCCTCCCACCTCTGTACCCCTGAGCTCCACCCCAGACTTAAAGCCTCTCCTGCCCTCCTTCACAAAGTAAAGACCCAGCTCCTTCGCAGGCATAAAACAGAACAGGGTTTTGCTCGATGTAGACTCTGTGCACCTTGCCGGGCTCAGCGTTAGCTCTCCCTCCCCGAGCCCGCGGTGCAGGCGCTGGGCTGTCCTCGGTCCCCGGAACCTGCGCCGTCCGTCGCCCCAGGCCGGGCTGCTCTGCCCCGGCCGCTCCTCCCTGCTTCAGCGGGCGTAGAAGACACTCAGCACGCCTGGGTGCGCGCCCCCGCACCTTCCTCCCACGTGTGAGGACAGCCTCGCCTCCTGAATCCTGCCGGGAAACAGCCCCCGTCTTCCTTTCCGGGAGTCGAAGAGAGCGCCGCTCAGTCTGCCGCGGCCCGGGCCCCGGTGCGGTGGGCTGGGCTCCAGGGCTTGGCTCGCCGGCCGCGTCTGTTTGCAATGTGGGATCCGGAAGGGCCGCCACCGAGAAGCAGGGCGGGGAGGCCTCCTTCGTGGCCGTGGCGGGGCGGGGGAGCGGCGTGCGCCCTCCCGGGGCTGCCTGCGACGCCCCCCCACCCGCAGCCTCTGCTCCCAGCCGCGCCGCTTTCCCAAGGGGTCCGGAGTCGTCCGGAGCCTCTGCGGCCGGCCGAGGCCTCCACATCTGCCCGCCGAAGTCGCCTCTGTTCCTTGCCGTCCGCCCCACCCGGCCAGTTCCGCGCGTCCTTCAGGGCCCCTCTGGGCCACGACGTCGTCCAGAAGCAGCGCCCGCCCCTTTGCACCCCGAGCCCTTCTCCTCTGGGCTCCCGCCGCGTCCGGCCTCCGGGGACCCGCGCCGCTGATGCGGCGTCCCGACCCGCCGCTCGCCCGCGCCCCCTGCCCGAGAAGGGGGTTTGCTCCCGCAGCCCCCAGAGGACAGCGCGGTGTCTGGTGTGAGGCGCGGTGGGGGCTGGGCTCTTCCTAGCAGACCGTTCAGACCGCCCACGTACCGACGGGCCGCTCCGTGCCCAGAGATCCGCGATCCCGTCGGGCCGAGGACGAAGCAAGGCCACGCGACGCGGCCAGGGTGGGTGCGAACAGAGCGGCTCGGGCCACCCCGGGGGAACGTGTCCTCACACGTGGGAACGCTGGTGCGACCGCGTCAGCGAGTTCCCGCTCTTCGCGCTCTCTCCTCCCCCGAGAGCTCTCCTGTGTTCCACGCTTCTCCTCGGCTCCGGGTCATTGATTTTCTAGAAGGGTCGTCGGCCGTGGCTGGGCTGTTTGTCGCAAGTGCCTTGGTCCTTTAGCGAAGCTTCTCGTGGTGTGGAAAGGCTTCAGGAGCAGTCGTCTCTCTTGGCAGTGCTTCCGAGTGGACGGTACTGTGTCCCGGGGGGGTGCACGGGAGCTGGCGACGGACACCGGAGGCCTGCGTACCTGCGCGAAGCACCCAGTGATCGGCTCCCTCCTGGCTGAGAATTTCCATCTGAAGTGGAACCAGAGCATATGAAACAGGAAGGCTCATGCCTGTGCCCTCGGAAAAACAAAACGGAAGGAGGGACTGACAGACTGATTCCCTCTGAATGCCTGGATTATAGAAAATTGAAAATATTGAAGTTTTCTTAAAGGTTAGGGTGTTAATCAGGGATTGCCTCATATTGACCTTGGAAAGATTTTCCTTTTGGTTTTCCAGAGACACAAACAAGAAATGACCCAGGTCAGGCTGGTCTCCCGGAAAGGAGCTAAACTGAGTCTTGTTTGTACGACTGGACCGGTTCTGTCTGCTCGGGGAATTTCAAAGCTGGTGTGCTTGGGTTTCGACGTTAGCAGGCTCTGACTGAACTCCTGCCTCTTTGCATTTTCTGCCCCTAAAGAGAGCCCACCCAGAACCCTCAGCGGACCTGCCTGCAGCCTGCTACGGGTTGTGTGTTGCGCACTGCAGTCCCTCTGCTATTCTTGAGTAGACTCAGCTCTTTGAGCTTGCCTCAGTTTACCTCTTTATTGAAGTCGACACTGTCATCCATTTTTTCTCTTCTCCAGGAAGTCCTCTTCTGGGATCTTCCTAAGCCCCCCTGAGATTCTGGCAGCACCTTGGCCACCCCGTCTCCCCTGGGGCAGGCTCAGGGTGAGGAGGAGGACAGAGACCTGTAGACAGGCCTGTTGACTCTTCCGTTCCCATCCCCCGCTTTCCTGCCTCCTGGACTGGTGGACACAGAATGGACACCCTATTTCCGGAAGGCCTGTGCTAGACCGCCTCTCCGTCCAACGGGCGCGGTCTATTTTACCTTAATGCAAAGTCAGGTGAGCAGAGGGCCCTCAGGTGAGGTGTAAACCCGCCCTGAAAACAAAACCAAACGAGCACCCCGGAAGCAGGACACGGATGGGGAGGACAGCGACAGAGAGTAACCGGATCGGCCTCCAGGTCTGGCTGGCTGCCTGGCTGTCCTGTGAGGTCGGGAAGATGTGGTTGGAGGAGGCTAGTTCCTTGTTTCAAAACAAACAAGGTCCTCGAGTCCTTTGAACAGTTAAGGGAACAGAACACTCCAGGAAGATGTATTGTCTTCTCTCCTCTGACCTGAGAGCCTGATTTACAAGGGAGGCTGGTGTTGGCTGGCAAAATGGAGGTCAGATCCTGATCGCAGCACCAAGTGTCTTCTGTGTGGCCTTCATGACCCGAGGCCATGGGAAAGCACGAATTTTGAAATAGTTGACTAAGATGAGTGACTCGCCATGTTTTGCCTCCACTTTCTGTTTCCTGTCTCTGAGCCAAAAACTTCACAAGTGTGACTATGGTGAGACCCCACCAGGTACAGCCTCAGCCATGAGTCTCTTCCTGCTCTTTACTTTGGCGCCCAATCCACAGAGAGCCCTTTGAATCCGGGGTCATGTGCGTGCGCATAGACTATGGTGTTTAACACTATGGGGTTTTAAGCTTTTGTGTGTTTCTCCAGACATGCACTGAGGGGATTTTTAATCTTAAAGCCTTTAAAATAAATATTAAAATTTAAGTGCTTTGAAGATTTTTTTCCCCTGCCACACCCCCGGGGTAGAAGATTCCAGTACTTCTCACCCTGGACCCTGAACCCGGTTCTGGTTCAAGTCACTGCCAACTGTTTCTCAGACACAGAGAAAGTCCACATACACAGCTCTCCGTCTAGATCTTGACCCCGGCCCCCACCCAGCAGTGAGAGGTAAACAAGTGTAAATCTATCACATCCCTCTCTGGTTTAAAACTCCCTTATAACTAGAACAAAACGCACACTCCAGTGGGCCTACAAGATCCACCTGCCCAGGCCCCTACCCGGCTCTTCCAGCTGACCCCCAGCTCCCCACTCTCCAGTCCCTGCGGCCTTCTTTCTGTCCCCAGGCACGCCAAACTTGCTTCCTCTCTGGGCCTTTGCACTTGCTGCCCTTCCTGCTATTTGCAGTTTTCCAGATCTTTGCACGGCTGTCCCGTCTCATCGTGAGGACCTCAATTCACATCTCTGAGGGAGACTTGACAAGACCACTCTAGATAAATCAGCACCCCTTGTCCACCTCTGCTACTCTGTCCCGTATCTGCCACGTCCTACTGCAGCAGTTACACGTACTTGAAGTTAAGTTATTTCAAAAGTACAGTTGAGGTGTTTCTTGCTGATCTGCCTTCCTACCCAATACTAGAGCGTCAGCTCATGGGAGGCAGGGACTCAGATTCTCTTAGTCACTGTTGTGCTCTCAGTCCCTGGGACAGCGCCTAGCCTAATCAATATTTATTAACTGTCCAGCAACAAATTTAGCATTTAATACAATTTATCTGATAAGTGAACTAATGGTCACGGAACAGCACAAATGACTCTCAAATGCGTCATGCTAGTGAAAGAAGCCAGGCTCAAAAGCCTACATACTGTAAAATTCCACTTACATGGCATTCTGGAGCAGGGAAAATGATAGGGATTAAAAATATATATATCAGTGCTTGCGAGGGGTTGGGGTTGCGGTGGCAAGGGTTGACTACAAAGGGCACAAGGGAGCTCTGTATCTTGATGCTGACAACGGTTACACAGCTGCATGTTATTAAAACCATATTGAAACCACTAAACAGGATTAATTTTTTATATATAAAGTATACCTCAGTAAATTTCATTTTATTTAACTGCCTGGAAAAATTCTTCACTCATCTTAAATAAGCATCCTTTATTTTTAGTTTTTTATTAATTTTTATTGAGCTATAGTTGACATACCACATTATATTAGTTTCAGGTATACAACATAATTATTCCATATTGGTATATATTTCAAAAGGATGAGTGCAAAGAGTAGTTAACATTCATCACCACACATAGGTACAAAAATTCTTTTTCTTGTGACGAGAACTTTTAAGATTTACTCTTTTAGCAGCTTTCAAATACACAGTCCAGTATGAATTATAGTCATCATGCTATACATTACATATATGTGTGTTACATGGACATGACTTATTCATCTTATAACTGGAGGTTTGTACCCTTTCCCTTCCCTCACCCATTCTGCCCACACTCTGGCAAACACTAATCATGATCTGTATCTATGAGCTTCGTTTTTGCTTTTGGATTTCATATTTAAATGAGATATTTGTATTTGTATTTGTCTTTCTCCGTTTGACTTACTTCATTTAGCATAATGCCCTTGAGGTCCATTCATGTTATTGCAAATGGCAAGATTTCATTCTTTTATGCCTGAGTAATGTTCTTGTGTGTGTGTGTGTGTGTGTGTGTGTGTGTGTGTGTGTGTGTGTACACGCCACATCTTCTTTATCCATTCATCCCCTGATAGACACTTAGGTTGTTTCCATATCTTGGCTATTGTAAATAATGCCGCTGTGATGTACGGATATCTCTTCCAGTTAGTGTTTTCATGTTCTTCAGTTCTAAAAGTGGAATTGCTGGGGTGCCTGGGTGGCTCAGTGGGTTAAAGCCGCTGCCTTCAACTCAGGTCATGATCTCAGGGTCCTGGGATCGAGCCCCGCATCGGGCTCTCTGCTCAGCAGGGAGCCTGCTTCCCCCTCTCTCTCTGCCTGCCTCTCTGCCCACTTGTGATCTCTCTCTCTGTGTCAAATAAATAAGTTAAATCTTTTTTAAAAAAGTGGAATTGCTGGATCCAATGAGAGTTCTATTTTTAATTTTTTGAAAATATTTAATTTATTTATTTATGAGAGAGAGCGTGCGCGGGGAGAATAGCAGAGGGAGAGGGACAGACTCCACGCTGAGCACAGAGACCCATGTGGGGCTTGTTCTTGGACCCTGAGACCATGACCTGAGCCGAAAAAGAGTCAGACACTTAACTGACTGAGCCTCCCAGGTGCCCCTGTTTTTAATTTTTTGAGGTACCTCCATACTGTTTTCCACAGTGGCTGTGCCAGGTTACATGGGATAAGCATTTAATGGTTTACAGAAAGGCTCTCATGCTGAACGTGTGAACAATCACCATGTACATACATCCTGCCTACAAAACCCTTGGGAGCAGCAGGGTGTGATGGAAAAGCATGACATGGACATGAGTACGCACTAGATGGACTTCAGTTTGAGTTTGGGCTCTGCCAAAACAACACAATAATTACTGCATGTTTCGGTTAGGATTTCTTGGTTGCAAGTAGCCAAAACTGTCCACCCTTGACTACGCCAACTGCCAGAAAGAGGAATGACATAGCTTCGCAGCTCTTGTTGGGAGGCAGGTGCCTGGAATTAAGCTCCCACCAAGACTCCATGCAATAGGAGAGATGTGATTCCCCCCAAAGAGAACCAGGGTGCTCTTAGGATTCCAGGCAGCACTGAGAAATACCCAGTATCTTGTGTCACCTTACCAACCCCTCTGAACTTCTGTTGCCTCATATTTAATTCCTACCTCTCAGAGTTATAAGAATTAAACAAAATAGCTCATCTTATGAAAACTTGGAGTGCTTAGAACATAAATGTTTTTTAAAATTTTCTCTTTCCCTTTTCCTTTTGGCCTATATATCTGCAACTGATTTAGTATTCCTAAACTCAGAAATCTTAATAATTTACCTAGGTCCCCAAGCTCGACGTCAGAGAGTGAGCTTCAGTCTGTTTTTCTGTTGGTTTCACCTCCTAAATAGAGGCCATCCATTTCTTCTGGACTATTACGTCAGCCTTCTCGCTGGTCCATCTGCCTCCCTCCCCTCCCTCCCCGGGGCAGTCTAGCATGACGGTACCATGCATGGACTCTGGAGCCAAACTGTCTGGGTCTAAATCTTGGCGTTGTGCCTTAGGAGTCATACAGCCTCGACTGAGTTGCATAATCTCTGTGTGCCTGTTTCCTCATGTGTAAATTGGGGATGATAATAGTTCCTACCTCAGAAAGTTGTCATAGGGATTAAATTACTCTATGTAAGTACTTAGGAAGTGCTCATGGGCAGTGCTTTACAAGACATGCTGCTGCTGCTTCTTCTAAAGATTTATTCATTTTAAAGAGAGCGTGAGAGAGAGCTTCTGCACATGAGTGGGTGGGGGAGGGGAGGGAGGAGAGAGAATCCTGAGGCCAACTCCACCCTGAGCACAGAGCCCCATGCAGGGCTCGATCCCAGGACCCCGAGATCATGACCAGAGCGGAAACCCAGAGTTAGCCACTTAACCAGTTCAGCCACCCAAGTGCCCTTACCACAGGTGCTTCTTAAATAAATCAACCCCCTTGCTACTTCCAGGATTATCTTCCTAAAATTTGTCATTAGGATTGGAATTCTATCAGATGTCCATTCTTCCTACTCTGGTCCTGGCGAGGCTGTGACAAAGGCTCATAAGAAGTACCTGAAACTGATATAACACTGTATGTTAATGAACTGGAATTTAAATTAAAACTTATAAATAAACAAACAAACCAAATAAATAAATCTCTGGGTACAATTGTAAAAAAAAAAAAAGAAGTAGCAATTTTCTGGGATCAACGTCAGCATTGTGCACCAAAGCACTTAGATCCTGCCTATGAAATAAAATGTTGATAAGAGATTGATACATACTAGAGGGCAAAAGAATATGAAATCACTCATATATTTTTCTCACATAAAACAAAGAACAGCATCCATCAGCAATAGGATAATTCATACTCGGACTGTTCAATGGATAACAAGAAACCCAAAACTATTAATTTCATTTTAAAGAGATAGCCAACCTCCCACCATAATTATAACTTGTTATAATTTGAAGTTGAGGTAAAAAGTTTTCCTTCAGAAAATGATTTGGTGAATAGAGGAGAAGTGGTTTAGAGGAAAGATCACAGTATTTGATGTTCAAAGGCCTCACTCACGCCCTGAATCCACAATTACTTACTACTTACTTTGAATGTATTTTTTCACTTATAAACTGTGGTTAATACCACCCCTTCTACTGTATTCCTCAGTAAATTGTTATGAGATATGTATGTGAAGGTGCTCTGGAAATTGAAAAGTACTACATTATCATTATTATTAATCATGAGGGAATAATATCTGATGAGTTGATTACTCTAGCCTCATCAAGAATTGCCTTCTACAATTCATTAGACAATATTTATTGGTTAAAAAAATAACTACTGGTTTTTGTTGAAAAAACAGTTAATACATGGCAGATGGTAAAAAAACACCTTGAATAATACGTGAGTATCTATTAAAATGTAGATCTACCTTCCTTATGTCTTTCAACCCCTGTCTTCTTTCCTGGAGGAAATTAGTAGCATCTTGAGTATCTTGAAATTTTCTATACATATGTGTACACGGATATACACTTTAAATTGTAGAACTGGGGGCGCCTGGGTGGCTCAGAGGGTTAAAGCCTCTGCCTTCGGCTCAGGTCATGATCTCAGGATCCTGGGATCGAGGCCCGCATCGGGCTCTCTGCTCGGCGGAGAGCCTGCTTCCTCCTCTCTCTGTCTACCTGCCTGTCTGCCTACTTGTGATCTCTCTCTCTCTGTCAAAGTAAATAAATAAAATCTTAAAAAAAAAATAAATTGTAGAACTGGGAACAAACTCTATTTCTATAGAAATAAGAATGTTGTTCTTCATCTTTGCTGTTTTTACTTACTAGCATGTCCTGGCAGCCTTCAAATCCGCATGTGTCTTCAGCGAAGATTTACCATATCGGCTTAGCATTGCGCACTGTGGACACAGCCCCGCTGTGGACATTTGGAGGGTTGCTATTATGTGCGACGTGGCGGAGCATGGCCTTGAACATTCATCTTTGCACACTTGTGGAAATAGACTGAACTGGATATTTAAACGGTCAAAACAGGTAAAGATATCCAGGGACCTGTCTCGGCCTAAAGAGATGAATTGCATGGGGGTGGGAGGAGCGGGACGTTGCAGCCTGCCGCTGCCTAGGCGGAGTTCCCCACTCTGCAAAATGAAGGCCGACATCACAGGGCCATAAAGTTGAAGGAAATAATTGTCTGTGCTTCTATATTCCATTCAATATTGTGCTGTAGGCACCTGGGGTCTGGAATCAGCGCCGGTTTTAGCTCTGCAGGATAATCCTTTTACTGAGATCTTTGTAAAAAAAAAAGAAAATTCTAAAATAGCTTACCTGCAGGGGTGCCTAGGAGGCTTAGTTGGTTAAGTGTCTGACTCTTGATTTTAGCTCAGGTCATGATCTCAGGGTCGCGAGATGGAGCTGATTGAGCCCTACATTGGGCTCCATGCTGGGCGTAGAGCCTGCTTAAGATTCTCCTTCTCCCTCTCCTTCTACCCTTTCCCCCCCCCTCCAAAAAAAAAAAAAATAGGTTACCTGCAATAAATCTCCATGGAGCCTCCCCTAAGTTCTGCTATTCTGTTCTTTCGTTTGGGTCTGGGAATACTTGGAGGTAGTATGTGATAGTGCCTAGGAAAGACAAAGCCAATAGAAGTTTCTTTCTCATAACAAGTGATGGCCTTCTTCCCCTTCCAACTTCCTAATTCATTCTCCAGTGCCTCCAGTGCACATGCCTTCCAAAGTCTCCAACGTTTCATTTTAATTCAGCAAATATCGACTAGCTATTCCCTGTGTGCCAGACACAGTCCTAGGCTCTGGGAAAGAAGTGTTGATAACCAGATAGGGTTGCCACATGCATAGACTTTACAATCTCCTGGGAAGGGAGGGGTTGCAGAGAAGTAAATAGGCTTTCATTCATTCACCCATTTAAAACATACTTAATTAGCAATTCCTATGGGCCAAGCGCCATGCTAAGGAGGTAAAGATAAGAAGATGAATAAGATGGTCAAGGTCCCAGACTTCTTGGAACTTACACGTTAGTAAGATAGAGAGAAAACAAATCCTACAAATGAGATAAATATAAATCGTCACAAATTCTATAAAGAAAACAGGTATTGAGATAGAGGGCAATAGAGGATCATACTTTAAAAAGGGTGAGTCAGACAAAGCTCCTTTGAGAAAGTGTCATTTAAGTAAGAGGAGAAGGAGCCAGCCCTGGGAATAGTGGAGGGAAAGCGTGTTCTAGGCAGAGGCCACAGCCTATGCAAAGGCCCTGGGCAGGCATGAGCCTGGCATGTTGAAGAAATGAGAGGAAGCCAGAGTCAGGGGGTTATGAATGAATGGAAGAGAGGCTTGAATGAAGGCTTGAATGTTTGGGGGGTTCATGGTGATGTCATTCAGGGCCCTGGTAAATGGCTTGACCCTGATTTTATTCTAAGCACAATGGGATGCCAGGGCAGGATTTTATTATTTTTAAAGATTTTATTTATTTATTTGACAGAGAGAGAGGACAAGCAGGAGGAGCAGTGGAGGTGGAGGGAGAAGCAGACTTTCTGCTGAGTGGGGAGCCCGATGTGGGGCTCGATCCTAGGATCCTGGGATCACGACCTGAGTTGAAGGCAGATGCTTAATCTATTGAGCTACCTAGGCATCCCCAGGGCAGGATTTTTATGCCAAGGAATAACCCAATCTAATTTGTGTTTGAGGAAAGTCACTCTTGGTACTGGTTTGTGAATGAATTGAAGAGGGGGCAAGAATGGAAGCAGAGAAAACATCTAGAAAGCTTTTCCAGTATTCCAGGTGAGAGATGAGGTGGCACAGCTTACAGTTGAGCTGGTTGGTGGGTGATTTGGAGTTAGAGTTGAAGCCACATTCATCAAGGCTTTCTGAAGGAATGAAGGTAGGAGGGGCAATAAAGGGTCAAGGCGATCTCCGGTGTGGGGCTCAAGAAATCAGAGGGTTGGTATGGCCATTCACTGAGATATCCGAGATTTACAGGAGGAACGGCAGAGCTAAGGTGGAGGTGAGGGCAGATAGGGAGTAGAAGTGGAAGTTCCTTATGATGTGTTTTGGGGATATCCCACTGGGGAGGGGGGTTAAATAAGTAGGATATACTTTGATGGGGATGATGGTAGATCATGGTTTGAGGACTGCTAAGCACTTTGGTCTCTTAATATGCTTGTGCAAGTAGAAATGTCCAGCAGATGATAAATGACCTGAATTTGGAACTTGGGAGAGAGGCCAGGGCAAGAATTCTAGATAACAGATGAGGTCAGACACGTGAAGAATTCAAGAAAAGGGAACAAGTGATTTGTCAGCTGCACCTCTGCATAGTTCATTCCAACCACAGCCAACCATCCCCTTTTTCTCCTCCTCTCATACTATACATACCACAGTGTACGAATGTAGAGATTCCTCCTAAATCTCCCCAAAAGTCTTCACTCTCAATGTTGAAGCAGAGGATCCTATAATGAAAGAATTTCCTTCAAGTGAGTTGGCAGAGAAGTGACATGAAATCTTTGAGTGAAATATTGACCTTTTCTGAAATAGAGTCTATTTACCACAATAAAATTGCCTTATGCAAAAGTTTATAGATTATTAAGAATTTGTCACAATAATGAAACCTGGCCAAGTAGCTATAATGACTAGGTATCACTGCAAATATTTTGTGATTATGAGATTTAATTTCAATATTGAGTTATCAGTTGTACCTAAGTGGTAATGTTTTTATTACCTTGATAAGCATGAACAGGATTAACCTAAAAGATTACTTTAGTATGTTATCAGATTTCCTTCCACTTAATACTTTTTACTCATCCACAGTATGATTTTTTTTTCTTTAGGCCAAATCTAACAAGGAAATTAAACTCTTTCCTGTATATCTAATTTCTTTGCTTCTAATATATAATAAAATATTTCATTGATTTAAAAATTCATAATGCCATCACAAACAGCTATAAATTTAAAAATGTGTATTTCCAACTTAGAACTATTTTCTTGAGAAGAATTTTGGGCAAAATATTTATCTTCAAAATATTTAACAATCAGTACTATGTGGGTCCTAACCAATTGGGAAGATCACTGGGCATTCACAACAAATACAACCTTGTCATTGTTTGCTGGAGATTGGCCTGACTTTAGCATAGTGTTAGACAAAACCTGTTGATTTCTATTTTAAGGCAGGGATTTCAAACTTGGAAACTTATAAGAACCAAGCAAATGATGGCTATAAGGGAAGGGGGCTAAGTGTAATGCAAATACAAATTGGTGAGATCTGGTGAGACTTTAGAGCTCAACAGTCACCCACAGAGGACGGTAACTACTTAGCTCAAGCCAATTGTTGCCATTAGAAATGCGGATTGAAAGGAATCTCAAAATTTGGATTTGGGGATTATGTGCTAGGTGTGGACTAAGGGCTGTCAGTTGGCTCATCTATGTTCTAAGCCCATTCTTGAGCTTTCACTTGAAAAAGTACAGAAGTTTCTCATTTGTTTTGAATACCCTTTGGCCAAGATGGACTCAGAAGAAAGAAAAGTTGAGGACTCTTGCTTCCTTTGGAAAGCATCATTGTATTTTCTATAATAAGCCTTTGTTTATTTAGGTGTATATGAGGAGAATAATAGGAGAATTATACTGTTGGGTGAATGTTTATTGGTCCTTTTTTGAGGAAATATGAACTTTATAGTAAACATAAAACTACATTGTGTTCTACCTTACATAACTTATAATCTTTGACCTTTTCCTTACTCTTATCTTTTGTATTCTTTTTGCAGAACTGGATTTTTTTCCTAATTAAACAAAATCAAACATAAATGTAAAGGGGTAGAAGTGATTCTGGATGTCACTTCTGTTTCCCCTTGCCTCCCAGTTGGAACCATTCCAAATTAGTCCGATATCAGTTCTTTTCTTGAAAGCAGAAGAGGAAGGAATGGGAGAAAAAAGAATAAGGTAATAGTAAGGTTGGGGAGGGAGGTCTACAACTTAATGAAAGCAAAAAATGTATTTCTGAAAAACTAAAGATGCAAGAGATTTAGTTTTTATCTCTCATTGCATACTTATTTAATAAATATCTATTGAGTATCTATTATATATCAGTTCTAGGCTCTGACAATAGAGCAGATGAGGTCCTTGCTCTCATACAGCTTCCATCCCAGTGGAGTTGATGATGACAAAATACAAAGAAATAAGCGACATAATTGCAGAGAGCGATTAGTGACTTGAGAAACCAGGGTAATGTGTCAAGGAGAAAGTGAGGAGGCCCCTTGTCTTTGTCAGCTCAGGCTACCATAACAAAATACCGTAGACCTGGTCACTTAAACAACAGATATGTTTACTACCTCACAGTCCTGGTGGCTGGAGGTCCAAGATCAGGGTGTCGGCGTTATTCAGTCTGGTGAGAACTTTCTTTCTGACTTGAAGTTGGCCACCTTCTCACTGTGTCCACACAGGGTGGAAAGAGAATGAGAGAGTACACTTCAGTGTCTCTTCTTATAAGAGCACCAATCCCATCAGGAGGGCCCCAACCTCGTGACCTCATCTAAACCTAATTATCTCCGGAAGTTGCCACCTCCAAACACAGTCACATTGGGATTTAAGCTTCAACACGTGATTATGAGAGGGGGCAGTGGGGGGGGGATACAATTCAATATATACTATTCCACGCTTGGCTTCCCAAAATTCATGCAAAATACATTCATTCCATGCAAACAACCCCCTAGAGTCTTAACTTATTCCAGCATTAACTCTAAAGTCTAAAGTTCAAAGTCTCGTCTTAATAGCATCTAGATCAGGTATGGGTGAGACTCCAGGTACAATTCATCCTGAGGTGAAACTCCTCTCCCGCTGTGAACCTGTGAAACCAGACAAGTTATGTGCTTCCAAAATACATTGGCGGGACAGGCATGGGGTATATATTCTTATTTCCAAAGGGAGAAATAGGATAGAAGGAAAGGGTGATGGGTCTCAAGCAAGTCCCAAACCTAACAAGGCAAAGTCCTTAGATCTTAAGGCTTGAGGACAATCCTCTTTGGTTCAATGCTCTGTCCTCCCATCACCCCCACAGCTGGATAGCACTGCCCTATCCCTTTATCTCAGCAGAGATCTCTGCTGGGCTCTCTGCCAGGGCCTCGCCCTCCGAAAGGAGGAAGAAGCCTCATGCATGGGCCCTTGGTGGGAGCGGCAGCTCAAATGATCTCTGAATCACCTCTGGTTTTATTCCTCTCTTTTCTTGAAAATGACATGAGTTTGCAGCCCTCCTTTGCTCCATCCAGTTTTCTCTGTGTCCTTTAGTCTCACCTGGCAGAATTTCTGTTGGAACAATTCCATCTCTATTCTTAGCTTCTGCTGAAATGGATAATTAGATTCATGGTTCATGTTCCTGCTAATCTTATCAAATGGCTCTTCAGTCACATCCTTAGCATTTTTTTTAAGAACAAGCTTTTTCATTTTTTGCAGCATGGATAGGCTGAGAATCTTCCAACTCTTCAAGCTCTTGTTCTGAAAAATTGCACTGCTCAGAATTTACCGAAACCACTCCATAACATTTTTCTTTGGGACCCATTTTGTGTGACCAAGCCACCTGCAGGGGTTTTTACTGACACAGAGCTCCTCCCTTGAGCACATGTCCCAGATAACAGCCTGCAGAGTCACAAGGTAATGTAGGTTCCTGACAGGACTCCCCCAGTGACCTTGTGGTAAGCCCTCTCCTCTCATCCTGGGGCCTTACCCTTATGCACACCTTAGGTAAGCCCCTGCCCCCCCAAGCTTACCAAGACCTAGCTATTTTTGGTATGAATTGACCAATCTGGTCTTAGACTAGGAACTTTAAGGCACTCCACCTGAGGACCCTAACAAAAGCAGGTGTCTCAAGTCCTGCTGTGTTCTTTCTACCTCTATCCTGCCTTGACTTCCCCATGTGACCCCTCAAGGGGTTCTCTGTACCTCCTCCAGGGACTGTGAGCATAAACTTCCCTATTTTGCTTTCCATTGTTGTATTTAGTTGAATTGTAGCTCACCTTCTGAGAGCCGGGGGCTCTACTTACCAAATGTTAATTAAACAATTCATCTTTCTCCTTCATCTCACTGTGAGCAGTCAGGAGGAATCAAGCTGCTCCTTCAACGCTTTGCTTAGAAATCTCCTCAGCTAACTATCCAATTTTATCACACACAAATGTCACCCTCCACAAAACGCTAGAGCACGTTTCAGCCAAATTCTTTGCCATTTGATAACAAAGACTGCCTTTCCTGCAGGTTCCAATAACATGTTCTTCATCTCTGTCTGAGAGCTATCCAGAAATGTTCTTAATTCCCACAGGTTCTAGCACGTGCCTCAAAACTCTTCCAGCCTCTACCCATTGCCCAATTCCAAAACTGCTTCCATATATTTAGGTATTTGTTACAATAGCACCCTACTCTTTGTACCAAAATCTGTATTAGTCAGCTTGGGCTGCCTTAACAGAATACCATAGACTGGGTGGCTTAAACAACAGAAATTTATTTTCTCATAGTTCTAATGGCTAGAAGGCCAAGATCAAGTTTCCTGTGTGGTTGGGTCCTGGTGAGAGCTCTCTTTCCCACTTGTAGATGACCACTTTCACTCTAGAGTGAGCTCTTTGGTGTTCCTTCTTATAAGGGCACTAATGCCATCAGGACGGCTCTGTCCCCATGACCTCATTCACAACACCTCTCTAGAGTGGTGGTCAAGAAAGTCTTCTCTAAAGGATATCATTTGGACTGAGACCTAAAGGATGAGAAAGAACCAAGATTCTCTTCTGATTTGTTTGCTATTGTATTCCTACTCCCTAGAACACTGCCTGGCAGAAGGTTTAAATGTTATTATGAATGAATTTAAGAATGAATCAATGACTGGGCACCTGGGTGGCTCAGTGGGTTAAAGCCTCTGCTTTCGGCTCAGGTCATGATCTCAGGGTCCTGGGATTGAGGCCCGCATCGGGCTCTCTGCTCAGCAGGGAGCCTGCTTCCCCCTCTCTCTCTGGCTGTCTGTCTGCCTCCTTGTGATCTCTCTCCCGCTGTGAAATAAATAAATAAAATCTTAAAAAAAAAAAAAAGAATGAATCAATGACTGAAGCAAGCAGTCTAAGTAGAGATGGGAAAAGAATCTCCCAGACAGAAGAAGCAACAATGCAAACATCCAACAGTAAACAAGGTGTTAGCATGCTGTGGGTCAGAAAAAAAGCCAGTGTGCCTGGAAGACGTGGAACTGGGAAATAGTGGAATGAGACGAGCTCGGAGAGGTAAGCAGTATTATCGGATGTTTCTTGGTGATCCCTCCTTAAACATACTCTCCCATTCAGGGGTGAAATCTAGAACAAGGCTATCTAGATTCAAATCCCTGATCCATCACTTACTACCCATGGGACCTTGGGTAAGTGGGTCAACCCCTCTGAGCCTCAGTCTCCTTGTGCAGAAAATGGGAAAAGTAACAATACAGATAATGATAATAAATATAAATAACAATAAATAATAGCACAAAGCAATCAGCTTGTCTTGAAGATTAAATGAGTTCATTTTAAAGTGAACTTAAAAGGTCCCAGTCAATAACTAAATATGTGACATGTTTCATAATGTTTATAGTTTGCTAGGAGGTTCGTGTGCCTTCTCACCACTGGCGTCCTGTCCTTTATGAATTACCTTTTTTTGTTACTGTTGTTATTCACCGATTTTCCACTGGAATATTCTGTTTTTTAATTGTTTTCTGACTTCCCTTTGAATGTTATGAATATTAAAACTTTGTCCTGGGCATTGCAAATATTTTTCCTAGCTTTTAATTTGCCTTTCAATGGTGTTCATGGCATTTATCCCATTTAGAAATTTCAAAGGTTCATGTGTTCAATCTATTCTTGTACTATTTTAGTTTCTTAATCATATAATGCATACTTTCACATGTTACACCTGTATTTCTTCTAATACTTTGTAAATTTTTACATCTAAATTTTTGTTCTAGTGGTTTTTTTTTTTAAAAAAAGAGTGATATAAGGGGGCACCTGGATGGCTCAGTCGATTAAGTGCCTGAGTCTTGATTTTAGCTCAGGTCATGATCTCAGGGTTATGAGATCAAGCCCCAAGTTGGGTTCCGTGTTGGGCTCTAGGCACTGGGCATAGAGACTGCTTAAGATTCACTCTCTCCATTTGCTCTCCCCACTTGCACTGTCTCTCTGTCTCGAAAGAAAGAAAGAAAGAAAGAAAGAAAGAAAGAAAGAAAGAAAGAAAGAAAGAAAGAAAGAAAGAAAGAAAGAAAAGGTAGGGCAAGGGAAGGGAAAAGAAAAAGAAAAGAAGGAAGGAAGGAAGGAAGAAAAGAGTGATATAGGGGTATTATCACTGTTAGCATTTTGGTAAATATCTTTTAATATATAAATACATATTTATAGATATATGCATATGATTTTATACAAGTATAAGCAGAGACAAACTAAACTGCTCTATTGACATTGACTCCCACCCCTTCACTACCTGCCCTCTAAATAAGGAAAGCACTGAGAAGGGAATTCATGAAGAAGTAGAAGTGAGTTTATCCTTCTGTCTATTGGGAAGATTCTTCCCCACTTCAACCCCAAGCAATGTGCTGTGTGTCTCCAGGAGAATCACTCGCCGAGACTGGAGGTCCCATGAGAATGGGACGGCCCCCTCCGGATCCCTGGCTGGACACTAGTGGGGCAGCCAGCCGCACAGGCCGTCCTCTCTGGTGCTGCTGTGGGTGGAGAGTCAGCTGGGCATTCTAAGGAGAGCTTGATGAGTGTCTCCTGAGAGTAAGGGATTTTCTGTGTCACGGAGACTGGTGTCTAATTCTTGCCTGGAGATCTCCAAAGGCAGAGGGCTCTTCGGAGTAGTCCTCTGGGCAGGGGAGGAAAAAAAGGTTGGGTGGCAGTCTCATCCCCATTTTCTGTGGTTCTCGGAGAGCACTCAGACCAACGAGCAGGTCTGGCCCCACACTCTTCCATCATATCTGCTCCTTGTCTTATGCTTCCTGGTAGACGAAAGCCATCACCACAAACCAACTAGTCCAAGTTAGGGAACTGAAGGTCATTGTCATCTTCCTCTCTCTTTCACCCCTGCTTCTAGTCAACCACTAGCCATTCGGTTGTGTATTCTTACGATTTCCTCAATCTCCTTCCTTCTCTCCACCTCAGGCATGCACCAGTTGTTGCTTGGGTTACTTTAAGAAGCCTTCTAGGGAGAGGAAAGCCCAGATTTTAAGGTGGCATTCCTGAGAGAGGGATGGGCGACGTCTCCTTGCTCTTGTCGACCCAGGAGCCAGGGAAACAAAGCAAAGTGAGCATAATCCAGTTCTCATACCAAACCAAATAGAATAGACCCCACGCAAGCAGAAAACCTACTCTCCTTCTCCAATGCTCTTTTGAACAGACTTCTTTTTACCACAAAAATCATGTTTACATTTTTTGCCTACATTTCCTCACCATTCAATTTTCAATTTTTGAATTAATCGTTTCTACCTGGTTTTGGCTGAAATTTGCTGTTAAGGATTATCAATGTCAAATACAAAGGTGCAACAATTAGGGATCTTTCTGTTGCAAGTGCTAGAACTTCCAACATAAACTGGCGTAAGCAAGAAAGGGAGTGTATTAACTCCTGAAACTTAGAAGTACAGGCATGGCTTCATCTGAGACTCAAAAACAAAAACAAAAACAAAACCCAAAACAAAAAACCCCCACCAAAGTGTCATTTTTCTCCTTTTACTGGCCTGGTAGTCCCTGGTGTTGGCTCATCTCAGGGCCATGCAAGGGAGCAAGAGAGTTGCAATGTCTCCTGGTCCTGTATGTATCTGATTGGACATTTAGAAAGAACAAGAGTATGTTTCACCTTCTAATTGTGTTCTTAGTGTCTGAACCAATCACTGTGGTTCCAATCAGTGGGACATATTCCCATGAAATTGACCAGGCTTGAGTCACATGCTGCATTTCCAGCCTTTGGGGCAGAGATGTCCAAAAAATATAAAATGGGGGTCACAAATGTAAAACACAGACGTAAGCCACATATGTAATCTTAAGTGTTAATAGCCACACTTTTAAAAGTCAAAAGAAGCAGAAGAAATGAAACTTAATTTATTTAACCTAGTATATCCAAACTATTATCATTTAATCAATATAAAATATGACTAATGAAATGTTTTACATACTTTCTTACACTACATCTTTAAAATTAGCATTTTAGCAAGGCTTCCAAATGATGATAGTGTGTGGGGGAGGCAGTGTATCTCTGAAACGAACTTGGAGAAACACTGTCCTATAGGCCCTTTTCTTTCTTCTGTATTCCCCAAATCACATTTAGAGTGGTGGGAGTACTGAATGATCTCCTGAAATATATTTTAGCAATTGAAAATTGAAGGCAATGTTGTTACTTGATGCTTTAATACTATTGCATGTTGCTGCCACCTGTTGGTCATAACACATATTGCAGCCACATAAAAAACAACAGGTTTTGGTGGTTTGTGAGCCCTTGACATTTCTGGCAACACACCTCTTCAACTGTATTTTGAGCTGACTTTCCTTTGGAATTCCCATTCATGCTAAAGCACAGAAAGCCTTAGTAGTTTGTATTATGAATTCTCAGACTTACATCTACCAGGTTGATTTTTTTCTCTCTCTACTGCAGCACACAGATTTCTCCCCTTGTAAAGCCCTTGTTATTCATATTAAAAGTCCTTATTTTTTTGAGATACACATTGAAATAGTTAAAGAATGAAATGATGTGACTATTGGGTTTTGCGCACCTGGGTGGCTTAGTTGGTTAAGCATCGGACTCTTGATTTCAGCTCAGGTCATGCTCCTGGGGTCATGAGATTGAGCTCGGTGTCTGGCTCCGTGCTGGGCGTGGAATCTGCTTGAGATTCTCTCTCTCCCTCTCCTTCTGCCCCTCCCCCTGCTCTTGCATACACATACACTCTCTCAAATAAATAAATAAAATGAATCTGCGGTGATATATGTGAAAAAATATTGGTAAGGAGCTGATAATTGTTCATTATACAATTCTGTCTATTTCTATGTGTTTGAAATTGTTCATGGAAATTAAATAAAAAAGAATAGTAAGACTTTTCACAGAACTGTATACAGGGTCAGACATCCTGTGGCTACTATCTGATTTGTCGATTAATTGCTAACATGGGATAGAATTTTGGCATCTTTAGGAGACTTTTTATAAGATGAACTTGAAAGAATTGGCTGCACATGTTTCCAGAAAAATGTGAGATGGGAGCATGTTTTGGCTTATCAAGTAAGACTCATTTTGTCAGATAAATAATGATAAAGCATATCACCATCAGCACACGGCAATTTTGCAATTCTTTAAGAGAGGAAGAAAGAATGAATGGCAGAGAAACCTGCTTAATCACAGGGATAGCTGTACTTCCACAGCAGTTTCATCTCCCACAGACATTGTTCATCTAATCCCATTACATCAAGTTCATTCATTAACCCGCCCCTCTGTTCCTCCTCACACCCTGTCATGTCAAGAACAAGGTCCAGTCCCCCCCCTTAAGAAATTTTCTATCACGCCACCACAATTTTCTCCTACATTATTTCTAGCTCTGTTAATCCTTGAATACAGCAAAACCTCACCTCAATGTGTATTTATTCCTGTACGCTAAGTGTTTGGTCACTTGGATTCTTTTTCTTTCAATTTCTTAGTGGCTAGAATGAACTCCTTAACTGGAAACACGTAGTGAAATATGTTGAATGAGATAAAGCAAAGGGTATTTCCAGCTCCTCTCCTTTCAAGTACCACTTCTTCTTGAAGGGGTTTAAATTCTGTGAGAACAAAAACCGTGAAGAGGAAATCTTCCATAAGTTGTCAGAAAGTGGCCTTGAGAGACACACTCCATTTCCCCAATTGCTCTTAACTTAAGTCTCAGTGACAGAGAAACAGGGAGAGAGACAGAGAGAGCCACAGGGAGAGGGAAAGCGAGAGAGGGAGAGAGGATGATGATGTCTAGGCAGCTACAGAGTGGAGAAGCACCAGGAATTTTGCAATTGGTTGAACAGATCAACAGCATAATTTTGTGGCTCAAATCCATAACAATGGATAAAAGTAGAGAATCACTTAATGAAAAGAGTAATGGGCTTGGAATCATGAATCCTGGACGTGAGTCCTGCCCTAATCACTTTGTAGATCTCTGAGCTTAGACAAGTAATTTCATGGCTCTAAAGTAGGGATTTCTTCTTCTCCTTTTTTTTTTTTTTTTTGGTCTGAAATGATGACACTAATGCTACCAATGTTGGGGTCATTATGTAGACCAGAGTTAGTGTTTGTGTGACAGATCTCATAAACCATAAAATGCTAGTCACACAGCCACCCTTAGACATCCTTTAAGATTCACACTTCATGACCACTGTAATCCCTGTCATGGAAAATGGACCTGCAGAAACTCAAGTCAAGTGACTCCAAATGAATTCTGAACGTGAATTCAACGAACCTGTTTGATATGTACCCCAACCTGTAACAGCAGTGTGACAATAATTTCCCATTCTGGGGACCTACTATGTGTCAGGTGCATTACTGAAGTTTTAAAAAACCCTTTTAACTGCCTTCAATGTAAACATTATTCTCTTTCACAGATGAGGAAACAATTTAGAGAGATCAGCAAATTTGTCTGAGGGCACAAGCACATTTAATTATAGAAGGATTCATGACCCAAAACCTTATGCCTTTTCCCTCTACCGCACCGTAAACTACTATGCTTTTTATTGCCCCTTCTTCCTATTTGCCCAGATGTCTCCATGCCTAAGAAATCATATTCTACTTGGTTTTCCTCTCCTCTCTGTCAATATCCTACCCAACTCCAAAGACCAAGTAATTAAATCTTGCATGGAGACTTCCCTTGGGTCCTAGTCTGTTGTGATCTTTCCACCTCCGAATTCCTGTAGCTCTTATCTTTTCTGCTTACTTGCATGCATTCAGTAATGCTTTTGGAGTCCCTGTTATGTGCAAGTGACTGTACTAGGCTTTGGAAACAGCGAACAAAACAGACAGGAACCGGGCGCCTGGGTGGCTCAGTGGGTTAAAGCCTCTGCTTTTGGCTCAGGTCATGATCTCAGGGTCCTGGGATCGAGGCCCGCATCGGGCTCCCTGCTCAGCGGGGAGCCTGCTTCCCCCTCTCTCTCTCTGCCTGCCTCTCTGCCTCCTTGTGATCTCTCTCCCTCTGTGAAATAAATAAATAAAATCTTTAAAAAAAAAAGATATAAATGAAAGAATCAGTAAGATTTGGGGATTGACTGTATATGGGTGGTAGAAAGGAGGAAGGAGCAGTAGAAAACTTTACAAAATAAGCAGAAAATAATTTCACAGGGGGCTAGAAGATGGTCAGTGCCGTGGAACAAAATGAAATCGGAGCAGGGAGGAGAAGGCGAGGTGAAAGGCAGAGCTGGTATTTATTAGGGTGTCAGGACAGGCCTTGCTGAGAAAGTGTTATGTTATGTTATGGCAGTAAAGACATTGCCTGATCTCAACTAGATTGGGAGCTTTCTGAAATCAGGGAGATTTGTGATAACGTGTCTGCCTTCCTTTCAGTGCCCTGCACAAAATTCTGTACTGTGCGACGTGCACAATAAACAACGCTTGGCCCTTGCTGATTTATTGATTCCGCACACCAGTGGCCTAATATCTTCGTATTTAGGATCATTTTGAAGCACTAATGGTCGATCCCTGCCGTCCTATCTCACCATATACATTTCCTTTGTGGAGTTTCCTGCTTTCTCAGAAGTGAGGCGAGAGTGAGGGACATAATGTGAGAACACTGCCCCCTTCTGGGCAGGTGGTACTAGCCGCTTTTGACTTAATTCTTTTCTCTCTTTCTTTTCTTTTCTTTTTTTTTTAAAGATTTTTATTTATTTGACAGAGAGAGAGAGAGAGAGAGAGAGAGAGAGATCACAAACAGACAGAGAGGCAGGCAGAAAGAGATGGGGAAGCAGGCTCCCTGCTGAGCAGGGAGCCTGATGTAGGACTTGATCCCAGGACCCTGAGATCATGACCTGAGCTGAAGGCAGAGGCTTAACCCACTGAGCCACCCAGGCACTTGTCAATTATTTTCTGTTTAACCACCCACTGTTAACTACACTGTTTAACTCATTCTTTCCTACTTAATCACCCACGAGTGCTTAGGTTAGCAGTTTGATACAATTTTGTTGTTGCTGTTTAAACATCATCTAAATAAATAAAATTGCTCAGGGAAGAAAGGAGACGATTAAGAAATGTGGGATGGTTATTTCCTCAATAAAACCACAAAATTTCTAAAAGAGGGGGCTGTATGGCAGTAAGTCTGGGCCTATTTGAGCTGGTGAGTTTCACAGTAGATGGGGAAAGAAAAAAGAAAGCACCAAGGAACTCTGTTCTGTACCAATTAGTACAGTTTCCAGCATGAATGGTGTTGCATAAATGTGGGGTGATCAAGAGCACACTGGAGTTAGTCACTTAGTGACTGCGGGACCTTAGCTTCACTAAATAAACGCTCTGAGCTTCTGTTACCTTCCCTAAAAACTAAGGTTAATAATACCTGCCTTGCAGTGTTATGAGATTTAAAAAAATAGTTCATTTAAAGTGTCTGGCACACGGCAGTTTTTCAATACATGGTACATGGTGTACCAGTTGTGATTCTGGGTTGCAAGTGATCTCAGAAATAATCTCTGGTTCATTTTTGCAAAAAGGAATTTATTGGTAGGCTGAGAGCCACAGGCCTAATGCAGAGTTTTGAGAACGCAGCAGGGAGCTGGACAGCTCTGGATGAGATTTTTCCACAGGAAGGGTCTGAATAGGACCCGGTCATTGCCACCAGCTCCACAGACACCGGAGTCACTGCAGCCGCCAGCAGAGTGAATCCCAAATTGCCAATGTCTTTGCGCCACGCCTTTGGACTCAAGTCCTGGTGGGAACACTGGATTGGCTGAGGTTCTGTGCCTGTTCTGGCGGGGGGCGGGGGAGGGGGCCAGGAGAGTCAGGGGTGGCTGTTTGGGCTTCCTAGTGGAGTCTGGTCTCACACGGTGGCGATCCCTCAAACATAAAAAGGGGGTTCTAATAAACAACAGCCTCAAAGTAAGAAACATCTACCGAGAGCTACTGTGACTGTTAAATGTGATTCTCTACAAGCCAACTCTTAGCAACTCAGTGGAACAGGTTTACAGCTAGAAGGGATTTTGTAGCCCCCATTTTAAAGTTTGGGAAACCAACGTCCCAAGAGATGACTTACGCTGAATTGCACAGAAAGTGAAGAGCAGTTACGTCTAGAACTTAGGTCCCCTGTCAGTCCAGTTCCCCTCACAACATTCTTTCCCATCTGTCAAATGAGCATGATGGTAAGGCTTACTGCTGGGAAGACTTGTCATGGTTTGGATCTTATTTCAAGCATCAGTCACTTTATTAGGGGAGACTTCTCTGTCCAACTTGTCCAACTAGTTCAAATCCCCTCTTAGATCACCATAGCACTTCTCACAAATAGACGTCTCTGTTTTATATGAAGGTGTTTAATGGATGCTATATCCCCATTAGGATGTAAACTACAGGAGGGCGAGGACTGGTTCTGGTTTTTTTCTGGGCTGCTTCCCCAGATTTTAGCACAGCACCCAGCCCACAGCAGACCCTCAGTGATCACCGGATCAGTGAAGAAATGAATGGATAAAGAAAGCCTGTGTACCATAAGGACAATTCAGATCATCGTTAGAGTGGTTACTTCTTACTGCAGTGGTTACTACTCATACTACAAATGTCAGGTGAAAGTCTTTGACTTCTCATCCATTTGGGCTCCTCTTTTCTTTCTGCCTATGCCCTTCACCTGATGTTCACTTGTCATCTACTCTGCTTTATCCCTCCCCACATCCCAGGACTGCCCAGCAGGGGAAGTTTCCAGAATAATCCCTCCACCCACTTGCAGATCTGATTTCTTTTGTCAACCGTTCAGAAGATCCACTGATAAACCAGTTCACAGGGCTGGGGTGAGAATTAAGGAGAGAAATGATGGAAAGCCTCTAGTTTTAGAACATCTGCTCAACAGATGTTGATTCCCTTACTCTCTTTTCCCTAAGGGGAGAATTGTAGCCAGCAACTGATAGCTTATTCTAATAGAGAATGTTTAGAGGAGGAACAATAGGAATGCATCCCTTAATGGGAAGCATTCAGGCCAGGAATTAGGGTAGTGGTTGGGTGGCGCAGAAATATTTTAAGGGAAGGGCCAGTTAAGGTTCCCTTAAATCCCGCTGTGTAGTCATCACCAGTTCTGCCTTTGTCTGAGGCCGTTTGGAGGAGAGTGGCAGTATATGGGGCAAATAAAAGTAATTTAACAAATAGGACTTGCTTCATGCCGGGCACTGTATTAAGTGTACAATCTCTATGACAGCTCCTTCTCACTATCCTCAGAAGCTCCCTTAAACTGTAATCCTTTGAGAATGCATCTATCCCTAAAAGTGTCAATCACTGTCCCTATGCCAGGAAACTTTCAAATCCATGCCCAGAGTTTCTCAGTTCTAGACTTGTGCTTCCAGTAAACTATTGAAGACCTCAAATGGGTTGTCTAGTTGGCATCTCAAATTCAAAGAACTTGACTCATTATCTTCTCCCCAAAGCCATTCTTTTCTCCATGTTACCTATTTCTGTATTGATTTCGCCACCCAGCCAACCGTCGGAGCTAGAAATTTTGGAGCCATCCTCAAAGTTTCTCTTACTCTCATTCTTATATTCTGAGTTGATAGAACTTGGTGATTATAGCCAACCTTACTGATGGCTCCCCTGTACCTTTTTAGTACTCACTTTTCCTCTGTATGCTCGCCCACAAGTCTTATTGCAAGCGCCGGAGACTCTGCCTGAGAGACCTATCTGGCTGCCGATGCTCACTCAGCCCACGTCCGGGACAAGCCGGAAGTGCCAGGGAATTGGAATCTCTGGGAGAAGTCCTCAGCTAATGCCTGATAGAAGTCGATGGATGTATTTTCAAAAGGACAACTCTGAAGTATGTTCTGTGCTATCTCCCAGAGGTCTCCAGTGAGTCTGAGCACCAATTGTTCCCAGTGGTAATCTAATCATTAGCATATCTAAAATAGTTACTGTCCCTTTTTCATCCCCTATCGATGCTTGCTTGGATCATCTTCAAACAAGCTCATTGCACTCAAATGCTTATCCCTTGGCCTCCTTCTAGGGGTAGTCAACTAAAACAGTGACTCATTAGATAATGGACTAAAGGCAGGAGTTGAGAATGGCTACACAACTTTTACTAGGGATCATTGGCTCTTTGGAGGTATCATCAATCATAAATATAAGTGAGAAAAATATGTATTTTTAAATAAGATATGGATAATTGAAACTGAGGTGCTGCCAGGACCACCCAAATGGACATGTTCAGTAGACAATTGAAAATATGGAATTAGAGATTGGCAGAAAAGTACATCTGGGAGTTACCAGTGTATGTAGGCAGGTGCTAAAGCCATGAAAATAGCTAAGATGGCTAACATGGTATATACAAAACGAAGGACAGGGAGAACGGAATTTGGGTGACTCCTAGCAGCCTCTCTAACAAACACTAAATAAACATTCCTACCTTCTCCCCTACGACAGAGTATAGCTGGGTCAGTTGTCATTTGTCTAAATCCACAGAGCCCAGCACAGTGCCTGGGCGGGAAACGTCAAGAAATGCACAATTAGGCTTTATTCACACTATATAGCGATCGCAACACAAGAATCAGACCTTAAACCTCAATGCTCAATCTTGAAGACGAAGTTTTCCTGGTCCCTCATGGAAACCTAAAATCTCACCCCCTATCCCACCGATTCTAATTTGCTGGAACAGAGAAAAGACAGTGTGTTTTCTGTGTTGTGCCGGTTAGCTTAGAGGAGGACGTTGTTGATGCAAAGTCTGCAGGCCCGTCCCCTATACAGTGTTTGCTTTGAGGGGAGAGGTTAGTTACAAAACAGTCCTCTTTCCTCAGCGCGACCTCGGGGGTATTAACCTCTCAGGGCCTCCTCGGATTAACCCGCCAAGCTCGCGATCCTTCATATGGTTGCCGTGGGGACGACGCCTGGAAAATGCTGAGATTCCTCGGCTTAGCAGAGGCAAGAACCTGTCAATCCTCACTTTCCGCGCGGCGCCTAAAGCAAACGGTTTTCTTGTTTATTCATTCCGTCCTCCAAGTAAAGATCATATTAGAACTCCTCACATTCTCATACCACCGGCAAAATGGTACCGCGACCCCTCGCTGCCAGAAAGCACGACGCTTCTTACGACAGCGCACGACTCCGCGCCTGACAGGCACGCCTAGTCCCGTGGGCCCTGACCGCGCGGGCCAATCGCGCTGCCCCCGACCCATGACGTAAGCGCGCCTGTGCATGCGCAGGGCGGGGAGACCTTGGCGAGGCGGCGGAGGAGCTTAGCGGACGAGAAAGCATTGGCGGAAAGGAAAGTTGAGGCAAGATGCAGAGCTGGAGTCGTGTGTACTGCTCCTTGGCCAAGGTGAGGGCCGAGGGGGTAGGGTCGCGCCGAGCCCGAGGCGCCGAAGGGGCCGCTGACCGGGTCCGGGAGGCGGCCTAACTGGTGGGGGCGAGAGAGGCGGGCGGTGTGGCCGGGACCACCCGCGGCCCCGCCCCTGAGCCGGCTGTGGCCCGGCCGCGGCCGGAGCAGGGACCCGGGCGGTGGAGCGGCCCCGCCTGTGGTGTGACGGCCGGCAGTGCGCCTGCAAGCCGGGCCCTGGGGCGTGCGGGTCACACACAGGCCTCCACCTTGGCAGAGGAAGTACCGTTTGCACTTGACCCGTCTGCTCTTTTCACACCCTCTGTCTTTTACTGATGCTGATCCCAGCCCCTGCGTGGCAGTGGGCCGTTAACCTTGGGGCCACTCCCGAAACACCCAGACGCAGTCAGCCCCGACAGGTAGCCCTAGGAATTCTTCCAAGACCTCTTCATTTTTGCAGCTTTCAGCTAGTGTTCCCTGCCTTCTCTAGAGGCTTGCATTTTTAATTGCAGCCGTTTGTCGTTAAGACAGCTTTCCCTTTCATCCACGTACTGAATACAGCCAGATTGTGTGCATGTGGGATCGTGGCTGGTAGTACCTTGGTGGATACCTTAAAGATGGTATAGTAATCGGACTTCTTTGTTCCTCACATGAGTAATCTGTGCTCCTGAGAGTTAGTGTAATCATACTTCTAGGCAGAGGCAGAACTGGGAATAGAAGTTAGGCCTGACGTTTGGTTTGCTCCTCTTTGGTTTGCTGTCCTCATCGCAGGTGCTTTGAATTGCCTTGGAGTAGAGAACATTGCTACATGTGTGTGGGTTTCTTCCCTGCGTCCCATTTGCCTGCTGTGATAAGAGCTATTTGCATTGGTTCTTTGGGCTTCGCTGTTCATAGGAAAAGAGTAGACATTCGTAGAGATTGTTGTGGGGATTATGATGCATTTTGTGAAATTGTAGTAGCTCTTGAATGTCAGTAATAGTGCATTTTCCTAAGTTATCTTGTCTAATTTTCTATTCCCAATTAACTGTTCAGGAGCATTTTCATAGATGGTATGAGGTAGTTTGAGTTAGGAAACAATAATTACAAGTAGAGGATTGTAATGTAAAGATTATTGAGTACTTAAGTTAGAACTTTAGGAGCCCTTTTTTAAAAAAAGATATTATTTATTTGAGAGATGAGTGAGAGAGAGGGAGAGAGAGAGCATGAGCCGGGGTTGGGGGAGGAGGCAGAGGGAGAAGTAGGCTCCCTGGTGAGCAGGGAGCCTGGCATGGGACTCTGTCCCAGGACCCTGGGATCATGACCTGAGCTGAAGGCAGACACTTAACCGCCTGAGCTACCCAGGTGCCCCTAAAACTTTTAGGAGTCTTAATTGTGACATTAAAATGATCCCTGGCACCAAAAATTAGCCATGCTTTCTGAAAATTTAATTACACTTAACAGCACTGAATAACACTATTTGTTGGGCTTTAGCCTATATTTATATGAGGTGGTTTATTGAATATTCATAATGAAAAGGTAGTATAGTGAGCTGGGATTGTAAAGTTTAAGTGATTGTTGTTATGAAAGAGGAGAAATTGATATGTAACCGCTGTGTGGCAGTGGAAGATACATAAATAATCAGTGCTTGACACATTTGCTCCCAAGTCCTTACATTTTCATTGACCTTCAGTAGTTCTTTTTTGAATTCATATTCTACATAATACAACATTTTTTCTCTTTTTTCCAGAGAGGCCATTTCAGTAGAATATCTCATGGCTTACAGGGAGTTTCTGCAGTGCCTCTGAGAACTTATGCAGATCAACCAAGTAAGTATTTAGTAAAGCAGTTTTTCCTCAGATTAATTCATAGTTCCTTTGTGTTTAAATGTAAAAGTAAGTGAATGTTAGAACAACTAATAAGTAATCTGTCATAGAATTCATTTGTTCATGTATTTATTCACTTCAATGTTTATTGAGCACCTAGTGTGTCCAGGTGGTGAACTAGGCAAAGCTCTGCTTTTTTGGAACCGACAGTCTGCTGGTAAAAAACAATATTCAAGTAACAGGTAAATATTTTGGTTAGTGATTGAAAATTAAAGCAGGTAATTGGGGGTAAAAAAGACTTTTAGATAAGGTGTCAGGGCTTTTCTAAGGAGATGACATCTGAGTAAAGAGAGCGAGTGAGGTTATTTTAGGCAGAGGGTAACAGCAGTGAGAAGAGTCTGAGGTGAGAATTAGATTGTGAGGTTTAAGTTATCACGGGAAGGCTGGTGTGGCTGGAGCAGAGACCCATAGGATGTGACGGCAGAGAGGTAAGCAGGGATCAGATCATGGAGGGCCGTGGAAGTCAGGTGAGGGAGTTTGGATTTAGCTCCAAGTTTGACGGAAAACCACTGAAGGGTTTTGAGCAGGGTTTTAATGTTTACATTTAAAAAGTTAAAATTCTGTCCACTGGGTAAGATTAAGTGTGTTGGTGTTTAGAATGGTGAGATAATATTTTGACATCCTGATTGAAAATTCTGATGGGCTTATCAAAAACATTATTTTAAAGACTGGAAGGATAAACCCTGAAGGAAACTATTTTTTTTTTTTTTTTTTTTTTTTTTTTTTTTAATATTTTTGAAGTTTCTGTAAAGGATATATATTTTGTTTTTTAAAACAAAGTTAATGGGCTTGTAGTAAGGTGTTTTGGCCTCCCAGTACCAAGGGTATTAGTTATTTGAAGTTTTCTGTTGTGACATTTAGTGGAATCACGCATATAAGTAAAGTTGCATTAAAACTTTTTTGTAGAAACCATTAGTTGGGGGAAATGTGACCATTAGTGTCCCTGAATTCTCTGAAACAATTTTATTCTGTACCTTAACTACTGCCAAACTGAGATACTTTATTTCTGGAAGAAAACAGTGGTAGGAGGATTCCCATCACCAATGACCAACAGTGAATGATTTACCTAGCTTTGGAAAGGGCAAGAAATCCTTTAAAAAATACTAATTTGATGGTGGGGAAAAAAGTTGAACTCATTACACCTTTTTTAAAAAAACTGTTTCATACTTGTTTACAAAGGAATTTTTTTTAAAGATTTTATTTACTTGAGAGAGAGTGAGGAAGCAGGAGGGAGAGGGAGGGAGAAGCTGAAGCAGACTCTGCGCCGAGTGCGGAGCCTAACACGGGGTCGATCCCATGACTGAGATCATGACCTGAGTTGAAACCAAGAGTCTCCAGCCCTAACTGACTTAGCCACCCAGCCCACCGCCCCCCCCCAAGTTATACCCTTTGTTCCTTTTTTTTTTTCTTACAGTTTTATTGGGGCATAATTGGCATATATCAGTTGCCTTTGTTAAATGGGAGTAGTACTTTTTCTTAACTCAAGCAGCAGGAGAGATGTTGGATTTTCTTTTCCAGAGCAAGTATTTAAAAATGTTGTGGCTAATTCTGCACCTTTGGAATTAATCAACAAAGATTTATTCAATGCCTTCTATTTACCCGGTAGTCTTTGAGCAGGATCTTCAATTTTAATGGAATGTGGGTAACTGAGTACTCATGAATCAAATTAATGATTCCTTGACATTGAATAAATTATAAATCCCTGGGTGCCTGGGTGGCTCAGTGGGTTAAAGCCTCTGCCTTCGGCTCGGGTCATGATCTCAGGGTCCTGGGATCGAGGCCCGCATTGGGCTCTCTGCTCCGCAGGGAGCCTGCTTCCTCCTCTCTCTCTTCCTGCCTCTCTGTCTACTTATAATCTCTTTCTCTCTGTGTCAAAAAAATAAAGTCTTTAAAAAAAATTATAACTCCCTTAGTACCCACACTAATACAGTGTGTAAAGTCTTTGGTTAGGTGAAGTAATAAGCATTGTGTGTTCCTATTTATATTTATCTGAGGTATTTATTTACTATTATTATTTTTAAAGATTTTATTAATTTTGGACAGACAGACCGCACGCGCAAGAGCATGTGCGCAAGCAGGGGGCAGGAGAGGGACAAGTAGACTCCATGCTCCAGTGTGGAGCCGGATGCGGGGCTTGAACTCATGGCCCTGAGATCATGACCTGAGCTGAAACCAAGAGTGGAAAACTTAACCTCAGGTGCCCCTGAGGCATTTATTTAATGGCTGCCTTTTCCTCAAGGTTTTACACTTCATTAGGGCGGGGACCGTGATTGTTTAGCGCCTATAGTGGTACAGTAGATACTCAGTACATATTTATTGAATAAATATGAAAGATGGGACCATGTCTGCTTTAGTTATCGCTTTATCACAATCACCCAGTATGATGCCTGGTACAAAGTAAATCCCCAGCAACAACTACAGTAATATTAACTGATTCCCTTAAGAGCTTACTTTGTCTCAGGCAGTCTTCAACCCTTGTTGCCATCTTACAAGATATGTGCTGCTATTTTCCCCATTTTATAAGTGGAGGTGCTGAGTGAAGGGAGATCCAGCTAGGAAGTGACAGAACTGGGAAAATTCCTCGACTCTAGAACCTACATCGTAATCTCTGTTCTGTTTGGTCTGCTTCCAGTGAGTATTGGTTGATCAGACCAGCTTGAGAAGTTCAGAGCTTATTACATATAATACAGTTCCTGTTAAAACATCTGGAAGGGGGCACCTGGGTGGCTCAGTTGGTTAAACGTCTGCCTTTGGCTCTGGTCATGATCCTGTGGTCCAGAATCAAGTCCAGCATTGGGCTTCTTGCTCAGCGGGGAGCCTGCTCCACCAATGCCACCCCCCCTCACCCCGCCCCACACTACACTCTTTCTTGTGCACTCTTGCTCATGCTCTGTCTCTCGAATAAATAAATAACAGTCTTTAAGAAATATCTGGAAGATGCTTGAATATCTGTATGAATATCTGTTCATCAAAATTTGAAGACTAATGTGTATCATTGATAGCACCTTCCATTTCATGACAGGAATGGATTCCTAGCCCTTAAGTCACTCAGATTTGCTACGTTCATTCATTCATTAGTTCAACAAATATAGAATATGTAATATGTACTAGGTGCTAGTTATTGGGCTGGTTGCTGGGATATGGCAGTGAACAAGTCAGACAAGATGCAGCTTTTAAGAGTTTATAGTCCATTTGGAGAAGACAAACATCCAATAAAGAATTGTGATAATGACTCCACAGGCTAAGCATAGGGAGCTGTGAAATCTGTATGTGGATTGTGAATGGTCACAGAGTTCTCTCCTAAGGAAATAATGTTGATATCTGAAAAAGGTTGAGGTGGCAGTGGGTCTGGGAAGAAGTGTTCCAGGTATAAGGAACAGCATGTGGGAGTATTTTGATGTGAGAAGGAGCATAGTGCCTTTGAGGAGCTTGAAAAGGGCCAGTATGGCTGATGTGCGTTGAAGATGGAGGTGATGACCTCTGCAGATAATGAAAGACCCTAACTCTTGCTTTAAGTGCAGATGGAAGCCATTGAAATGGTTTAAGCAGAGGCATGATAATGGTTTGTTTTTAAAGGTCTTTCTGGTTGCAGATTGGAGTTTTTATTGTAATGGTTTTTCTTCCTCTCTCATTAGACTGTAAGAACTAGGACTGTGTCGTTTATAGATATCCCTAGACCTTAGGGTAGTGTCTAATGTGAAATGCATGCTGTCAGCATTTATTTCTAGGTAGATGGAATAGAATGTACTTAGAGACCATGTAATTCTGTGGGTGTAAGCTAACAGTAATTCATTGTTGCTGAAGCTTAAACTGCATGTTATCGGCACATGAGCAGAATGTGGTGGGCGATGAGGCTAAAGAGGTTTGCATGCTGTATTTAGGAGCTTGGATTTTATCCAGCAAGAGACCAGGAAACCTTCCTTAGCACCTGGCACAGTTGATGGTGCTCAATAAATGTTTGCTGAATGGGGAAAAAAAAAAAGGAAACCGATGGAGGAGGAGAGAATAACATCTGAGTTGGATTTTAGTGAGAGATTACACTGGGGTAGCAGTGTGTGGGGTGGGAATGAGATAGGAGGCTACGAGATTGGGAGGTGGATCTGGGAAGGGAAGAAACATTTACTGAGTGTCTCATGTGCACCTGCCCTCCTTCCAGGGTCTTGACAGACATTATCTCTGACCTCACAATCCTGGGATGTAGGTATTACTGTCACTGTTATTCTTATGTTACATCAGAGCCAGAGAGATTAAATAATTTCCCAAGAATTTAGGAAGAGATAGAAGCCCATATTTGAACTCCAGTTTTTCTTTTCTTTTTTTTAAACTTCATATCCTTTTTTCTTTTAGTATATTTCTCCTTTATATATTATGGAGGTTGTAGAGTTATCATCATTAAGTAAAGTATTAGAATTCACAATTTTAGAAGCTGAGCGGTTTTGGGTGATGACAGGTATAGGGTGTGGAAGGGTCACTAAAATAGACTGGAGATTAAGGTCATTGATAATTTAAAAACAGCCCCCTCACCCCCAACAGTAAATAAACCTTACCAAGTCGCTCTTATATTCACGTTGTGAATTTGGTAATTAATGATTACTGCCTTATGATATCTCTTTTCTTACTCCCTTTTTTTATTTTTAAAAATAAGCTTGATTTACCTACATTTTGATGTGTGCATGTTTTCTGTAACTATAATATCGGTTATTGAAGGCAGCGATTACCACAAAAGATGGGTATTCATCAGTATTTGTTGGTTTCATTATGATAGTGAAGGAGCTTCTTTTCATTTTATTGCCCTGGAGAGATTATGGGATCATCCAAGTGTTTTGGATGGCATTAGAACAGAAAGGTATTGGAACAAAGGCTTCTGAAAGAAAGAACCTGCTTTGAAACCTGGCAACATTACTTACTAGTTGGGCAGCCTAATGCAGGTTATTTATTTACTCTTAGCCTTATTTTCTCCCTGTGAAATGGAGTTAAAATAATTGTGTCATAGAGACAGAAGGAGGCTTAAATAAGACAACATGAAACATTTAGCTCACTGCCTGGTACAGGGTAAATTACCCATATGGTAGATAGTATCTCAGATTGACTTGTTAGTGTACCTCTTACAGCTGGTTGATGACTGTAATTGATTTGTAACTTGACACCTTGATTTCAGTGGTAGCCTTGATAATATGGTGTGCTTATTTTCCTCACAATAATTCAGTAAGTAACATTTGTAGAATACTTTTTCCTGCTTTTTCTCCTTCAGTTCATTTCATGGCATTAACTGCCATGTCTTTTGAAGTCAGTCATCCCTGATTATACCCCATTATTTTTTAAAGTGTGGACCTGATCACTTTCTCCAGATAGTTCACTGCTTCCTAAAATGCAAATTGCTATCCAGCCATATTTCTAACTTAGTCATCTTTCTCTCGTGATACCAATTTGTATATCCTGTTCAGTTTTTTTTCATTCTGAAAGGCTAATGCTAATTTTGTAAAACTTTCCATCAAAGTATTCCTTGATCTGTTCCACTGAACTATTGGTCCGTATCTTCTGTTAAAACTGTCCTATGTGAAAACCAAACTGACAAATGCTTTTTGACAAGGGGATGGCGAGTCAGAATATCGTGTTGTAAACTTTACTTTCATGCAGCTTTTGGTACAAGTGAGAGCCAAATGGTTGGTTTTTCCAACATTTTATTGTGAAAAATTGCAAACGTTTAGACAAGTTATAAGAATTTCACAGTGAACACTCACAGGTTCTTCCACTAACATTTTACTATACTTAAATTATCACAGATCTGTTCATTCATTTACTCATCAGTCCACCTTTTTGGATGCATTTCCAAGTATATTTCAGATATCCCCTAAATACTGGCTTGCTTTTGAATGTTTGTCACAGAATTACACCCTCCTATATTCTCAGCTGACCAATCTTTAGATAAAGACTTTACTTTTTCCCTGTCTTTTTTTTGTGCTCCACAGCATGTTAGTGGTATTATGATGGAATGGTGCAGATAATATCTTCAGTGAGAGGTGAATAGTTCTGAATTTCTCGTATTTTGTATACTTAAGAAAAAAATCTAAGATCACATTGGGAAATGAAACTCAACTTTTTTTTGGCTTTTCTGTATTTAAATTTACTCAAAAAACATACTTTAATCAGAAAAGATGTTAAAAATTCAACAAAAAAACCCTATTTTTGTAGCTTGTGTTTCATTACTGTGCATTAAAAATTAGAACCCAAATTAAGGGATGTTGTTTAGGCCCTCATTTGGTTCAAAACTTGAAAATAGATTTACATTTTATTATATACTTAATTCTGAACATGAATCAGGGAACCAAGCAGTATAGCCAGAGACCACAAATGGATCAGTGAAAATTGAAGCAATAATTTTTTCATGTATTGCACTAGCTGTATTTTTTTTCCATGTACTGAGTAATCCTAATTATCATCTGATATAACCAAGAAAAATCAGTCCTTTTATTTATTCAGTAGGAAGGATTCTTAGACTTCGTCAGTTGGATAACTTCTTAGTTATCTTCCATTGCTGAAGTTCTGTGATTCTTTTCAGGCCAGCAACGGTTTTTTGATGATAATAGCACTCCCATTCCTGGGGGAGGGGTGTTTTGTTGGGGAGGGGGTTACCAGAAATTAAAATTGCCATCTTCATAAGTCAGAATATAGCTACCGTATGGCAAATACTTATTAGGTATGTTCCAGGTACTATGCTAAGCTATTTATATATGCTGTTTTATTCTGTATTACGACCCTATGAAGGAAGTTTTCTTGTGGTCTTTATTTTGTACAGATAAGGAAACCGAAGGTAAAGCAGGTTAAACTACTCTCCTCAGGTCAGATAGCTAGTAATTATAAACTTGATTAGTAGTCTCAGGGTTTTAGTTTATGATAGTTTAAATTTGAGAATAGAATACTGTTGAATACTGGAGTGATCACTGCAAGACAAAAAGCTTAATTTTGTCTCTGCTGCCCACTTGCTAGGTGGCCTTGTGTTTCTTATCAATGAAATGTCAGTTTCATAAGGCTTTTCTCAGGAAGTTCCAAGANTTCTTAGGAAGTTCCAAGACTCAAACAGGGTAATAGATGTGAAAATGTGTTATAAACTGCTAAATACTTGGGGTTGTAAGGATAGTGGAGGGGGAGGAGAAGGAAGGGAGACTCTCTCCTAACTCTTAAAAGTGATTATAGCTTTATTTGAAGTTGGCTTGAGAACAGTGGGAATAATTGGACATTTCCATTAGTGTTATAATTACTGTATTTCTAAGGTTGCTGATACAAAGTTCATTTTAAATTTTGTATCTTTATATGGTAAATGTCCAGAATAGTTCATTTAATGTTGTGGTTAGCCTGTTATCATAAACTATACAAAATTTATTAGCTTTCAAATAAAGTTCAAAACATGTCAGGGAAGCTGGTTTTTCTGTCTCAGAAGTACCTGAAGGGGGTATAATCAGTCCTAAAGTTATTGGCAGTACTAAGGTATTATACAAATAATTGTCTTACTTAATCCTGACATTAAATAAATCATTTAAGACAATGTTATTGTTCCTTTATGACAGGAAAATTAAGTCCCTTGGTCACACAACTAATAAATTGCAGAGCTGAGATTTGAAGCCAAATATGTCAGAGTCCAAGGCTCTTTCCTGGGTCACCTGGGTGGCTCAGTTGGTTAAGTGTCTGCCTTCAGCTCAGATCTGATCTTAGGGTCCTGGGATTGAGCCCCACATCAGGCTCCTTGCTCAGCGGGGAGCCTGCTTCTCCCTCTCCTGCTCCCCTGGCTTGTGCTCTATCGCTCGCTCTCTCTAGCAAATAAATAAAATCTTCAAAAACGCACGCGCGCGTGCACACACACACACACACACAAACAAAGCTCTTTCCCTCACACAGATAATGTCTTTCAGCGTCACTGAAAACCCGTCTTGTTATTTTTAAGTAAAACAGGGTGGAATTTAGGAAGGTCAGTGGATACAGTGGATACAGAACTCAGCTGTGGGGTGCCGAAGTGGCTTAGTCTGTTGAGGGTCTGACTCTTGGTTTTGGCTCAGGTCATGGTAGTGGATCAGCCCTGTGTCAGGCGCTGCGCTCAGCAGCCAGTCTGCTGGACTTTCTCCCTCCCTCTGCCGCTCCCCCCACTTGCATGCACGGGTGCGCACTCTTTCAGATAAAGTTTGAAAAAAGAACTGAGTTGTGTTTCCATATGCCATAATGAACAAATAGAAAATGAAGTTTAAAAATCTGTGCCGTTTTCAGTAATATCAAAGAACGTCAGGTGCCCTGGAATGAAATGGTACTGTGAAGAAAATGCTGGTTATTTTATACTTTCTTGTAGGTTTAAAATTGCAGATTTTTGTTCGTTTTTTTAATGCACTGTTTTTGGTCAGTATTAAGCAACTTACTGTTTATATCAATGTGCTTTTATTATAGTCGATGCTGATGTAACAGTGATAGGTTCTGGTCCTGGAGGATATGTCGCTGCTATCAAAGCTGCGCAGTTGGGCTTCAAGGTAAGGTCTAGACTAAATGAGGTGTTGATACATTTCTCTTGGGGAAGAGTTGATCGTATTCACAAAATACTTTGCACATAAGTAGTAATGGTAAGTTTTTGTTTATTCTATAAATTGTATTTAAGCCTTAGAGGAATGAAGAGTGTTATTCAATTGCAGTGAAATAGTGAAGTCCATTATTTCCTCCTCCCCCCGATACTTTGTACATTTGGCTCTAATTCCGCCTTGGAAGCTACAGTAATAGGACTAAGAGCATGTGTTTGATAATGTTAGACAAAAATGTCTCTGAGCATAATTCATTTTTGGGTTAGCCTGCATTTAGCATTATTTCTGAAATGGTGTATTTTAAAGGACTGTATTTCATTCTCACAGGCACAGCTTCAGTAGCGTGTTCTGTAGGAGAATTAAGACAGATGTGTGGGAATTTTGTGAACTGAGTCACTGCAGGTTATAGGTAGTTAAATAATGTTTCCTTTGGTTGTAGACAGTCTGCGTTGAGAAAAATGAAACGCTTGGCGGAACGTGCTTGAATGTTGGTTGTATTCCTTCTAAGGTGAGCATGTGTTTTGTACAGTGCAGAGGTGTTTTTCATTAGCCACCGATTAGAAGGATGTATTAGGACTAGAACATTAGGCTAATAGTTACTAGAAAATAAACAACCATGGTTGGTAAAAAACATGTTTTCCTTGGTACAGCTTGAACAGTGCTGTCACCAGTCTGCCATACGTTCCTGAAGTTGCTTCTCTTAGAAAACCCAGCCTTTCCATTCAGATGGGCTGTGTTGTTCCATTTTTTCTCTTCAGCTTTCCTTTACCGGTGAAACTGATAGTGGGTAGTAAAATCTTCCCTTCGGTGTTTTATGTGTGTAGACATGACTGCCTTTTTCACTTGCCGCCCTGAAGAGTGTGCTTACTCTTTTTCTTTTCATTTTAAAGAAAGTAAAGATGTTTTTTCTTCCTGCCTGTTGAACGTTTTTTACGTCTTTATTATTTGGCTTTGGTTAATAATACAAGAACAGAAACTGAATTGTCATAGTACTTGTATTATTCCATGTAGAGAATGTCATTTCTTAAGTGCTTTTTGATTGTATATAGTCTTATTATCAACATTTGATCATTTTATCTGTTTAGGCTTTATTAAATAACTCTCATTATTACCATATGGCCCACGGAAAAGACTTTGCATCTAGGGGAATTGAAAGTAAGTATACCTTTCATATTTAACAATTTACCAGCCATATTCAACTTGACTCTTTTGGCTACAGTTTTATGTATGTCTAATGAGTGTGTAACATATGTTTTGTTGAGTAAAAGAAGATCTTAAAAAATGTCGAGAGATTTACTTCAGAGGGCTTAAATCCAGATTTTTACTATGACATCTTTTGTTCCTTTGAAAACTCTGGTGTGAATTCTGCTCTGTGTGTGCGTGTGTGTGTGTGAGTGAGTGTGAGTGTATGAAGAGTCAGTTTTAATTTCCCTGAAACCTGGAGATCTCGGGGTTGGGAGTCGGCACAGGATTCCTGAGTGCTACGGGCAGGACAGGAGGGAAGGAAGGAGCTAGCAGGGTTGGTCTGCCTAAGTTGTTGGTAGTGGGAAGAACAAAGGAGGCATGGGGTGCAGCACAGTGTAAGAGGAGGATGTGCCATTTTAATTTTGTATATCTCGTCTCCTGCCACTCTTTTTGGGCTGTTTTTGTCTCCTCCTTTCTTACCAGTTATCAATAGATAGACCCAGAAGTGTCGGGCTTCTAGGGAGAGCTTAAACATACCAGGGGGTGGGGAGCGGTGATGATTCTTCCTTCATTTGTTTGTAGCGGTCGGTTTCTGAGGGAATAGGATATAGTGCTAACCAGTGGGTATAGACGTGATGCATACACACTAAAGCACATAGAGCAAAGTAGCAAAGTAAATGAAAGGTAGTCAAAGCCTACTTTCCTTTGGAAAGGAGGAGGAAGGAAGAGACAGGGTTAGTCGAGAGGACTTGCATGGTCGGCAAAGCCTCCTGTGGTAGCCCTTTGGCTCAGGTCAGTCCAGTCTCTGAGTCTCTGTTTCCTCTTGTCTGTGGTACGTTGGTTGCATGTGCTGACTGGAGATATCCCTCTTCTGAAGTTGTGTTGCATTGAGCAGCTTTATCTTCCTGCACTGTTGCTTCGGAGTTCTGAGTTAAATGAGTGATTAAATCCAGTTTATTAAACTCTTTTATACTCAGTTTTTATATTTAAAGTTTTCAGATGAGTATTTTTGTTAGTTTTTGTTTCATGAAATTATTTCTTTTTACTTACAATTCCAGGTGATGTTTTACTTTGCCATTTCTATTTAAATCTCATCTAAACCTATCATCATAAAGTGTTCAGAGAATATGTTGCCACAGTGGGATATGATGTTTATTTTGGACTGAATTTTTCCCAAAGGTGGACTTTTTACAGTGTTTGATGGGTTCTGTTTATTGAGATATGTTGCTGTTGGCCTTTTTGCCAGCTACGATTGTTGTATCAGTTACTATATTCACAAGTTTTAATACTGCCTTTTATACAGTTCTGTAAACATTAGGCTGACATTTTCCAGATCTTGATTAGTGAAAAATATCCTATTGCTTCAAGAATTTAGCTAAGGACTAAAGATTTGTTTAACAAACTACAGTGTCTGAAGTTCGCTTGAATTTGGAGAAGATGATGGAGCAGAAGAGTACAGCAGTAAAAGCTTTAACTGGTGGAATTGCCCACTTATTCAAACAGAATAAGGTCAGTAGTTTAACTTGCAGATGTCTGCTTTATTTTACGTACACATTAAGCATCATGCTGATAGAGCGGTTCTGTTAGAACTTGGCTGCTGATTTTTTTTTGTTGTTTTTTTTTTGGAGAGTTTTTTTTTTTTTTTTTTTTTTTTTTGCTGGGGGTATTTATTTAATTTAAAATTGTGTGCTAACCTGAAATAGATTTCTCTGACATATACGACAAATTTTTGCTGCTCCATGTATAGTGTTACTAAGGAAGCATTTGTATTGGATGTGTTATTTAATAGAGTACTTTTTTCCTATTAATCATGTTTTTTTAATTACAAAAATCATTTTAAACTTTGTAAATCTGTAAACATTATTTTGTAAAGGTTGTCCACGTAAATGGGTATGGGAAGATAACTGGCAAAAATCAGGTCACCGCTACAAAAGCCGATGGCAGCACTCAAGTTATTGATACAAAGAACATTCTTATAGCTACAGGCTCAGAGGTTACTCCTTTTCCTGGAATCACGGTATGCTTTTTATAACTGGTACAACCTCCCTTCGGAAAGACATTTTATAAACTACTCATGCTATTTATGGACTTTGAGAAATTTCTAACTGAAATACTATATTGACAGTCATTCAGCTTCGGGAAGCTGACTGTCTTTATTCTGCAGTGATTTTGACCAGAAATAGAACGCTTCAGTGAAAATGGATTTGAATTCATTATGGAGTTAAAACTGACCGTTTTGTTTTGAAATATCAAATGATGAAATTTTAAGTGAGCATTTTAATGGAACTTGATAAAATCGAGTGTATGGATAGAAGTCATAGATACCTCAAAACAAATAAATGTCTTAGTATTTTTTGTGAGGTCAGTTTATAAATCAGTAGGTTTTTCCAAATAATTATGATTGTATATATTTTATTATAGATTGATGAAGATACAATAGTGTCATCTACAGGTGCTTTATCTTTAAAAAAAGTTCCAGAGAAGATGGTTGTCATTGGCGCAGGAGTAATAGGTGTAGAATTGGTAAGTAATGCTTTTTCTTCTCTAACTGCCTTCACGGAGTTGGAAGGGACTTCATGGAACCCTGTATAGCATTGCAAGCAGAGCACCATGGAATTTTGCTTGAACACTTGAATCATGAAGAGTTTTCAAGACAACTTATTTATATAATCATTGGGCAGTAGGACATTCTCTTTTATTTTGAAATCTGCTTCCCTGTATCTGCCACCCTTCGTGTTCCCTAGAACTGCATTGATTTGTTAAAAGTCTGACAGCCCTCCCTCTCCGTCCTCATCTCGATCCCTCCGACGTCCTTTCATACTGCTTGCAACTCTCTGACTCCCTTGCCATTTCATGCTTTCTGCCTGCCTTGTTCTCCCTTCCTGTCTATCTGGCGAACCCTCCTGTATTACCAGTGACCGCTCCTCTTCATTTTTTTTTTCCAAAAAATATTTGATCTATTTATTTGAGAGAGAGAGCAGTCGGGGCATGGAGAGGGTCAAGCAGACTCTGCACTGAGCGTGGGGCCTGATGTGGGGCTCGATCTCAGGACCCTGAGATCATGACCTCAGCTGAAATCAAGAGTTGGATGCTCAACCGACTGAGCCACCCAGCCGCCCTCTTCTCTCCATTTTAAGGTATCCTTACCCAGGGCTGTTGAACTTCAATATCACAAAGAACTGCTCTACTTCTGAAATCACAGATTCAGATTATTTATTCTCTAACCCATAACCTCCTTTCCTCCCATACTCAGTTATTCTCAACATACAGGCAGTTTAACTTTATCAGGTGCACTAGTCCTTAGGTCCCTCTGTGTTTTTCCTCTCTTCATTTCCTGTCTTGACTACTTTACTGATCTGCTTAGATTCCATAGTCCATCACTGTAGCTGTTGTTCTTGAGTCTCTTACCTCCTTGTTCTGTCATCATACCTGCTTGGCAAAACTGTAGTCCTGGTGAAATTCAGCTATCTACTCTTTTTTTCTTTTTTAAATTGAAGTGTAGTTGACATAACAGTGTTATATTAGTTTCAGGTGTACAGCATAGTGTTCCACAACTCTGTGTATTATACTGTGCTCACCACAAATGTACCTGCCATCTGTCACTGTGTAACACTGTTAAAGTACTACTATTGACTGTATTATGTCCTATGCTGTACCATTTATCCTCATGACTTTCTCATTTTGTAACTGAAAGCTTCTACCTCATACTCTCTTTGACCCATTTTGCCAATTCTCCCACTCCCCTGCCCTCTGGCAACCACCAGTTTATTCTGTCTATTTACAGGTCTGTTTCTGCTTTTTTTGTTCAGTTGTTTGTTTTGTTTTGTTTTAGGTTCCACATATAAGTGAAATCATATGGTATTTGTCTTCGTCTGTCTGACTTATTTCACTTAGCATGATACCCTCTGTGTCCATCCATGTTACAGATCGGAAAAATCCATTCTTTTTTATGGCTGAACAATTTTCCATTGTATATATAAGTACACCTTTATCCATTTATCTATCCGTGGACACTTGGGTTTCTTCCATATTTAGGCTATTGTAAATATGCTGCATTAAACATAGAGGTGCAGTTATCTTTTCAAATTAGTGTTTTCATTTTCTTTGGTTAAATACTCAGTAGCAGATTACTGGATCATATGGTATTTCTATTTTTAATTTTTTGAGGAACCTCCATACTGTCTTCCACAGCGGTTGCACTAATTTACATTCCCATCAGCAGTGCATGAGGGGTCCTTTTTCTCCACATCTTTGCTAACACTTAATAATTCTCACTTTTTAGTATCCATTCTGACAGGCGTAAGATGATAACCTCATTGTGGTTTTGATTTGCACTTGCCTGATGACTAGTGATGTTGAGCATCTTTCCGTGCATCTGTTGGCCATCTGTATGTCTTTGGAAAAGTGTCTGTTTAGGTCCTCTGCCCGTTTTTTTTTTTTTTTTAAAGATTTTATTTATTTATTTGACACAGAGAGAGAGATTACAAGCAAGCAGAGAGGCAGGCAGAGAGACAGGGAGAGGAGGAAGCAGGCTCCCTGCTGAGCAGAGAGCCCGATGTGGGCCTCGATCCCAGGANGTGGGCCTTGATCCCAGGAGGCTGAGATCATGACCTGAGCCGAACGCAGAGGCTTTAACCCATTGAGCCACCCAGGCGCCCCTCTGCCCGGTTTTTAATTGGATTATATGTATTTTTGATATCGAGTTGCATAAGTTCTTTATTTTGGCTATTAAGTCCTTATAGGATATATCATTTGTAAATTTCTTCTTTTGTTTAGTAGGTTGCCTTTTTGTTCTGTTCATGGTTTCCTTTGTTGTGCACAAGCTTTTTATCTTGGTGTCCTCCCAATTGTTTTTGTTTTTGTTTTCCTTGTCTGAGGAGACAGCTTTAGAAAAATGTTGCTAAGACTTAATGTCAGATTACTGGGTATGTTTCCTACTAGGAATTTTATGGTTTTGGGTCTTAACATTAGTTCTTTAATCCATTTGGAGTTTATTTTTGTGTGTGGCGTAATAAAGTAATCCAGTTTCATTCTTTGGCATGTGGCTGTCCAGTTTTCCCAAAACCATTTATTGGAGAGACTCTCTTTTCCCATTGCATATTGTTTCCTTTATCATAGATTAATTGACCATATAAACATAGGTTTATTTCTGAGCTTTCTAGTTTGTCACTTTAATCTGTGTGTCCCTCTTGTGTCATTAATAAACTTCTTTGATTATTATGGTTTTGTAGTGTATCTTGAAATCTGTAGTGTATCTTGAGGATTGTGTTACCTCAAGATTTGTTTCTATTTCTCAAGGTTGTTTTGGCTACCCATATGACTATGGGTCTTTTATGGTTCCATACAAATTTTAGGCTTATTTGTTTTAATTCTGGAAAAATTACTTTTGGTATTTTGATAGGGATTGCATTCAGTCTGTGCTTTCGAGAGTTTTGGACATTTTAACAATATTGATTCTTCTAGTCTGTGAGCGTGGTGTATCTTTCATCAGTGTTTTAAAATTTTCAGAGTATAGGTCTTTTATCTCCTTGGTTAAGTTTATTCCTTGGTATTTTATTCTTTTTTGGTGTGATTGTAAATGGAATTGTTTTCTGAATTTCTCTTCTGCCACTTTGTTATTAGTGTGTAGAAATGCAACAAATTTGTATATATTGATTTTTGTGTGCTGCAACTTCACTGAATCCGTATATTACTTCTGATAGTTTTTTGGTGAAGTCTAGGGTTTTCTTTGTATAGTGTCATGTCATCTGCAAATAGTGACAGTTTCACTTCTTTGGATGCCTTTTATTTCTTGCCTGATTGCTGAGGCTAGGATTTTCCAGTGCTGTGTTGAATGAAGGTAGTGAGATTAGACATCCTTCTCTTGTTCCAGTCTTAGCGGAAAAGCTCTCAGTTTTTTACCGTTGAGTACGATGTTATCTGTGGGTTTGTCATATATGACCTTTATTATGTTGAGGTATATTCCCCTTAAACTTACTTTGTTGAGAGTTTTTATCATGAACAGATGTTGAATTTTGTCAGATGTTTTTTTTTGCAGCTATTGAGATGATCGTGTGATTTTTATCCTTTATTTTGTTGATGTGGTGTGTCACATTGATTAATTTGGGGATATTGAACCATCCCCGGAATAAATCTCATTTCATCGTGGTGAATCATCCTTCTTCTGTATTGTTGAATTTGGTTGCCAAGTGCATTTGTTTTGGATTTTTGCATCTGTGTTCAAAGGGATGTTGTCCTGCAGTTTTCTTTTTTTTTAAGTGTCTTTGGTTTTGGTTATTGGAGTAATGCTGGTCTTGTAGAATGTATTTAGAAGCTTTCTTCCTATTCTGTTTTCTAGAATAGTTTAAGGAAGATAGGTTTTAATTCTTCTTAAAACTTTTGGTAGAATTGACCTGTATCTCCGTCTGGTCCTGGACTTTTGTTTGTTGGGTTTTGTTTTGTCTTGTTTTTGTTTTTGGGAGGAAGAATACTTAATTTCATACCTCAACTTGAGAGTAAAATGCCTAGCTTCTGAACTTCTGATTACAGATTCAATTTTGTTACCAGTACTTGGTCTGTTCAGGTGTTCTGTTTCTTCGTGATTTAGTTTCGGAAGATTGTACATTTCTAGGAATTTAATGGTTTTCTTCTGTGTTGTCCAGTTTGTTGGCATGTAATTTTTCATTGTAGTCTCTTATAATCCTTTGTAATTCTGTGCTATTGGTTTTTAATTCTCCTCTTTAATTTCTCATTTCATTTATTTGGGCTGTCTCTCTTTTTGTTGATGAGTCTGGCTAAAGGTTTGTTAGTTTCACTTTTCAAAGAAAGAACTCTCAGTTTCATTGATTTTTATTATTTTTTAGTTTCTTTGATTTATTTCTGCTCTGATTTTTCCTTTCTTTTACTAACTTTGGGCTTTGCTCTTTTTTTCTAATTTCTTTTGTAAGGTTGAATCTTTTGAGATTTTTCTTGTTTCTTGGCTGTATCATTATCAATTCCTATCTTAGAACTGCTCTTTCTGTGTGTCAGAGATTTTGGACCATTGTGTTTTAGTTTTCATTTGTCTCCATGTATTTTTTTAATTTTCTTTTTGCTTTCTTTGTTGACCCGTTGGTGTTTTTGTTTTTTTTAAGATTTTATTTATTTGAGAGAGAGAGAGAATGAGCAGGGGATGGGAGAGAGGGAGACAGAAGCAGACTCCCCTCTGAGTAGGGAGTCTGACGCAGGGCTCCATCTCAGGACCCTGTGCTATCAAGGTGGAGGGTGAACACAATGGCACTTGTCAGCCTCTCCAGCTCTGGAGAGATTTCTAGTAGTTTCCCCTCCATTTAGCCCATACTATAGGGTTAGTAAATGAGTTTTCTTCACTTACATAGTCTTTTGGCTTTTTAAAGGATTGTGCTTTTTTGCTGTGCCCCATGGTGGGCAAATCTGCCCGGGACTCCTCAGTGCTATCCCTCCTTCCTGCAGTTGGTAATGTTGGGGATTGGGTTCCCATTGTTACCATGTCTCGGGTTCTCTGCCTGTTCTCTGCATGGTCTGTCTATCCTTTGTTGTACAGAAACTGTTCAGTCATTCCTCAGTTCTTGCAGAGGAATTGCTCTCTGTGGAGGTGTAGATTCCATCTATCTTTGGGAGGTGCATTCAGGGTCTTCCTATGCTGCCATCTTGGACACTTCTGGACTTTTATAGCTTAGTGCCTATGAGCATCTCTACTTACAGATCTCAGATGCTGTATTCAGTAGATTTATAATTTAACTTTTCCCTCTCCCTCTCCTCTTTCACCCCCAAATAAACAAAACCAAACCTGTTTCTTAATATTTCTCATTTCAGTGAGTCGTACCACCCTACATCTAGAGGTTTAAGCAGGAAGTTTGGGAATTATATGTGACGTCTGTCACGCCATCGTGCCTTCTGCTGAGTCAGTCAGTGGGTCCTAAAGTGATGCTACAAGACACATATCTCACCAATATGGCCTCCTTTTTTCATGCATCTCTTTACGTCCCAGTTCAGGCCAATGTCATTTCTTGCCCTAAGTCTCTCTGACTTCTTTCCTAATCTCCCTGGAGTGGCCGAAGTCCTCTCCTATAACACGAATGTTCCTTCCCTGCTAAAAATTCTTTGATAACTAGTGATAGTCATTAGGATAGATCCAAAATCTTTAATGTTGTTGAAAGACCAATGTGATGAGGCCCTGGCTCAAATCTCCAGCCTCATTTCTAGCCCCTCTCCCTCTCAAACTGTGTTCCAGGTACAGCACAGTACCTGTTTCTGAACAAGCGGTGCCCTTTCTCTTATCTGTAGGCCTTCTGTTTGGCACATGCTTCCCTCTACCAGTCTCTGCTCTCAGAGCCTTCCCTGACTATCTTACACGCCCTTAGGTGCTCTTGCTGAGTATCTTATTATATCTGTACTTGCTACAATATTTACCTCACTTTACTGAATTTACTTGTTGACTTGTCTCTCTTTCATTAAATCATACACTGCCTGAGGTCAGAGTTCATGGCTGTTGCATCGACTGCATCTTTAGCGCATAGCACAGTGCTGATACACAATAAGTAGTCACGTGTTAGCTTTTGTTATTATTGCCGAGTAAATGTTTGTTGATAAATACCTTTCAGAAGTCAACTTAGATGTTACTTTTTTAGGCCAAACTTCTTTGGTTTCTGAAAAAGTGCAAGTCTTTCTGTCTTTGAGTCTTAAGTGTGATATGTCTGCATCTTTTTATCGCCTCCTAATTAACAGTATATTGCATTTGTTTATGTCTGCCTTTCCTACAGGACCATAAGCTCCTTGAAGGCAAGGACTGACTGTCATTCATATTCGAATCTCTCTTGCTTTCTTTAATGCTTTTTACCCAGGTTTTGATCCAGTTTCCTCTGTCAGGATCACTTGGAAATGGTGTTCAGAACTAATAAGCATGATATTCTGGATAATTGAGAGAACTTGTTTTTGATATGTAGTCTAGTTCGTTTAATATAATCCTTTAGGGTCAGTTTAATTAGCTTTTCCTTTTCAAAGCACTTACTGAGTTTATAGTCAGTTAACATCTTTTGCTTGAGGAATTTCGAGTTTTTAAACCTAAATAAATAAACCTAAATAAAGGATTTTGAACCTTTATCCTTGCTTTAATCTGATGTTCACTTATACCTGTTACTGCAGTCTTTTCCTTTGTCTTGATTCGGTCATCCTTACACCTAACTTCTTTTTTCTTGCCATGTGTAATTCATAAATCTGGGAAGCATGTTAACTAAGGTATGTGGCCTATCATCTCATCTTATCTAAATTAATTAATGAAACTGCCTCTGGTGNAAACTGTCTCTGGTGTCCTTCACATCAGTATGAAATATTGAAAGCCATCTGACTCTACAGTCTTTAACCCATTTATAAATGTGTTTGAATCTCCACTGATCCATCACTTCTAAGGGATGTGAAAAATTTTTTTTTTTGAAGACTTTGCTGATAATAAAAATATCCTACATTATTGTCCAGTCCAGAAAAGCCTTCAGAAAATAGTTCACACAACCTGTTTAGAACACTTTTGGTAGTATCTATGATTATCAGACCATCTGTCTAATCATCTCTTCTAGTATTTAGCAGGGATTGACCTCTGTTGCACATTTCAAAATCTAATATTTTCTAGAATCTGTTCTTTTCACTTCTGAAAATTTTAGGCAATATATTGCTTGTCTGGCTCCATTTGACAATTCCTTTATGCTCATTAAGTTCCCAGAGTTCACTGACTCACAGTGTCTCTGTCATCAAATTTTGATCAGATTTGTTTGATTGGAGAGTTAATTTATCAAAAATGATATCTTAATATTTCCTCTATTCACTCCGCTTTGAAAATTGTTCTCGTGGATAGATAAAATTGAGCAAGAAAAAGGAATAATATAGATTACTTTTTTTTTTTTGGTAAGTATAATATCTTGAAGCAATAATTCTCTTTCTTTCATTTCAGCACTTTTGCCTTAGGGTATTTTTATAAGTGTTAGGTCTTTTTAAAAATCTTAATGTTTTAGGTGTCTCTTAACTATAGATCTTTTTTAAAAATATAAACTTACTAGTTTATAGTAGTTTAGAGATAACTTACTAGTAGTCATACTTCTCTCTTTAATTTCTCATAAAGATTATTCATGTGACTTTTTATTTTTTCATAGTTTACCTTTTTCCATTCCAGTTTAATATAGTGCTTAAGAGTGTAGGTTTTAGGGGCGCCTGGGTGGCTCAGTGGGTTAAAGCTTCTGCCTTCGGCTCAGGTCATGATCTCAGGGTCCTGGGATTGAGCCTGGCATCGGGCTCTCTGCTCAGCAGGGAGCCTGCTTCCTCCTCTCTCTCTGCCTACTTGTAATCTCTCTCTCTCTGTCAAATAAATAAATAAAATCTTTAAAAAAAAAAAAGAATGTAGGTTTTAGAATCAGATTTAAATTTGAATTTTGGCTCTGCCTTTTACTGACTATGTACTTGTTAAATGAACTTCTCCGAAATAGTTGATTCATCATAAAAATCCCCATTTTAATAAGAGTAACTGCCTTATAGGATTATTGTTGGGATTTAGTAAGGTAAAATATATACAAAACACGTAACCCAGTAACTGGCAGCTAATAAACTCTAATAGAGTGCCTGATGTCTAGTATCTGGTAGATACTATTAGAGTTTTCCAATTTCTTAGGATTTTGAAATCCATTTTCCTAAAGAATAAGGCATTTGTCTAGCTCTCTGTGTTCATTATTCCCTACTTTGAATTCAAGATGATGATGCTTACCATTTCCCACTTTCATATTATTTTCATTGTTGTTGAAAATGTCATGATTGTTTTCTTTTTTATGGCTGAAAAATATTCCTGTGTATGTATACCACACATTTTTTAAATTATTTTTTTGAAGTTTAATTGAATATATTATTAGTTTCAGGTGTACAGTATTGACTATACTCTTACTATTTCTTATTTTCTAATTTAGGTTCAGAGGAGTGTATTTTTTTTTTAATTTTTATTTATTTACTTGACAGAGATCACAAGTAGGCAGAGAGAGAGGAGGAAGCAGGCTTCCTGCTGAGCAGAGAGCCCGATGTGGGACTCGATTCCAGGACCCTGGGATCATGACCTGAGCCGAAGGCAGAGGCTTAACCCATTGAGCCACCCAGGCGCCCCTCAGAGGAGTGTATTTTTAACAACTTCATTGAGATACAGTTCCTATATCCCTCCTCACCCATTTAAAGTTTACAGTTCAGTGGGGTTTTTTTGTTTTGTTTTGTTTTAGTATGTTCAGTATATACAACAACGTTGTGCAGTTGTCAGCACGATCCTAATTCCAGAGCATTTTCGTTACCTCAGAANTGTTTTTTTGTTTTGTTTTGTTTTAGTATGTTCAGTATACACAACAACGTTGTGCAGTTGTCAGCACGATCCTAATTCCAGAGCATTTTCGTTACCTCAGAAAGAAACCCCACATCCACTGGCAGTGCGTTCCTCCCTTCTCCCAGGCCCTGGAAACCACTAACCTACTTTCTTTTCTTTTTCTTTTTCTTTTTTCTTTTTTAATATTTTATTTATTTACTTGACAGAGAGAGACAGCCAGAGAGGGAACACAAGCAGGGAGAGAGGGAGAGGGAGAAGCAGGCTTCCCGCAGAGCAGGGAGCCCGATGCAGGGCTTGATCCCAGCACCCTGGGATCATGACCTGAGCCAAAGGCCCAGGCACCCATTAACCTACTTTTTGGGATTGTGGAATTGCCTATTTTGGACTTGTCATATAAACGGAATTCATACAATATGTGGCCTTTATGTCTCCAGCTTCTTCACTTAGCATCATGTTCTCAGGGTTCACATATAGTTTGTAACTCTTTAGAGCCAGATATTCCGTTCTGTGGTTAGAGCACATTTTGTTTTTCCATTCCTCCATTGATGGACATTTGACTGGTTTCCACTTTGGAGCTATTACGAATAATACCGCTATGAACGTTTGTGTACAGGTTTCTGTCTGGACACCTGTTTTCATTTCCCTTGTGTGTAAATGTTAGGAGTGGAATTGTTGGGTCAAATGGTAGTTCTGTGTTTGGCCTTTTGAGGAGCTCTGTTTGCAGAGTGGCTGCATTGTCGTCCACCAGTGGAGTGAGTTCGGTTGTCCACGTCCTCCCAGGAGTAGCAGTGGTGCTTTTTTTGATTTGAACCATTCTCGTAGGTGTATAGTAGTAGCTCCCAGGCATTTTAATTCGTGTTTCTGTAGTGGCTTGTAACATGGAGCATCTTTCTAGGTGCTTATTTTCCATCTCTGCATTGTCTTTTGTGACATACCTGTTTTAACTATTTTGTCTGGTTTTTTTTTATTGAATTTGTTATTTAATTTTGAGAGCTCTTTATGCAAAGGATATAAATCCTTTATCATAAAGATGTTTCGTGAATATTTTTTCTCCGTCTGTGTCTTCTCTGTTTCTGTTCTTAATGTTGGCTTTAGAAGAGGAGAAGTTTTTAATTTTCATGTAGTCTCATCATCTCTTTTTTTTCTTCTTTTATGGATTGTGCTTATGGTGTAGTGTGACCCTAATTCACGGTCACAAAGATTCTTTCCTATATGTTTTTGTCCGTAAGTTTTATAGTCTTGGGTTTTACAATAAGGTCCATGATTCATTTTGAGTTAATTTTTGTATGTATGCTTGTGATTGGATTTTTAGTGTCAGTGTATTATTGCCTTTAGTTAACAAGCTCTCATTCCCAAAACGTAGGAATTTTTTTTTAATGAATGCATAAATCTAATTGGAAAGGTAAACCTCTTACTTTAAATTACCAGATGATTTTATTTATTTATTTATTTTTTAAAAAGATTTTATTCGACACAGAGAGATCAGCTCACAAGTAGGCAGAGAGAGAGGAGGAAGCAGGCTCTCTGCTGAGCAGAGAGCCAGATGCCGGGCTTGATCCCAGGACCCTGAGATCATGACCTGAACTGAAGGCAGAGGCTTTAGCTTTAACCCACTGAGCCACCCAGGTGCCCTTACTGGATGATTTTAATACAAATTCTTGAAAAGGATGTGTTCATTGTCCTATTTTATTTAATCCTGTAAAATTACATTCATCTTGCCTGTTTTATAAATAGGTGTCCAGATGTCTTAATTGTTAAAATGTTAAAAACCAGCATTCAGTTTAAATTATAATTTGAATGAAAAAGTAAACCTGTTTCTGTTGAGAAAATAAAATATAAAGCCAGTTTAATATTTTACAAATACCAGTAATTAGTAGGACTCAGAGAACCTTCTCCTCCTCCTTCAGGATTTCCCACTTGTTGCCCTCTTCCTGGACCAGACCCCTGTGTAATTCATTGCCTGTCTTTGTGCATATGACGGAAAAGCTTTCCCCGATGACCATGCTCTTTAAAATGGCAGCCTTACTCCTTCCAGCAGTCCTGGTTCCGCTTCCTGGTGTATTTTTCTCAGCACTTTACTATCCTCTATGTGAATTTACTTAATCTGCCTTCCCTACCAGAATACAAGCTCCCTGGGGGCAGCATTTTGTTCACCAGTGTGTGCCTGACATATTGTAGTTGCTCAATAAATGTTGAAGGAATGAACAAATTAATACATGACATATATGAAACATATTTATTTGCCACGATGTTCATTTTAAACTTTAGAGCTTCTGATAGGGACATATTAACAAAAGATACTATCTGACAGTAGGTTTTTTATGATTCTTCACTAAATATTTGCTCTAGAAACCTTTATTCTTACTTTTGTGATTTTTAAAAATTATTTACAGGGTTCAGTTTGGCAAAGACTTGGTGCAGATGTGACAGCAGTTGAGTTTTTAGGTCATGTTGGTGGAGTTGGAATTGATATGGAGATATCTAAGAACTTTCAACGCATCCTTCAAAAACAAGGATTTAAATTTAAATTAAATACCAAAGTTACTGGTGCTACCAAGAAGTCAGATGGAAAAATTGATGTTTCGTAAGTATTCTCCATTTGGTTTTGATATGATATCTTTATCTCTGTGTTTAAGGAAAACACTCTTTTTTTCAGAATGAGATTTTGTTATGACTTAGGGCCATTTTATTGCTTAATATAACTGTATTGCTTATTAAATCTGTCCATTGAAATTCATGATTAAGTTGATGCTAGAAAACATAATCCAGTGTTCTCACTGTACTGTGTTTTCTCATGGTATACATGTGGAAATATTTAAACTCTCAACATTCAGTAAAACTCAGTATTTTTAGATATATATGGGGAAAGCAGTAATCATATTAGATTGCTTACTGTGTGCCTGGCACTCTTACTAAATACTCCTATAACATAATAAAATCACTTGCCTAAGATCATCCAGCAAGTGAGGGGTGGAGCCATTACTTGGTCTTTCTGACTCTAAGACCTGTGTTCTTAACCTGTGCTCTACTACTTGTTTTTGTGAGGTTCGAATGATAGACCTCTAGAGGATTTGTACATGTTTTCATTGCCTGACTCCTGTTTGTTTAAAGTGTGAGCGTCACTCGAGAAATGTCTGGTCTTATATTTCTCAGTCTGGCAGCTGTTTCTGTCAATGTGTGTCTAATAGTCACACACTGTTGTCTAGTATTGAAGGTGCTTCTGGTGGGAAAGCCGAAGTTATCACGTGTGACGTACTCTTGGTTTGCATTGGCCGACGACCTTTTACTCAGAACTTGGGACTGGAAGAGCTTGGAATTGAACTAGATCCTAGAGGTAGAATTCCAGTCAATACCAGATTCCAAACTAAAATTCCAAAGTAAGTTGGATAATTATTTGCATTTTCAAAAATTTAAAAATTAGTTTTAAACACTATTTTGAAAATAAGACTTGTCAGGCTTAAATGCACTGGCTTTGGGGAAGAAGAGTAAACTCATATGTGGAAACAAAAATAATTGAATGTTTTCATTACCCAAAGATGAGAATCCAAACTCACAAATATATATTTTGTCTATTTTTAGTTACTTAGTAACTATAAACTTCTGTTACCCTGGCATAATGAAAAAGTATCTGTGGTGGCAGAAGCTGACTGTTTCTTTTCATCTCTGTGGCAGTATCTATGCTATTGGTGATGTGGTTGCCGGTCCAATGCTGGCTCACAAAGCAGAGGATGAAGGCATTATATGTGTTGAAGGAATGGCTGGTGGTGCGGTGCACATTGACTACAACTGTGTACCGTCCGTGATTTACACACACCCTGAAGTTGCTTGGGTCGGCAAATCAGAGGAGCAGTTGAAAGAAGAGGTAATTCTGAGTGCTGGGGTAGTTTTAATGCCATTGTATGAATTGAGTTAATGACACTGTTGGCTGAGAATCGTTCTATTGTATTCATGCATTTTGAAATTACGTAGAACATTATAGTTTATATATTTTTTCCTTTGTTGGTAGCATAGAGGAGATCATTCACTTGCCTGCCTTCAAAGTAGTAATTCCAGAGCTCTTAACATTTTCCTTTGAAATATACCCAGATGAACCAATGTTTGCGTTTGCTTGTGTTTGTACCCAAAATGTATTTCATTAGCGAGCAGTTTTGGTCTTGCCCTCAATATACTCTGAAGAGTTGCCTTCTTGGGATTTTCTGAACAAATGGAAGATGATTGCCCCAACGGGAATGCATTTTTTTCGGGAGTTTATGCAGGTTCTCATTTTCTGTTTCTCACAGGGTATTGAGTACAAAGTTGGGAAATTCCCCTTTGCTGCTAACAGCAGAGCTAAGACAAATGCGGACACAGATGGCATGGTGAAGATTCTGGGACAGAAATCAACGGACAGGGTGTTGGGAGCACATATTCTAGGACCAGTGAGTATCCTAAAACCCCAAATCCTGTTTATGATTTCTGGAAAGCGTTGCTGTTTAGAGTTTAAGCCAGCTGCTGTTTACATCCTGAGGTGATTATGTCCCAGCAGAAGTTTGTGTGTTGTTTCTGCTTGGAATGCTGTGCCTTCAGGTTTTTGTATGACTGGTTCCTGTGAGGTCTCAGCTCAGATGTTACCTCCTTAGAGAGGCCCTTCCTACCACTGACCCTGAAGTATGCACTTTGCTCCGGATCTGCTGTAATACCGATAATAAAACATCAGAGTCCTTAGTCTGTATTGCATTTTTCTTTATACATGCAGTAACTTCGGTGTTCACAATTTTGGGGGCAGGAGTTGCTCTGCCCATTTTTGAAGTAAATGAATGAAGCACACACAGTGAGTGCTCGAAGGGACTCAGCGGTAGGGTTAGAATCCAGGCCAGCTGGCTCCGGAGCCCAAGCTCTCCTGTTCTGTGCCACCTTTCCTGTTAAGCTTTTCCTGACTGGAGACAGTTAGTTAACTGCCCTAACAGTGAATCCTGTTAGCTTGTAGTTTTTGCCATGGGAAGAAAATGACTTCTTGGTCTGTTATCTTAATAAAGGGTGCCGGTGAAATGGTGAATGAAGCCGCTCTCGCGCTGGAGTACGGAGCATCCTGTGAAGATATAGCCAGAGTCTGCCATGCGCATCCGGTAATTATGGACAACATACAGAATTAGTGGTTACCTCAGGTTTCTTCTCACCCACAAATATTTGGTTCTAATTTTAAATTTCTTCTCTTGCAGACCTTATCAGAAGCATTTAGAGAAGCAAACCTGGCTGCATCATTTGGAAAATCAATCAACTTTTAAATTAGAAGATTATATTTTTCTGAAATTTCCTGGGAGCTTTTGTGGAGGTCACATTTCTGAACAGGAAATGCTCACGGCTCTAAGAATTTCTAGGACTGAATTATGAAACTTTTGGAAGGTTTTAATAGGTTCGGACAGAATGGAATAATCTCATCTATTTTAAAATAAATTGAATATTTTGTTTCAGTGCATTAAAATTGCAGAAAAAGCTACTTATAGTAGCATCCTGGAAAATTTTCTTCAACCCATATTTTCATGCAGTTTCTGAAAGATTCGCCTTCACTCAATTTATGTTACATAGCTTTTATCTCTGGCATAAGGTATGTGAGCCAGCTGTCTTAGAAGCAAGGTGATCAAGTTATTTTAAACTTGGTTTTCATATTGGAAACAGAGTTAGAATCAGATTAAAATATGTATAAACCAAACTGATGTAAATAAATGATCTCTCATTTCATTTTATTTAATACCCAAATTCTTACAGTTTAGAGGTAGAATTTATGTTTAAATTTTTAAGGACCCATTGAGGTCTACAGTCTGTAGTTACCCAGTTAACCAAATTTAGGGGGTGTATCTGTGAAATTCAAATATGAAATGAAGACATAACTGTATTACAGCAGGGAATGAAAATACAGAAATAAATAGTCTTAAATATTCATTTACCTGTTGTTTTGAGTGGCTGTCAAGATGGTCCTAGTTCTTTTATGACTACTTGTAGTGTATATTCTTACCCTGTTTCTGTTTGTGATTCCTCTTCTAGGCCTGGATGTAACTTTTTACCACACCGGGGGACAACGTTAAGGCTTTTAAAAAGGTCATTACCCTTTCGTTTGTTTCAGTGATACCAACTAACTGTGGAGCATGCACTTCCGGAGACGTAGCGTATGGAAAAATTTAATCTGTTTTCTCCTGTGGCTTTCCAGTGTATCCGTGGCTGGGTAAATGACTTTAATCTTTAAAGAGTGCCATAAAATCATATTTTTATTGATTAATGTTTAAAATGGCCAACTCTTAAAACACTTAAGTAACAAAGCAATGAATGTTAAAATAGGCTTTTGCATATTTTAACTAAGGAATCAGATTAAGTAGTTCTTAAATTTAGGATAGCATATTCTAAGAAGGAAAAACTAAAAGTACTAGAAATATGCAAACTAGATACTCGATTGCAACTTAAAGATCACAGCCTAAGGAAAGGTTCAGAAAATGTAACGTGTCGGGCGCCTGGGTGGCTCAGTGGGTTAAAGCCTCTGCTTTCAGCTCAGGTCATGATCTCAGGGTCCTGGGATCGAGGCCTACATCGGGCTCTCTGCTTGGCAGGGAGCCTGCTTCCTCCTCTCTCTCTGCCTCTGCCTACTTGTGATCTCTCTCTCTCTCTGTGTCAAATAAAGAAATAAAATCTTAAAAAAAAAGAAAAAGAAAATGTAACGTGTCAGCAGAAAGCTGTGTGGGGTAAGATACTGTCAGTCGCTCAGAAGGAAAGTGTTGTCTTTTTAATTGCATCATCAGTGGGGTTACATTGCCCTTTCTCTTCTGTATCCGGTAGTCTTGGACTGTGTGATGGTCATTATGAATGATCCGTTATAAAGACTCTGGATTCTCTTACCTCTGAAAAATAGGGAATTTGTTCCAGTAGGCGGTTAACTTGGCTGAACCCCAACTCCATCTTCTTTGCTGGGGCAGCAGCTGCAACATTTACCTGGTTGTTTCAGCTTTACCTTGGCTGCATTACGTCTGCCCCACGCATGTGTAGTTCACAGGTCAGCTGGACACTGGGCAAATGATATGCAGAGTTGGGAGGCCCTCCCCACCATGCATCTCTCTTCTGGGGCTCCCCTCCCCTCATATTCTAGTTATTCTAGTTGCCCCCGACTCAGTTTTCCAAATCCTTAATAGTAAAACTTGGCTTCTGCCCAGTGTGATACTTGCTGGGACCTGCCATCAGGGGAAAAGCCATTAAAAATGGGAGTTTCACCCAGTGCTGTTCTCAGTCAACTCCCCTCTACTTTCTGCCTGCTTCTGGTGGGTCTCCAGGACCTTTACTGTAGAACATCTGTATTTTGTTCAGAGTTTGCAGGAGTTATTAGCAGGAGGGCTGGCCTGACACGTGCTACTTTGCCATTATTGGGAATGACCTCTGTGTGTTTAAAAATCTGAAATCCCAGTATTATGTGAAGTGCTAGTTTAAACTTCAAACAAGTTATCTACTGTAGGAAAGAAAAATAGAAATAGAAATTAATATGGAATTCTAGCTGTAGAAGCACAAAATAGTTAAATATATCTAGACAGGAACGAAGTTGTGGGAATAAAACATTATAAATATTCATTTATTATTTACTGAGTTCTCAGTATTTTCTTGGCTTGTGAAGGATGGGAATTAGTTGTCCACTTCCCTGAGCTGATTAAAATGAGTGGTTTCAAAGTGACATCTTTAGTTGTGTAGCTAAAAAGGAATGGGTAGTAGTAAAGATTTCTATTTCAAGTAAAATACTTAAAATTAAGGGAAAAAATTAGTTGCTGTAGTAGATGATGAGGTAAAACCACTTTGCTAGATAGTAGGATTTCTCCCTAAAGAAAAGTGACAAATAATTGCCTTGAAGGAGAAGGAGGTTGCCTTACTGTTTAAATTACGTCTGTTTACATAAGTGTGATTCAGGCCAGCTTCAAATGCAGCTGTGTTGTACGGGTGGGTGGTGGTTCAGTGTTACCCAGAACTTGTCTGACTCTAATAAGAATTTCTGAAAAGACCACTTAGGGCTTGGTCTGTTCTCCAGCTCAGCTCTGAGGTTGACATGGGTTTGGCAGTTGGAATACAACTATTTTCTTTATCCTGTGGAATAAGTGATTGTTCTGGCCTCTCATACAGACCGTAGCAGAGAGTCTCTAGTTTGTGAAATCTAATAAAGTACAGTATAAATACTGAGAAGTTAACAGTCTCATTTTGTACTTTGATTGGCATTGCTCAGTTGGCAGGAGCAGTGTTCCTAAATTCTGGCTGGATTTCATTTCAGCCTTCCCCCTCACCACCTAGAATAGGGCCAGGATTGCTCACACTTAAAAGCCAGTTTACCTTACTAATTTTCTAAAAATTCCTTTTTGTTCTCTTTCCCAGAGCAAGGACTATTTAGAGGAGTTTTGGAGATTGGAGCCACTGAAATGGTGAAGGGCGGGGGGCTCAGGCTGTATCCCTCCCCTCCCAACCCCCCCCCCCCCCCCCGGGGCC
>LNAC01001264.1:76619-112365 GCA_002007465.1 Ailurus styani
ACCCCCCCCCCCAGCCTGGGCACCCAACTGGGAGGTAATTCTGGGGGTAGATGTTTGGTGGATATTGACCTAGCAAACAGGTGATAGCTTATTTATAGACAAAATAGAAATCGGGGTCCTGTGAAGGCAGTTTGTTTATAAAACCATTTTACATTGAAAATATCCTTGCTTCAAGGGATTCACAAACACTAAATCAGTAAAATTTAAGAATTATCCCAAATATATATTTATACAAAAGCACTGTACTTTATTTTTAACTCCGTACAAAATGTGGTGATTAAAAACATTAAATAGGTAATGAGTTGTATTTTGAAGATCATGAAGTCAGTTTTTTAAGTGGAGCTCTTTTCCTTTGGTCACCTTGGAGCCCCTCCTCCTCCTCTTCCTCCTCCGTTACAAGCAGGTGCTGTAAACAGCAACCTTCTGGCTTATATCCTTCAGGAGCGAACGGACCTCTCCTTCCAATCTTACTAATTCTTGAGCTTTATCTTCTAAATATTTTTGATTGTCCTCATATTTTCTTTCTAAATCTGTGGGAGATAAAAAGGAAAGGTCTGAGCAACTTAGACCAGGATGATCTCCATCACCTACTGATCCTTTTGGCTACAAGGCCCAAGACAAAGTGAACAGATTTTCAACCTTTTAGATAAACTCTGTGGAAGACTTAATTTTAAAATACCTTATGAAAGCACGAGCCTGAGGCCTACCTTTCAGGAGCTGGAGCTTGCTGTTGGCTTGAGCCAGAAGTGTTTTGGCTTCATTTTGTAGCATTTCAGCTTTCCTTCTGGCATCTGCAGATTCTTCGGTTTTTTTGGCAATTAATTTTTCCACTTTCTTATACTTTTCATCCACTTCACTGTCCAGAGCCTACAGTTCCGTTTAGACACAGAGAGGGGATACATGTAATCTCTGACATTAAGAGTGTCCTGTGGCAAGCTCGGAAGGGTACTCAGGCATTAAGCTATTCGGTGTAAATATTCTGAAACAGTGGAATTAAATACAATACTGACATGAGTTTTTTTTTAAATGAAGGATCTGGAAGACATTTTGGAGTTGTAGTGGGTCTCTGGGGCTAAGCCTTCTTTCTCCTGTCAGCACTTTTCTCTGGCGATGTCAGAAGACAATTACATGGAGGTAAAGAAGGTTTTCTCTAAGTAGCTTTGCTGTGATCCAAACAGATATAAGAAAAGGCCCATTTGAAGAGCTGATAGGCAGACCATCTGGATTGTGACTAGTGTAGGGTTTGTAGAGATTGAAGGGAAGGAAGGAAAGGGGAGATGAGAAATTGGTATGGGTTTGACCTGATGAATGCAGGTACTTCTTTGGAGAAAGAGGGATTTCAGTGTCAGGGGGGTCTTGTTCATTTTAACTGTAATATTATGCTGTGTTTTTGGAAAAACGCTCTGTAAAAAGACGAGAGAGACGTATGCTCTCAGCACCGCGAGAAGGTACAAACCATGATAGAAAAAACAGGGTAGTGTACTTTTCTTCCTGCTTTATTCTCTTCCCCACCTGGAGGTGGGAGGAGGTCACCCTTCTGTAATGCCTAAAAACTACTACATTAACCTCAAGGAAAAATCTCGACTAAATTTCAGCTTAAATGAATTATAACAGTTGGCACATTCCCTTCAAAAGTGTAAAAAGGTTTCTTTGGAGATAAACATTTGCCCGCTGAACGTGTGTTATAATGATTACTTGGCTTCTAATGAAAAATTTGGGTTGTATGAGATTTTTCTCTGCAAAATATAGAACCTTCCAGTGAGAAGCAAGAGGTGGTTAATTCAGAATGCAAGTAGATGTGAGATTTAGTTCCCTGCTAGCAGTTCGGTGATGGACTCCTTAAGCTTTTTCTACCTGGCTTTTCAAGAGTTCCCAAATGGCCAGGTAATTACCATATGCCATAAAGGCCTTCCTAATTGAATTACCAAAGTATAAGCTCTGTGTGTTTAAGACTTCTGCCCCTAAGTTAATTTCATTTTTCTGTCTCCTTATCCAAGTTTGGATATGAGGGCTTAGGTCACACTTCTTGGACACCTTCCTATCCACTCCCACTCTTTTCCATCTGGGTCTCTACTGACTGCTATTTCAAAACAGGTCACTGGGGATATTTCTGATGAAAAACTGCTAGGTCCACATCCCTTACTGATTCCAAGGAAGACAACAAGGAGACTCGTTGCTCCTTTATGAACACAGCTGTGAATTTACAAAGCTTTACTTACCTTTTTAACATCATCTGCACTTTGTTTCACAGTGTACACTACTTTTTCAATATATTCTGCCTCCCCAGAGTTCTGGGCCGCCTTCCGCTTCAGTTCTTCCACGTTCCTCTCTAGCTCACTGATGCGCTGGGAGGCGTTGAGTAAGGTCTCCTCAGAAGCAGCGGTTTCAGACTCAATCTACAAGTATAATGTCAGTCACCCAGCCAGTCACTAATTTAACAAGTGGTAGGGCGGGCTAGGAATACAAATTCAGAGGACGATTAAAAGGCTGCTATGCTCTCTTGCTCTGGACCCAAAGAAAAACTTACTTACTGAAAGGAAAATAAAATTTCAAGAAAGCTTACGTAAAAATGCCCAACTTTATTCTTTTTGTAATTCTGATGACCTCGGCTGCAGATCATCAGTAAACTTCTTACTGAACCACCCCGACAGCTTGCTGTGTTGAGAAAGCATTTTAAGGACACCTGCAAGCTCTGGCTAAACAATGGTCATAAATAAGCAGATGTGAGAGGAAGGATTTCCACAGAAATTTCCAGATTCGTGTGGGTGGGAAAATGATAACTCCCAAGTCACCTTTAGTTTTTCCTGTCAGCTCTAAACGTTAAACTCTCATGGAGGTTATGGGTCTTCAGAAACCACTTGGAAAGTTGAGTGTTCTCAGCTAATTACGAGAGGCAGACCAGGGATGTTCTTGAAAACTTGAAGTCACTCTAGGACTGTGAGACGGCACGTCCTCTGGGGAGGTGATGGCTGGGGCCTGTAAATACTCCGTCATTTAGGGGGAAAATATCTGGGTAATTGGCAAGGACCCACATATGCTCTCTTAAGAATAATCAGTGAACACTGATTTTTTAAAAGCTAGCCCAAGGAAGCAGTCTGACCCACGACAGAAGAACAGGTTTCACTGAGCACCTAGTTTTTCTCTTTTTTAAAATTATCTTCAAGGATGGGTCTATTCCGTAGAATTAAGCCTGAATAACAATATCATAATGAAACTAATAAATCAATGTAGACATGGCCAAATTTTTGTATTTCAAACCAAATGACTGTTTTAGGTTAACAGAAAAATTTTCTTAGTAGTTCTAATTCTTAGCCTATAAGCTTTATAGTTTTATTTATAAATGAGTGATTCAGTTTTGGCAAGCTTTCGTTAATAGCATAGTTTAGAGGTTCTTTTTGCTTCTTAACCTAAAACGCTTCTTGTCCCCCACGGTCCCTGAAAAAAAAAACTATCATTTTTCACTTGCATTGTCAAGCCAAATATACCACCTATAATTTCATTAAATCCTATATTTTCTATTTTGCTTTTCAAAACTTAGTAATTTTTAAAAAAGATTTATTTATTTTAAAGAGTGTGTGTCTGTAAAACGGGGAAGGGCAAAGGAAGAGGGGGAGAGAATCTCAGACCTCTGAGCTGAGCATGGAGCACGACTCAGAGCTCGATCTTCCAACACTGAAAACACAACCTGAGCCAAAACCAAGAGTCGGAGGCTTAACCGACTGTGTCACCCAGGTGCCCCAAAACTTAGTAATCTTTATTTAACTTTATAAAGTTCATTATAAAGTTAATTAAATAAAGTTCATTAAAATGTTAACAGCACATTGAGAAATTTGCAAAACTGTAGAGATAGAAAAATCAGAATAATCAAAGGATTAGAACATCATAGTCTGGTGGGAAAATGTAATTTTTCCACACTTGAACAAGAAGGGGCCTTATGTATATACTCAAAATTTAAGAAGGAAAAAGTGGCAGAGGGAACTATTGAGTCTCATGTTACTGAGTACAACAGAATAGGGGGAGAAAGGTTTGTATCAGCCAGTGGTAGAAAAGCAGGTTGAAAGACCACCTCCCAGGTTTTAAACACTAGGGGCTGTTGGCCTGGGACAGGTGACAGTGCAGACTAATGGCATCTAATTTCAGAGTGTAACCTGAGAAGATGGGTAGGGATCGGAGGAGTCCATTTTATTTCCCATCTGTTTTCATAAAACAAAAATTGTATTTGCATTACTTTTAAGTGATAGGATTTTTAGAATAAAGCACTAAGTCCATGTTAAAAATTCTTCGTGTATGCTTTTAATATCTAGTGTCCCTGAGTCAAGAGTATTCTGCTTATGGTAAGTTTTTGGGGCACCTGGCTGGCTTAGTAGTGCATGTGACCCCTGATCTCGGGGTTGTGAATTCAAGCCACACACTGGGCGTAGAGTTTACTTAAACAAACATTAAGTTTTCCATGCATTCTGAACAAAACAGATTGTTTAGGTTCGTCTAGAATTGGGTACTAGAAGCATTTTGACCTTCATTGCTCTCCAGAGGTTTTCAAAATGTACAATTTTTGTGAATGCTCACCTCATAAATTTTGAGATACTGGTCTTCACGATGTAGGTTGCTTTGGGGCTGCTTGATAACAGCAGGAGTTTCCTAAAACTAAGTTTTGAAATTAATGCTATCCTCCCTACTACTAAGTAGAGTCTATGTGATTCCTTGAAGGAACAGGAGATAAACACATAGACTATGAAATTGAAGGGGGCTTAAAGATCCAGTGTCTTCAGGGTCCTTTTTTCTCTGAAAACAATGTTTTTAGCACCTGTGCTAAGGGAGTCATTCAGCTTTACTGAAATTAGACCAGTCCTTTCATGTTCAGCTGTAAGAGTTTTTACCTAACTTGTCAAACGCACTTCCTTTCTGGGTAGAGTTTCTGTGAGTGTCCGCCCCTCGCCCACAGTGAGGGCTGTACTATCTTACCGAAGTGAGCAGGTTCTGGGTTCCTTGGATGTCTTCATCTGCTTGCTTAATGGCTTTCTCTGCTGCAATCTGAGCCTTTTCTGCTTCCTCCAGTGCTTCCTTCACCATGTCTGCAGTGACTTTAACATCTGTTGCACTTTTGCTGAGTGAAAGAAGGAGACGATCTATGTGAACATGAAAAAGTTACTTCCTCTCAGAACATTAAAAAAAAAAAAGGTTTCTTTTAAAGAACAGCCTTCTTGGAATGACCCAGAGAGACTCATGCAGGTCAGTCTTCGAAATGTCCCTGGTTAAAGACTTTTTACTCCGTGCTAGACACACAACGTCTTCAGATACCTGGCTCTCTTAGCTTCTTCCAGCAACATCTCCGCTCTGGCAACGTCAGCAGCGCTTTGCTGTAGAATGACCTCGACTTGAGAAAGGCTTTCAACTCGCTCCCGAATATCTTCCGTCAAGTTCTGTAACTGCTGCGGGGTGCTGGGCATTTCCATCTTCAGTACTCCGTTAGCCACTGCTTCAATGCTGTCCAGAGCTGCACTATCCTCTGTGAAAAGCAACAATGTCCCCATGAAGAGGTCAGAGTCACAGAGAGCGAACTCAATCACTTCTGGTCACCCACCAGGCGACCAGCCTTCTGGGTGACACCAAGACCTAAGCACTTCCTGTTTAAGAATTTATACTCTAGTTGAGTAGTTGCGGGTGGGAAAAGTAGCTACTAGAATTTGCTGTAGCCTGGGAAAGTCAGGGCAGGCTTTGTGGAAGATGAGATGATCAGGTTTTGAAGGATAATAGGATTCGAAAGGAGGAAGATGGAACATCTCTGGATGGAGAGACTGTATGGGCCGAGCCCGTCCCGACGACCAAGNATGATCAGGTTTTGAAGGATAATAGGATTCGAAAGAAGGAAGATGGAACATCTCTGGATGGAGAGACTGTATGGGCCGAGCCCGTCCCGACGACCAAGTCAAGCAGAGCGAATGGTTCAGATTACAAAAGAGTAGCAAATGGGGGAGGGGCAGAGGGGGGTTGTCTCCAGTGGAGGGCATTGAGCACAGAGCCTGACACAGGGCTCAGTCCCATGACCTTGAGGTCATGACCTGAGCTGAAACCAGGAGTCAGAGGCTTAACTGACTGAGCCACCCAGGTGCCCCGAGTAGTGCCACCTGATAACTGAGGTTGGGACAAGAGCTAGGGGACTACTGTAAATGCAGAGGGTACAGAGCTGATCCTACTTATATAAACTATCTGGATTCTGGAAGTTACAGGAAGGGAGAAAATCCAAGCAGAGAAGCAAGAGAATCTGATAGCATTACAGAAGCCAAGGAATTTCAAATGTCTAATGTGAAAAGTGGTCAAAAAATGCCCAAGAGATTAAGCTTTAAACATGTCATTGATTCAAGGTTTTTTGTTACTCAACTATTAAAGAACACAAAAATGGCCCCCTAAGTCTTTAAGCACAGGAAAATACCTGATCAAGTGATGGCTTCCACAGGGTATTTGTAAGATACCCATAGGAATACCACTGGCTCCTTCCTTAGTTCCCATTTTTCTTGCTAACAGAATAAATATTATTTTGTTCAGGCCCCCACCTCTAAGGGAAGGTAAACTTAGCAACTCAGAGTTAAATGCTGATCAGTCTGTCAATCAGGGTAATCCTGTTCCATCTGATATTTACACATGGGGTGGGATGCTTTTCTGGCCGGTTGAGATTTGTGGAGATGACTGCTCCAGGCTTCTGGGAAAGATTTCCTTCCTTTCAAAAAGATACAACGGGAACAGGTGGTTTGTTCTGTCATTAGGTATTACTGAGGCTTTGTGTGAAGTGTAAAACTTGCACAGCCACCCTGTAACCAGGAGGAGCTGGCCCAAGAACAAAGCAGATACCCTTACTACATGAGCCCCAGAATGTCTTGCTAGGTGATAAAATGTGCATTTTTTTTATTAAGTCCATCTCAGTTGAAAGTTATATGTAATTTGAGGCCCAAACCATCTTTTACTGATAACACTCAGACTGTGACCAGAAACGCTTAAGAGCTGGACCACAAACTCTAGAGCTGTTCGCTTTCTCTATAGAACACGAAGCAATAGAGCTAACCGTAAGTACAATGTCCTGTAAATAACAGGATTACAAAGCTTGGCAATCAACGTCAAAATAAGCTATTACTTTAAGGATCTAATGACATTCTATGTAATCGCTAACAGATTCCAAATTCCGTTCCCAACAGCGGGTGTCTGACTTGATTCCCCACTTGGGTATCACATCTGTGTCTGCAGAACATCAGAGAAGATGATTGCGTACACATAAGCTTAAGAAATGCCAACATTTCTTCACATGGACTTTTGGGGGGGGGGAGGGGAAATGGGACTTTATTCCCAGCCAGAAACTGATTTTCTCTAAAATGCAGGCTTGAATCCTGGTCTCTCAAACACAGACTCTCATAAGACATTTTTTATATTCCACGAGAGGAAGAAATGTCTAAAAGTCAAATGAAAACAACTCCTTACGAGTCAGAAAGTCTCTGATTTGCTTGATCAGATTCCTCAGGTCCTCATTGCTCTTGTCCACTTTTTCTTTGGTGGTGGTGGTTTTCAGCAGAACATTCTGAGCGTTCTGTTTGGCCTCATCTGCCCTCAGTTTTGCTTCAGAGACCTAAATATGAGAAATAAATGATCCAGGGAGCAACACTCTTTCTACTAAATGGCTCAGAAAATGACACTAAAAAGCTATGCATTTGGAACCATGGGTTTTAGAAACAAATGTCTCTTTCAATTGTATTGTGTTCCTCTACAGACAAAGTCCTCTGTCTGCCGATGGCCACACAGTTTCTCGTACAGATAGGCTAGCACATAAGCATTTTCTTTCTAATAGTTTCTAATTCCTCCAAAACATTTGGTGGCCTATAAAACAGGATGTTAACATGGTTGCTTTAGAAAAATGAATGCTGAGTTGCTCAGCATGAATTTTTTATAGTACAGCTCAATGTATTCACAAGCTGGATCCATGATAAGTAACATAATGATCTCAAATCATTGTCACGAGAAGAGAGCAAATTCTTAAATACTCTCTGAAGAAAACCTCCCTGTGTATTTCTTTCGCTGACCTCGCAAAAACCAGAACTTGCAGACCTGACATGTCCTTGCCATGCCCCTTGCATTTCACCTTGGAGAACTGATCTCTCCCTTCCAGACCCTCCAGCCCATCCCTGACAGCCAACACCACAAAGCGAGGCCATCCACTGAATTACCATCTTGGAGAGCTGCTCCACCTCGGCCAGCGCACTCAGGACGTCTCGGTCAAAGTCCATGGCTTTCTGCCAGGCTCCGTGTGCCACCGTGACCAGGCCCCCGCAGCCAGGTCCCCCACACTTCTTCTCGCCTTCATCCGTTCTGCAGCTGGGGCCGCCACACTCCGTCTCGGAACACGAGGCCCCTGGGGGAGTCCCGCAGGTCTGCAACGAGCGGAGGAGCAGGCACCGGCCTTCAGAGGGGGAGTGTGCGGCTCGGCACAGCTGTGCAGGCCTGGGTGGCCCCAGAGAGCGTGTAGGTGGTCCTCAGCAAGGTGCTTGGGAACACAGTGTTCGGGAAGAGAGAGGAGTGCAGAGCTTAGGAATAAGCTGACCTACTCACTGCCAAGGAAGCTGAGAGTTTACAACACTTCACCAGTGCCTTCTGCCCCGATGAACTGGAATGCCATCGGGCGCTGCGTGGGGTGCAAACATTATCTGATGTGAGGTTGAGATCTGCCAATAGGAGAGCCAAAGAATGCTTCCCCTTTATCCTAAATCATGAGTCTAAAAAAAAAGGTATTGAGAAACATTTTTAGACTTAGCACCGTGGTCAACCGTTCTGCTCATCAGAATGACCTAGAAGACTCCTTATCTGGCCTTTTAGTACCTTCAGATCTAGTGAGGAAGGCAGGCTCACTGTGTAAAACAGCCAAGAAGAGGTCAAGTGCTGTAAGTAGGAAGGAAAGCAAAGGAGAGACCAGTGTTGTACTTGTCAGGGAAGGATGAGCTGGCTGGTGGGATTTGAGCAGGGAAGTGGGAGAACATTCCAGACATGAGAGGGAAACAAAACAGTAGGAACAAAGGCAGATTTAACTTTTACAAATAAGCAACCCCCCCCCCCCAATTCTCCCCAGACTCCTCTTCCTTACCTACCAGAGACTTCCAAAGATCGGGCCCCGCCCGTGGCGTACGCTCGCAAACAGATACATGACAAGTTTGCTCTATGATGGAAAAGGCTGAGCAGGGAGAAAACTGGGGAGCTGTCCCCTCACACTGAACAGAGGCAGTGGAAAGCAGGTAATGCTCCCCAACAAGGAAGGTATTCTTTTTAAGAAAGTAAAAAGTAGTTTTTGAATAGTCAACTCCTTAGACTAATAATTTTATGATCATTATAATCCCAGTATCTCTCGAATTAACAAATAGTCTTTCTGATATCTGGTTTATAGTCCCTAAAAAGCTTCGGAAAAGAAAGTTTATTCCATGTGCTCCAGAAGAACATGGGCCTTAGGAAGAGAAGCATGAGGCCTCAGGGTTGCTTTCTAAAAACAATCTGACAATACACGAGATCTGTTTTATTTCAGCCAGCAGGCAGGAGAAAAAAACAGCCTGGGTCTCGCTAAAGATACACAAAACAAGAACTGAAGGTACTTGAAAAACAGAGGGACAAAAACCTCTGTACCCAAGAAAGGTCAGTATGGCACCTGTAAAGGGAGATCACAGAGGCCAATTCCATACATCCAGTGAGCCACCAGAAGCTGGCCGATCGCCGGGTAGCTCACCTGATGGAAAAGCAATCACAGGGGAGGGCGCCCATTCGTATGCCCCCCACTGCCTCGCTGCCCTCTTGCAAAGCAAACATCCTTCATTCAGTACGCTCAGCTGCTTTCATTTGTGATGACTGGTTTTTATTGGAATTTCTAAGGAATCAATCCCGAAAGGAAAGAAGATTGCGAGAACTGTCATCTCATGCCTGTATATAGTGACTTTGTCCCCTACAAAGTGTAGTGGATACATGGCTCTGGGCCTCCCTGTTTCTAGTAAACCATGACAGGAGGTCTCCCTTACTCCCTATTCCCAGTACATGCTCTAAAGTGTGATAGGATAACATCTGACCCTGTAGGCATCAATTACATTTGGCACAATACAGTAGCAACAGTGTGTTTTTGCCAACTGCAGAGAAAGTGAGATGGGCAAGGTAAGGAGGTGTGTGGGGGGGGTGCGTCTCACTAAAGACAAAGTCCTAAGGAAGCCTGAACTGTCCCCTGGCTTCTCTGCACCCACCTGCCTCCTGCTTTTACTGTTCCTCTGTGTTCTAAGCTAGGAGAGCACAAGCCTTCGTCTATAAACAGCACCCTCCAAATTCTCTGTAGGTGTCCTTCTCTGATAAACAATAAGGAAACAAGAGGACAAAACAGGCAGAGTTTGGCTTTTTTTGGCCGCCTGCTGGATTTTCATTAAACTCACTCCTCAATTTCGTTTGCGTCCAGAGTTACTCTTTAAAAGCTTCTGGGAAATGAATCTACTTTTGCGGTTGGTCTCAGGGTTAATCTTCACCAGGTAAAGTTACTGGAACAAAGGAACATTTTTAATTTACACGCAGGGAAAAAATTCTTTTGCTTCTTTAATTTTTTCAAAGTCCCTCCCAGAATGATTCCTGAATTGCTCCAAGGAGAAGGGAATTTCACTTCAAATCAAAACTACGCAAAAAAGAAATGTCCACGGTCTAAAGGGTTCAAATTTGAATACGAAGGCAGCAATTCAATGTACCAGTCTGGGAAAGTAGTCCTGATTCTCTGTATCCCAGAGAAACCTCTGGAAGCGGGGGTTTTGCGGGGGAAGGAGGGAGTTGGAAAGGCAGATGCTGTTGTTTTGATCCGGCTTGATGTGGATACCCATAGGTTTCCAGAGACCAGAGGCCAGTTTCACTCCCGTTCACATTTGCAAAGTGAACAGGATTACAGACAAAACAGGGTGGTTTTTTTCCTATTGCATCATAGCCTTGGGGCCAAATCCTCAAAAACCTTACCATTTCAGCAGCCGCTGAAAGGTCCAGACTTTGTAGTTTGCCTGCCAGTTCATCCAGAAGGCGGGCCTGCTCCTCTTGTTTTTCCCTGAACTGGGCTTCTCGATCCATCATCAAGTCTTCGACGCGGTCCCGGGTGAGCGCCGACTGCTCCACGGTGCTGCTGGGGTCTGTGGTGGAGGCGTTCACCCTCTCCTCTGCTTCTAGAGACATCTGGAAGTACTTGGTAATGCTATCCAAGGCACCTAGGGCATGAAACGCAACGGCCTACAGTGAAATCTCTCATGCTCAGTCTCAGGAAACGAGGTCCGTATTTGGTGTCTGCCGGCCCTAAATTTACTGTATGGTTTGGTCTAAAATTCAAGGACAAAATCTTTAGGAAGAAACATAACTCTCCCCTCACGAGCAATGGCTACCCTTCATCCCATTGGCAGCTAGCCTGGCTCTGGAGGGTGCCAAACATCTGCAGGCACAATTAACTCGATCATGCAGATGTTTCTGCACACAGGCAATCTTCCAGCTCTTTCTCAATAGCCAACAGTGTCAGGCAGCCCGCACATTACAAACCCAGATATTATTTTTTTCTCTTCTTCTAGTCATTTAACTATTTAGATCCACTCAAATGGCTAGTATGACATATATAAAATGGGATGGCATCTTGTGGCTTTGAGGACCCAGCCAGAAAAATAAAAGGATCGTGCGTAAAATAGGAATGGTTAGTGGGATCTGCACTGCAAAGATTCTTTCCTGACAAGGCAACATTCTTGAACATAAAAGAATTTGCTGAAATATCAAGGCAACTTCTGAGCTATTCGAAAGAGCCCATTTCCAAGAAATGCCAAGGAGGTTAAACCATCCACTGAAAACAAATCAGAAACCGGATGCCATTCTGCTGCTCGCTCTGTGGAACCTCTCCTGTGTCTTAGGCTCTCCGAGTGCCCGGTCCCCCATCTGTAAGCAGGCGGGGGCTTTAATCCTTATTGGTGCCAAAGACTTGGTGAGAAAAAGTTCTAAGATTATTAGAAAGCACTAAGCTTTACTCTAGAAGGGCTGGACTAGAGGGCTAGACAGTAGGTTACACCCATTGTCCGGGACTACGTTGTTTGCACAAAGAATGCTCACCCCGAATATCTGAGTTTTTGATAAATTCCAATTGCTCAGCAAGCTCTTTCACTGTGTTGTCTAGGTTTTCTGCTTCCGTCTGCAGAGAATCTAGCTGGTTGGCTGTGCTGTTGCTTTGTGAAGCCGTGTCCGACAGTTGCACCTCGACTTGAGCCATCTTTTCCGAAACATCTTTGGTTAATTTCCTGTAAAGAGGAGGAGAAGTTTGCCTAAGTAAAAATAAACCAAAGAGGGCGCCTGGGTGGCTCAGTGGGTTAAAGCCTCTGCCTTCGGCTCAGGTCATGATCTCAGGGTCCTGGGATCGAGGCCCGCATCGGGCTCTCTGCTTGGCGGGGAGCCTGCTTCTCCTCTCTCTCTGCCTGCCTCTCAGCTTACTTGTGATCTCTCTCTCTCTGTGTCAAATAAATAAATAAAATATTTAAAAAAAAAAATAATAAATAAACCAAAGGGGAGTTTTGAAGTCCCGTTTCTCTACTTTCTACAAATACCATACCCCTTAATCTGTAATTTCAAACCAATTCCGTACTTTCTATTTCCAAGTCCTGCTTTTATTCTCTTCATCATTACGAGGCTGTATCAAATCTAATACCTTTTCTTTCTTCAAAGACTTTGAAGAAAAACACAGAAGTGCCAATGGGCCGTGTTGTGGGGAAAGTAACCTGAAGGGGTTCTGAGCATTTGAGCCAAGGTCCAGGGCACGGAGCTCCGGCTGAATGTGAGCAGTGTCAAGGCCACACAGTCCCACAAACTCAAAAGACATAAGTGACTCCAGTGTAGAATTACGCCTCCCAGCCACCTGCCAAAAAATGCTCTTATCGGAGTCTCAGGGATCACCTTCAAGATGGGACCGGCAGAAAGGAAGTCTCACAGCCACCAGGAACCACGAGAGCCGCCCACGGGAACTTCTCGTGTACCTGCCCCTGTAGCAAGGTCCCACCAAAGGACCGCCTACTTCCGCCGCCGAGAAACCCTTTTACTTCTCATAAGAAAGAAGGTAGTAGTATCTACCAGGATGGACTTCGAGACGCAGTCAGCTTTCACAGTATTTCATTTGGAATCTAAACGCAACTGCATTTTCTTCCATGTTTCACATCTCCAAAGCTGTATTTTAGGCATCTATTTGTACGTTACTTATAAATACACTGTGTGTGTGTGTGTGTGTGTGTGTGTGTGTGTGTGTGTGTGTGTGTGTAATCACAAAGAAAGTAATATTTGAGAAGACGTCAGCTTTGGGCTTTACTGGGTCACCTAATTCAGTGTTTCCTTGGGAAAACACTAGTCAGTATAAAACACTGGGAAAATGTAGGGGGGCTGAAAGGCCGGGGGCCATTTGGAAAATGCCATTTAAGGCCAGGATAAAACCATGAACCAACTCAAAAAAATACTTAAAAGGATTTGTAGGTGAAATTACATTTTACAAACCCAACCACTTTTTCCCAAGGCAATTATAATATAGGTTCTTTTTTCAGTGCTTCCTTCTGTTCACCTGGTGATTCACAAAAGGCTTTCTTTTCTTCTCAGCTCTCCTACAACGTTACGATTTTTAAAGAAATCAAATCTATCACTGTGCATTTTTTCATAATGCCACTTCGGATCCTACAACACCCATCTTTGGATGTTGTGTTGAAAAAGAGTAATGAAACCAGTTTCCCTGAGATGACTACAATCTCTCCGATTAGATGACCAGTGAGGGTAGTGACAGAGCCATTTCAGGAATGTGATCTCTCTTCTGGCAGGCTCACAGGACACCCAGCTTGTTCTGTTCTCCCTTGGGTGCATGAGACCAAGGCCAAGAATCAGGTCCTAAATGGGCTTGTGCTTGGACCACAGCCTTCCAGAAATTGTTATTGCTACGTGTTAGGAGACTGAGCTGTACACCGTTTTTTTAATGAGCTAAAATTCCTCACTAAATGCATTATCACCCCACATCAGACATTCCCGAACAGTCTGGTCCGCCACATGGTCTCGGACATAAAACCTCCGGCCTGAAACCAAGGGACCAGCTACTTGGAATCTAGAAGGTCCAGGAAGGACCTCCCACAAGGTGCCTGAGCGCATGTGAGCTGTTCCCTTGCTGTGGCTTACAGCACTGAGAAGAAAAGTCCATCTGGCTTCCCGATCCCAGTCCCATCACACAGAAAATGTGCAAGAGGGAGCACGGACGCTTGGGAGCGGGAGAGAAATGGTCAAAAAATGATCCCCGAAAAGTTGAGCGTCACTCGGGCTCAGTTCTTTCTGCTTTCACTGGCAAAACAGACACTAGGCAGAGAGGATTACCCAGAAAAGGGCTACGAGGGGAATTTTCCACTGCAGAGAATTCGTTATAATTAGACAAGGGAGCACTGCTCTAGCCAACCAGCGGCAGAGCTTCAGAAAGAACTTGGAAATAGGGGTCTTGCTGTGGGAATGGATATCCTCGCTAGGAGAAAAATAGAGTAACAATGACTTCTATTCATCATGTTTTTGGCAATTACACTCTCATTTCACAGATCAAACCCGCTGCTGCTCTGTAAGGTAAAGGTAAGTGCTGCCTTCCTCTCCTCCATAGGAGGGAAGAGAGGCGCAGCATGAGTCCTTCATATTCTCAAGCCTGGCAACTAACCAAGCTACAACTCATTTATGGATCCTCTCCGTCTCCGAAGCCAGTGTTCTTGCCTCTCCACTAGCTTGGAGCCCTGTTTGTAAAGAGGAGCGCGGAGTGGAACCCGCACACGTTCTGTTCTGCCGTGTCCGCCGTTTGGTGCATGTTCACTCACCCAAATGCCCAGAGTGAAGACTGCTGCTAAGCCAATGACCTGGTATCTGCTTTCACTCTCGGGGCCAACCAGGCCTTCTGATGGAGGTGCCAAGCCTGGGCATCTCTCATCGGGTTGAACCAATACTGGGAGCACCGTCTGCGGCTCGGGGACTACTTACTCCGCGTCCTCAAAGAGATCCCCAATGTTTTTCAGCGGCTCTGCAGCAGGGCTCTGGGCCAGGATGTCTCTGATCTCATTGACTTTCTTCTCCACTGAGTCCACCGTCTCTCGGTATGGCCCGATCACCCCACTGATCTTCAAGGCCTTGGCTTTCTCCAGGAACTTCTGCGTCCGGTTGGTCAACTCAGAGATGATCGTGTCCCAGAGAGCAAAGCACTGGTGGCAGGGAGCGCAGTCTGGAAAGACGCCCGAGTACCCACGCGTGCACTTGTCACAGCGTGGACCCTCGACCCCCTCGACGCAGACGCACTGGCCAGTGGACTGGTCACACTGTGGAGTCTCAATGCCCCTGGGGTCACAGTCACAGGCTGGAAGGGAAACAGCAGTGGTTCACCCATTAGATCACAAACCTCCGCGACAAGACTTGGCATTTGGAAGCCACATTCGTGGTTTCACCGGAGGCTCCTGGAGACAGAGCCGCGTCGTCCCTCCAGCACAGGCCCTACCTTGACTCTCGCTAACTGCTTAATAACAGTAATAGTGGTGGGCGCCTGGGTGGCTCAGTGGGTTAAAGCCTCTGCTTTCGGCTCAGGTCATGATCTCAGGGTCCTGGGATCGAGGCCCACGTCGGGCTCCCTGCTCAGCGGGGAGCCTGCTTCCCCCCCCTTCTCTCTCTGCCTGCCTCCTTGTGATCTCTCTCCCTCTGTGAAATAAATAAAATCTTTAAAAAAAAAAAAAAAACAGTAATAGTGGTAACTTTTTTACAATAACCCTTAGCGCGCCCAGCATTGCAGAATGGTTTACACGCGCCGCGTCACTGAACCCTACGGGGAGGTGACTTGCCCCAAGTCTTACAGCCAGGAAATGGCTGGGCCAGGATTCAAGTTTGGCCTGTTGCAACTCCAGTCTGTACTCCTAAGCTTGGGCCCTCCTCTGCCTCCCTTTGACTTTGACTCCCCCACAACTCAGGTGACATCCTGACGACACGAACGGACAACTCCTAACGTCCCTCGCCCGACCTGGTCACCAAACAGAATGGCAAGTACTTGATGAAATGCAATGAACTTGATAAAAAGAAAACTCAATGAGAACGAAGTCACAGGCATCCCAGGTAGCCAGTTTAAAGACTTTTGACGAAGGATAGCGTGTGGCTATCTGCCATTGTGATTACCAGCCCTAGCACAAAGAGCACAGACTCATGAAATGACACAATTGAGAGAAGGAACCTGGGAGCCAATCAGCCCCCAACCTCTCACTGCTGGACAGCGCTGGCATCTCAGCCAGAACCAGCTGGTAAAGGGTCCAGTCAGCGCTCTTGGCCAATGGACCCTGGCTGACATTACTTATCACAACACCTGTGCCACTGAATCTTGGCTTAAAGCCCCAAATCTTGGGGGATTAACCTTTTTTTTAAAAAAGATTTATTTATTTATTTTAGAGGGGGGTTGGGGCCGAGGGAGAGAGAGAATCTCAAACCCACTGAGTGTGGAGCCAGTCACGGGGCTCAGTGTCATGACCCTGACATCCTGACCTGGACCAGTCAAGAGTTGGACACTTAACCCACTGAGCCACCTGGGCACCCAGGATTAACTTATTTTTATATCAACACTTGATACTTCACAGTATTTGTATAGTGGCTGAAAAACAAAAGGCCCATACAAACATCTCTGGCCTTAAATCTTTTCTAGGAAAAGGTGGGGGGATACAAACAAGGAGAAACCTCGTTTTATGTCGTTTTTACCCAGTTGTATCCCAAACACAACACAGTCCCAGTCCCAGAGTGTAAAACCTTCTTGGTCTCTGAAAGACTTTATAATAAAACATCTTCTAGAACCAGTCTCACAGATGGTCCTAAGATTTGCTCACCAGCCTCTACCCTCTAAAACCAAGAGATGCGTCTGTCACCCATTCATGTGACCCTCACCACAACCTGCCTTTTATTATTAGTTTAGCTCTCCTTGCCTCCTTGGCCAATGCCACTCCCCGATCCTGAGCAGCAAGTCTGAGGAGTGCAGCAGTGGGGTTAGAAGGCTCCAAATGCCTGTGGCTGAGAATCCTGCCTTCCCCACACCCCAGCTCTGCAACTCAGAGCTGTGCACTGAGGAAACCGAGTCACCGACTTCCCATCTGTAAAATGGGGCCATAACTGTATCTACTCCATAGGCTCGCTTTCAGGATATGGAATGGCTTAATTCCAAAGTGCTTAGAGGAATGCCCAGTTCATAGTGAGCACTCGATAAACATTTGTATTATGACTTTCTGTCATGCAAGTGTCTGGTAGTTTCCTGCCCAGAGTGTTGCTGACCACATTTCCATTGGCGGGGGAGGGGGGGGCGGAGCTGTTACGGCCTTATGATTTTCTTTGTATACTTGCCAATAACATCATGGTTTTTTCAAAGATTTAAACTATGGAATATTCCAGTCTTCAACCTTTGGGTTGAAAACATAGCATGCCTTAGTTAGTACCTTGGGTTTTTAAAACTAACCTTTTTTCCCCTTAAGGATATTGTCTCTTTCCAGGCACTTCTGGCAGTCTCGTTTTTCCTGTGTTTTTTGGGATCATTCTTAGGAGTCAGGGAGCAGCTTGAGCAAGCTGTGAATAACTTCAAGTATGTTCCCTACACATTATTTCTAGGAGATGTTCCTGGAGAGAAGGCTTCCATGACAGTCTCCTCTGGAAGATTCAAAATAAACTTCAGCACGTTGAAGGCTCAGAGGAGTCTGGCAGGAGAAACCTCGTTTCGTGTCATTTTTACCCAGTTGTATCTCAAACTCATTTGACCCCAGAATCTTTTCCTAGTGGAATAGTGGGAGATACCCCAGAGAAATAATGAGAAAGGTATCAGAAACCACTGCCTTCATCAGTTTCTGAGGCGCAGAAGAACAGGGAGAAATTTGATGATGAAGAGTTTACACTGTTTAAATTTTAGGACTGGATTCCCATGTCATTTGGTAAAATTCAGTCATCTTTCAGAAAGCTAGAAGTTCCGAGGATCATCTAGGTCCTTGCCGGTCCAACTCAGGCGTCCATCAGAATCACCTGGAGGTTTCATGAAACAGGGACTGCTTCTCCACCCCCACCCCCCACATTCGAATCCAAATCCTTAGGTCTGGGGTGGGACCTGAGAATTTGTATTTCTAACAGTTGCCAGGTGCTGCGGACACTGATCTGTTAGTTCCCTACCTGGTCTAGTCTTCCTTTTGTATGTTAACGTGTGCTTGCAGGAGTAAGAGAGAGGGAGGGGAGAATGGGGAAGGGAAAGGAGGGAAGGAGGGGGCAAGGAGGCAGGAGGTGAGAGAATGTGTGTGTTCATCCTTCAAAGGGTGGAGCTGGAACAGAGTCGGGACTCTGGAAGTTGACCAGCCGAGGCTGATGCACAAACCTCATTAGGTAAGAGGAGGAATGCACGACACCACTTGTAAACAAGAGGATCGCTCAGTTGGCTACTGCCTGCTCCTCCGTGAGCAGAGCCATGCAGGGCCGTGGCCCGGAGACTTGTGCCTACCCTCTCTCCTAGGCTTGGAAAAACTGAGGCACATGGTGCACATGCTTTTAGTGTTTAGAAAATCCTTTCTTTCCCATAGGTAATGCAAAGACACACATTAATTCAGTCCTAAAGAGCTTCTGACTGGATTCATACTTGGGGCAAGGATTCGAATGTGGGGGGTGGGGGTGGGGAAGCAGTCCCTGTTTCATGCTCTTGGAAAGAAGAAAGTATTTAGCAAACGTTGTGGCCTGATCTTTAAGACGAACAAGTCATGACGACGAAGACTAGCATTTTAAAAATGAGCCCGTAGGCATTGTAATGAGCCATTAAGAATTCCACCTTCACCTGTAAATATGTTCTCCGTCAGGTGGTGAGTTTCCTTTGCCTTTACTAAATTTTCTCATCATTTAAAAACGTGATCTCTAAGAGCTAGGGACATGAAGAATGCACCCATTTTATACACATTGAGGCCAAGAAGAAAATACTGGCAAATCAATCCCAGAACAGGAACGAACTGTCAGCCTCTGTGCCTCTTTTTTTTTTTTAATTTTATTTTTATTCTTTGCCCCAGGGGTACAGGTCTGTGCATCATCAGGCTTACATCTTTCACAGCACTCACCAAAGCACAAACCCTCCCCAGTGTCCATAACCCATCCTCTGTGCCTCTTAATCAGCAGGATCAACTTCCTGCTTTCTTTACCCCCGTCCCGCACCTCCTCCAGGCCCCTCCAACAACGGAAGAAAGTCCATCCTTCATGGCTCGGCAGTCAAGGCTCTCAGAGTCTGGTGAAACCGAATCTCCCCCATGGGTCCCCACCTAGTGCATGGTTTTCTGAGGGCTCCCCCGCCCCCCACCCCAGCCTTGCTGCTACATGCTGTCCTTATTGTCCTCTAGCTAGGGCAAGAAGTCCTCTCTAAGACCTGTCATCTGGGGCGCCTGGGTGGCTCAGTTGGTTAAGCATCTGCCTTCCGCTTAGGTCATGATCTTGGGGTCCTGGGATAGAGTTCTGCACCGGGTTCCCTGCTTGGAGGGGAGTCTGCCTCTCCCTCTCCTTCTGCCCCCCCCCAACTTGTGCACTCTCTCTCGCAAATAAATAAATCTTTAAAAAAGAAATGTGATTTTGCTTTAAATTCTCTACCTCCTCAGCCCCGCTTTTTTTTTTTTTTTTTTTTTTTTTGCTTNTTTTTTTTTGGCCTTGCTGAGATATTGTCAGTTTGGGGACAAAAGGCAGGAAGTAATGATTTCACTTGCAGAAATGAGCCACCTGGCTCAAACTTTCTCTATAAAGGCCTGGAGAGGAAATTGTTAGGCTTTGCAGCCACAGATCAGACACAAACGAACAGGGACAGGTGGTGGGCTGGGTTTGCCGGCCTGACCTGCAGGGGACCCATGTGCTGTGATTAGGATCATATAAGATAAGCCTTCCCTCTACTAACAAGAGTATTTGTGGCTCTTTAGAGAATCAAATTAAATCTGATTTCCTGAGTCACGCAACAAATAAAGAATAAGGTGGGTAGTTGTAAATGAATCCCAGTCTGAGAAAATACAAGCATCCTAAAAATTCATGTCTGAGCAAAGGAATGCACTTCATTTTCTATTAAAAACAATGTGAAATGAGAAGCATGATGGGTCTCACCTATGCCCCACATTTCCCATTTGCACTGGTTTAAGAGACACTGGCCTCTTCCAGCAGCCAGAGGCCCTCCCTTTGCTATCTATGAATCAACAGAGAGATTCCTCTCGTGACCCTCTGAGCCCCGCAGGGCAAGACGCAGAGCGCCGAGCTGAGGTTTTCTCCGGCACGTTCGCTGGTGGGTGGATGGGATTCTCGCCCTCCCCAGCACAGCGGTGGGCTTGTTCAGACTTGGACAACTGGCCAAGAGCCCCAACCCGCCTGCACAATAGGAACATTCAACAGGTCATAAGATTGAGGCTCTGCTCATTTGTCTTTCACACAACTACATTTTTTTCCATAAGGAGAAAACTTCGCTGTGACCTTAAGTCTTCCTAGAAGCGTGCTGTTTACCAAGTGGCACCAGAAAGTCTCAATCTGTGCCCTGGAAGATGTGACACTGAAGACCATTTGACAATTAATTACCTATTTTGAGAAAAGTAGTCCCATTCCCTCCCCATGGTTGCATCTGATTTCGGATGACACCTGTTCTCATCCCAGCTCACTGTCGGACCCTGTTCCCCCATTTCCATTTGGGATCACATTCCAGTCCCTCCAGAGCCCTGATCTCCACGTGCTGCTGCATTTTGGCCCCTGCCTCATCTGATCATACCAGCCTTGCTCCGCTGTCGTCCCATTCACTCAAGGCCCAGTGGCGGCCATGACCTCCCCATGGCCAAGTCCTGACTCTCTCTGTCTCTGCAACCTTTGCAGGTGAGGAGCTTTCTCCGGTCCACCCAGCTTGTCCAAAACATATGGGCCCCCACAGTTTCTTATGTAACAGGCTGACCTTTCTTCTGGACACCACAAAGTAGTAGGTGGACACGGGTGCCATGGATTTCCTCTTCGCAAAGTTTCTAAAACATGAACTAACTTTCGACCAGAACAAGTTGATACTGTTCCCATAAGCCACAATTGCTCTAGCGGATTTAGAGCTGAATGTTTGACGATGAAAGGGTGAGGGGTGAAGTTCTGAGCGCTAAATGAACAATTCTCTGATTGACTAACTCCGGGGAATGGGCTTTTCATGCTCACAGAGCTGAGATGGAGTGAAAGGTCAGCAAGCTTTGGCGGCCAAAGCTGTTTTGCCAATGACACAGGCTGGTGGATTCAGGCTATATGTGACGCTAGAACACGATCTGGAGCAAGTCAAGCCCTTGAAGCATTACAAGATGGAGGAATCTTCGAGAAGAGTGATTAGAGCCCCGGAGAAACCCTATTTTAAACAGCATGTTACTTGCGAGAGACAGTGGGGAGCAGGCATCCCACCGGATATCACAGACCTTCTCGTGGAGATAAGAAAACCAGATCCCATGAAGAACCAACATCGGGACGAATGACAGGTGAAGGAAGGAGCACCTGCTCCTTTCACTGCTGTGGAACAAACCTTCACCTGAGATGCTGGTACAAACCCTCTGGCTAAGCATCCACTGAAACGAGAGATCACGTGCCTTGCATTCAGCTCTCGTCCACTCAGGTTTGCCCCTGTTAAGGAACAGACAGATGGACTCTGAAGGAATGCGCAGTACCTCTGTGTCTGACCTTTGGTAGGAGATACTCAGTGAACTGCTAGCTTGAAGATCTGTAAATTATCACTAATAATTCAGATAATAACTCAGGCTACTTAATAATCTGAATATTATTTCTTGTCACAGCTGTCTCCAAAAAAGAAAAAGATCACTTTTTATTTAGAGTCCGATGGGGACCTAGATTTCAGACATGTCTCAAGGAAAATATATCGAAGAATGGTTAAATAACTACAAAGACAGTTATCCGTACTTATAAGCTTAAAACGTAGGGACGAAAACCCAAGCAGGAAAGAAAGACTAGGAAACCAGAATAAAAACAGTCTGTGAAAATCCTTCCTACAAAGGCCTTTGCTTTAAGATCCGAAAAACTATCTGGCAAGTCACAACCAAAATTGCAACAGCATGAAAATTAAGCAATCCTTATGATCCACATGATTTTAACAAGTTTTTGTTCCGAAGAAAATGTCAAGCTTTCCCCCATCCTGTGTTTTGTCACAAGCCTAAGTGAGGATCTGGCTTTTATTCCCATGTAACAGAGCTCCTGCCACCTCCTCCCCCGCTGGGGAGAGCAAGGCGAGGGCGTGGCCCTCTGGTTCCCATGGGGGGGGGGACAGCACGCTGCTCCCCGTCAGCACCGGACGGGCCAGTCAACTCTGCATGTGCTGACAAGGAAACCGGCCCCCAGACACTGTTCACAGGGGTGGAGAAATCAGTCTGCAGAACTCATTCGTTAAGATGAGCCCATTTGGGTCAAAAGCGTGTCAAAAAGCCATTCTGTGTCTTCGTGGTTGCGTGCAAGCCTTTGTGCAAAGACTCCCCCCGCCCCGGGATGGAGCAGGAGTCAACAGCTCCCCCTTTACCACCTGCCCTTCCTGGGGCTGGACTCGTTCGACTGTTTTCTGAAACAGCGAGCACAGACTGCTTTTGTCACGAAGCCGACCGATCTGTTCCCGGCACCAAGGAGCGGCCACGGCTGCTGCCCCCGGCCCGCCAGCACCCCCTGCAGACCCCCGGGGCCTCACCTCGGCACTCCACGTCGGGGTCTCCCCAGAAGAGCTCCTGGCACTCGCTGCAGGTGCGGCCTCCGAAGCCGGGCATGCAGTGACACTGCCCCGTGAACTGCGGCCGGAGAACACGGCGCGGTCAGCCGGGCCCTCGGCGGTCGCCGGCCCGGCCAGGACAAGCGCAACTCAACCGTCCGCCCCACGACCCCCTCCCCGGGGCCTAGAGCACAGGATGCCGTTTCCGGGCTTCTTCACACGCCGCTAGCGAGCCTGGGGCACCTGCGACCCACCTGGCTTGGGGAGCACGTCACTGTCGGGGGTCAGGAAGCGACAGCACAATTTAGAGGGCCTGCTACGGCCACCTGCTTCCTTTCAGGCTATATCGCTAAGCGATGGGTCTGGTTCAGCAGCCAGGCAGTAATGAGAAACAGCGCACACCTGTCCGTCCTGATGGGGGTGCGGGGTTGGGGGGGGGTCCCACCACAGTGGCGGGGAGCCTGGACGAGCCGCCACGGGAGGGCTGCGTGCCCTGACTGCGAGGCGGTGACCCCGAGGAGCTGGGGGGCCCCTCTCTAACCGGGGCGAAGCCACCGAGGGCACTGGCCGCCCCCCGACCCCTAAAGGGGAGCCCTCTCCTTACATGACGGCCTCGCCCCCGCCCCGCGCCTCACCTCGTTGCAAGACGGCCCAAAGGAATGTGCAGGATCGCAGCTGCACGGGTCACAGCCAGTCCCGCTGGCCAGCTGCCAGGTGTTGGGCGCACAGCGGTCACAGTTCTGCCCGACCACGTTGGGAAGACACAAGCACTGGCCCGTGGCTTTGTCGCACTGGCAGTCGGAGCCGTTGCAGTGCTGCTGAACTGTGCCCAGGTAATTGCAGACGCACTCTGAAAGCGAACAGCGCGGCCTGATTTACTTCTCCTCAGCACGTTCACAAAATCCGTGAAATACACAGGAGATACGACAGGTAGCTATGTTCTAATGGCTAAGATCTTCCCTCCCAGGATTTGCCCTAGAAATGTAAACAAGAGGGGAAGGAATGGGGGCGCCTGGGTGGCTCAGTCAGCTAAGCGTCTGCCTTCGGCTCAGGTCATGATCTCAGGGTCCTAGGATCAGCAGGGAATCTGCTTCTCCCTCTGCCTGCTGCTTCCCCTGCTTGTGCTCTGTCAAATAAATATATAAAATCTTAAAAAAAAAAAAAGAGGGAAATGAATGGAGGTTATTTAAAAAAAAAGAAATCCAAGAAAACCAAAAAAAAAGAAAAAAAGAAAAAAACCAAAATCACAAAACCAAAAACCCCAAAAACCAAAACCCAAACCAAAAAAAACCCCCATTAAAGCTGCTGTTCTTCCGAAGTTCTTATGACGTAGGCAGTCTGACATTTCCCAGGCAGACGGGCACAAGGACACATCTGGCCTAGCAGCATTTCTGAAATACTCAGAACCAGCTACTGGCGAATCATGTTAAAACTGAGGATTTTACTGGCAATCACAAAAAAAAAAAAGTATGCTGCGGGACTTGAGGTACGAGGACTGCAAACTCTGAGCAGGGAGCGGCAGTAACGGGAGCGGCAGTAACGTGTGTGTCAGACCCAGCGGGTAGAGGCCCCGCGAGCCGGTCAGGGAATCCAGTCCGGCTGCGCCTCCACATTCCGCACGTGTCTACACCAACAGCGGGGCCTGGGGCTTAGCAGGCGTGGGAGGACGGGCTGGTCTCCTGATAAGACAGAAGGAAGGCGTTCTCAAAGAGACAGCGGAGAGCTGCTCCTTCCTTCTGCTCCGGAGGTACGAAGGCTCTATCCCCCAACGGCAGGAGGAAAGGGGCCGGCCAGAGTGGGTACTTCGGAATACTGCATCCTGGCCTGTCCGCAAGTTCACGGGCAGGATGCAAAATCAGTGCACCCTATTGGGTGACACTGATCCTTCTGACACAGCTACCCACTTTCCCTTTCCTGTGCCTCCCTTGGGCACTGAGCTATATCTTCAAACTTCGATTTCTGCCAGAAAATGAGGATGTAACCAAAAAAAAAAAAAAGAAAAGAAAAAGAAAAAGAAAAAAAAGGGGGATCAATCTCATCTTTCTTTTGTTAGAGAAAAAGCTTGACGGGAGTTTTCCCAGATAAGACAGACCCCGAAGGAGAACGTCCCCCCAGGAGCGAAGAAGGTGGTGGAAGTCACTGGAATGGCGGGCGAAGGGAAGCTGCGCTTACTCCGACAGTCCTGCCGGACGGCGTCCCCGTAGTACCCGGACCGGCACAGCTGGCACCGCTCCCCCTCCGTGTGGTACAGGCACCTGAGGCACCTCCCCGTCCCCTTGTCGCAGGCTTCCGGGTCCGTCGTGTCGATGTTGTGGTGACACTGGCAAGGCTGACAGGAGCCCCCCACGGCCGAGGGATTGCCGAAGAAGCCGGGGGCACAGTCGTCACACCTGGAGCCTAGGGACCAAGCACAAGCCGTTCAGCGCTCGGGACACGTCCGGTCCCCCCGACATTCCTGGCGACAGCGCTGAGCCCGGGTGAGCATGTCGTCAGCCTGTGCCAGTACTTCTGAAGGGTGGACAGGCACCGCTGACATCAGAAGCCGTGGCATCGAGGAGGCTAAAGGGGGTGTTCACGAGTCGGTGCCCTCCGCGAGCGCTGATGGCTCACGGGAGTGTAACCGGCGACAGAGAGCATATTGAGTCTGGTCACTTCGGCTGTGTGGGGATGATGTTCTGCGCTTCCTTCTGCGCACTCTGGGCCCCTTCACCATGATGAGCCTCTTTTGCCAGAAGCCAGATAAGGGGATTCACTCAGGGATTCAAACAAGCCTGCCCCTCCTGCTCGGTCTCAAGAGCACCCCTGCAGAGACTCAAGAATTTACTCGACTCCACATGCCAAACAGGGAAAAGAGCATCTTCCGCAGGTCACGTTCCCTTCAGCTTTAATTAAGGATTGTAAACATGACACTGCCTTGTCTCACTCCTCATCTTCGCCCTCCACGAGCAACTAAAACTCAGAAAGACGCAGCCCCGCCTCCGGAAGTCCGACCCTACTCACCGATGTACCCGGGATTACAGACACAAGCCAGCTGCGAGGTCACAGGGTCCTGATAGCAGCTGCTGGCGAACTGGCGGCCGCTCTCGGGACCGTCTGGGCAAGGACAAGGGCGGCAGTGATCGCCTGACCCGATGATGGGATCGCCGTAGTAACCGGCCAAGCACCTGCATCAGCCCCAGAGGAGAGAGGGCCATGAACCACCAGTGGCAGAAACCCGTTACAAGAAAGAGTCTCAAAAACCTTGTTCTCTGCTTGGGGACGTTCCCTCCCCATTGCTCATGTTCCCACTTGGAAGATTTTCCACTAGGGCAGAGGTTCTGCAACGTTAGCTCCAATCAGAATCCCTGGAGGGCTCACTGGAACAGGTGGCCGGGCTCTTCCCTTCGGGCCCGTGTGATGCTGATGCTGCTCGTCTGGGGGTCACACGAGCAGGGGCACCTCGTGAGGAACCTCACTCCCTCCTCCCCAGAAGCAGAGGTACCTCTCCTCCCGTGCACCCTGTTGTCCTATCAGCTGCCTGCCTGCCCGGAGCATTCGGCCTTGCATTAGAGTCCGTGGCAGGGGGTGCGGAAGGCAGTGTGGCTGTCTGTCTGTCTGCCCATGCCCGGGCGGGGTGACGAACTAGCAAGCCCGTGGAGGCTCGTTCCGCGTTCCAGCCTTTACCAATAACCAAGCCGATGAGGATGCTCTCTAGCGGCAGGACTCCCGTGTCTGTCAGGGGGTTTCAAACTAGGAGGGGCACGAGGGAGGTCATTTATCAACCCCCCACCTCCTCTCCTCACAGATCAGGAATCCACGGAGGTTCACTGGCTCACAAGGCTTTACGTGGCCGTTAGTAGTGAGCCAGGACTTGAATCCAGCCTCCTAAACTGTAGCAAGGAATTCTTTCACTAAGTGATGGTGCTCTTCAACATGACTAATCCGCTTGCTTTTTCTCCCTGTAATGAAGGGGAAGGGGCTTTGGAGATCATTGAATCCAATCTGATTATTCTACCAGCAGACGCTGGACACTTGGAGAGGTGAGCTGACTCACCTTGGGCTGTGCAACAGGTTGGAAGCAGAACGGAACTTGCGGTCTGAGAATTTTCAATTCATTTTGTTTTTCACGGTTTTTGTTATTTGGGGTTTTTGGGGGGAGGTATTTTTGCTTTTTTTCTTTTGAAATGGGTAGTTTTTAAAAAATGGAATGGGGGAGGGAGGTGAAGAAATAAAAGGGAAAGCTGTTCACAGGAAATTAACCTTCTACTTAATTAGACACAGACAAGGTACACGGACATGTTCTCCAATTATGGGCTGGGAAAGTCAGCAGAGATGAAGCAATTTTGTACAACGGGTTCTGAGAAAGTGTTCTAGGAGGCTTTTCTAGGTGAAATAAATCCAAATACCTCACGATAGAAACTGAGTATTCATTTCCTGCCTCTCCCTCCACTTCCCCCCCTGGGAATGAGCTGAGCCTAGAGCTGCTGAGCAAATTCACAGGACTGCAACTCTGATCATCTTGGAATGAAGAAAAGATGATGAGAAGTTGGCTCCCAGAATCCCAGATATTTTAATAAAGCTTTGTCGTCCAAATGTAGGACTAAACATTTTCCCCCTCCTACACCCTTTCACGTTTTCCTATAAGAAGCAAAACACTTTACTTCCAACACAGTCACAAATATTAAAATCCAACACAGTCACAAACATTGAGCAGCTCTTCTCACGGGACGCTGGTCTTGCCACACTGCCCCCTGGATTTCAGGCCCGCATGGCAGACGACCACCTGCGTTCCCTCCCTCGCCCTCTTGTTCTTTTTAATCTGATTTTCTCATCTGTCTCTTTCGAACTTATTCTCCATCTCCCAAAGAACAATAATGAACATCTTACTGCAGAAAACAAGAGATGACATTAATATATTAATTTCTTCCTTTCAAGTCTTGTGTAACTGTTTCCTTATTATCTTCTTACAAGGCAACTTTGTGGTTGGAAGGAATAATTCTTATTCAAAGGAGTAGTTACTGGAACCTCCAAATTATTATTATTTTTTAAAGATTTGTTTATTTTTTTGGGAGAGAGAGAGAGAGAGCCAGCAAGCAGAGGGAGAGGGAGAAGCAGACTCCCCCACTGAGACTGGAGCCTGTCGCTCCAAGGACCCCTGAGATCACGACCCGAGCTGAAGGCAGACGCCTACCTGACTGACCACCCAGGCACCCCCGGAACCTCCAAATTCTTGAACAGCACTCCAGCACAAAGCCGAAAACCCCGTATTTGCTTCCATGCATATCATCCCAATATAAGTTAGTCGTATATTCAATTTCCACTGGCAATTTCTCTTTCATCTGATGAACAATTTTTGCACTGAGGCTTTTGCTGACATTTTAAAAACAAAAGTCCCAGATGGAGTGGGCGGGTGTTAACTGAGGTGAGGGGGGCAGACCATCACTCCGAAATTAAGCAGTTCCCGTTGCAGATCTGCCTTCCATTAGTAAAGGACAGGGTAAGTCAGCGTGTGATTTCGTCATGTGGATTATCAGCTACTGAGCTAGGCCGTAATGTTATTAGGGGCACATTCTAGGTCCTCTTTTGCTGTATCTAGCACAGTGTGCTTTACATCAATTATTCAATTCATTTGCTAACTGGAGAACAGGTCTACTTTTGCACATTTTATGTGGCCTCCTGGAAGCTGGAGCAGCATTAAAGTGTGTCAAAAGACAGAGCGGTCTGAAATGCCTAATTCTATTTGGATCCGGTTTCTACTTTGACCCAAACGAGGCATTCACATTTCAGAACGCTCCCCCTCGGCGAGAACCTGCTGAGACGGAGGATTTCTGTCCAGATCTAGGCTGACCCCCAGATGGCGCCCCAGGGGGGCGGCTCACGTCTGTTCTCTGCCAGACCCCCGGAACCAGCACGGCGCCTGGCACACAGAAGGTGTCAACGGAAGGCGCGCCGGATAACGGAATGCGTTCCTAGGAAGTACGGAGGGCGTCAGAAACAAACGAACCTTCTGGAATCTGCCAGAGATTCTGCCTGGTGTTCGTCTAAGATGCTGTCCACTCAGCCCCAAGCCATGCCTTTCCCTTGGCTTTCGGGAGGCCGTGAGCACGTACCTTTCACAGTTGTGCCCCGTGGTGTAGTCCTGGCAGCCCAGGCAGGCCCCCGTCGCCGCGTCGCAGTCGTCGGCGTGGCCGTTACAGCGGCAGGGCTGGCAGCTGGGGAAGCCCCAGTACCCGGGTAGGCACCGGTCACACTGCCGAGCATACACGCCCTGGAAACACTGGCACTGGCCGGTGACGGGGTGGCAGAAGGCGTTGACGGATCCTTGCAGGTGGCACTCGCAAGCTGAAGAAAGAGGCAACAGTGGAACGGCCTTGAGAAACTCCTTCAGTGAACCCACACCCCAAGGAGAAGCACCCCGGGGCCCGGATCAGAAGGCCCGGGGCTCGGGTGATCGGTCTGTGGGGCGACGCCCTGCCTCCCGAAGGCACGGAACCCACACGGGTGTTTCTCACTTGCATCTCAGTGAACACGTGACAGTCCTGAGTAACCTACGTTTGCAGCCACTGGGGCCAAAGCCAAAGGTGCCGGGAGCACATCTGTCGCAGGTTCTTCCAACCACGTTCGGCCGGCACTGGCACTGGCCTCCGTTGGGGTCGCAGACGGAACTCAGGGAGCCCTGGGGGTCGCATTCACAAGCTGCAGGGAGAGAGAGGCCAGAACCCGTGACAAAGAGCACCCGATCCCGGGACAGAAAGGAGAGCAGCGAGTCACACAGGCTCTGAACCAGACCGCCCCTCGCCTCGGGCTCGCCCTGATCCTTCCTCTCTACTGCCTTGGCTCATTCAGAATTCCCGTTTAAAACGATGTCATCCCCACAAGGAAATGGAAAAACGTTCCATGCTCCTGGATTGGAAGAATATTGTCCAAATGTCTATGCTCCCCAGAGCAGTCTACACATTCAAAGCAATCCCTACCAAAATACCATCGACATTTTTTATAGAGCTGGAACAAATAATCCTAAAATTTGTATAGAACCAGAAAAGACCCCAAATATCCAAAGGATTGTTGACAAAGAAAACCAAAGTTGGTGGCATCACAATTCCAGACTCCAAGCTCTATGACGAAGCTGTCATCATCAAGACAGTATGGTACTGGCACAAAAACAGACACATAGATCAGTGGAACAGAATAGAGAGCCCAGAAATGGACCCTCAACTCTATGGTCAACTCATCTTTGACAAAGCAGGGAAGAATGTCCAATGGAAAAAAGACAGTCACTTCAACAAATGGTGTTGGGAAAATTGGACAGCCACATGCAGAAGAATAAAACTAGACCATTTCCTTCCACCACACACAAAAATAGACTCCAAATGGATGAAAGACCTAAATGTGAGATAGGAATCCATTGAAACCCTTGAGGAGAACACAGGCAAAACCTGTGACCTTGGCCACAGCAAGTTCTTCCTAGACACATGTCCAAAAGCAAGGGAAGCAAGGGCAAAAATGAACTATCAGGATTTCAGCAAGATAAAAAGCTTTTGCACAGCAAAGGAAACAGTTGACAAAACCAAAAGACAACCGACAGAACAGGAGAAGATATTTGCAAATGACATATCAGATAAAGGGCTAGTATCCAAAATCTATAAAGAACTTATCAAAGTCAACACACAAAGAACAAATAATCCAATCAAGAAATGGGTAAAAGACATGAACAGACATTTGTCCAAAGAAGACATCCAAATGGCCAACAGACACATGAGAAAGTGCTCAACATCACTCGGCATCAGGGATATACAAATCAAAACCACCGTGAGATACCACCTCACACCAGTCAGAATGGCTAAAATTAACAAGTCAGGAAAGGACAGATGTTGGCGAGGATGCGGAGAAAGGGGAACCCTCCTACACTGTTGGTGGGAGTGAAAGCTGGTGCAGCCACTCTGGAAAACAGTATGAAGGTTCCTCAAAAAGTTGAAAATAGAGCTACCCTGTGACCCAGCAATCACATTACTGGGTATTTACCCTAAAGATACAAAGGTAGTGATCCTCAGGGGCACATGGACCCGAATGTTTATAGCAGCAATGTCCACAATAGCCAAACTGTGGAAAGAGCCCAGATGTCCATCAACAGATGAATGGATAAAGATGTGACATATATACACAATGGAATACTATACAGCCATCAAAAAATTTGAAATTTTACAACAACATGGATGGAACTAGAGGGTATTATGTTAAGTGAAATAAATCAATCAGAGAAAGACAATTATCACATGATCTCACTGATATTTGGAATTTAAGAAACAAAACAAAGGATCATAGAGGAAGAGAGGAAAAAAATAAAACAAGATGAAACCAGAGAGGGAGATAAATTATAAAAGACTCTTAATAATAGAAAACAAACTGAGGGGGCGCCTGGGTGGCTCAGTCATTAAGCGTCTGCCTTTGGCTTGGGTCATGGTCCCAGGGTCCTGGGATTGAGCCCCACATCAGGCTCCCTGCTCAGTGGGAGGCCTGCTTCTCCCTCTCCCTCTCCCACTCCCCCTGCTTGTGTTCCCTCTCTCGCTGTGTCTCTCTCTGTCAATAAATAAAATCTTAAAAAAAAAAAAAGAAAAGAAAAAACAAACTGAGGGTTGCAGGAGGGGAGGGGGGGGGGGGATGGACATTAAGGAGGGCACGTGATGTAATGAGCACTGAGTATAAGACTGATGAATCACAGACCAGTACCTCTGAAACCAATAATACAATTTGTTAATTAATTAAATTTAAAAAAAAAAATAAAAAAAAAAATAAAACAATGTCATCCCTATGATGGGTGGGAAAGAAGCAACAGGAGATGGAGTCAGCAGACTAAAACAGTTTTTCTCCGAAGGAGGTCATTAGGGTTTTCTACCCTTGCCTTCAAAGTTCAACTAGCACAGGACCTTAGTCGAAAGCCCAGGGACCTTTGGGACGGGTCTGACCTTGCAAGGAGAAAAGCAAATTTCAGTTGTGTGATGCTCCCCAATTCCATCCCAAATCCCCACCTGCCTGTGGAAATACTGCATCTTCCTGGCTTTGCCCCTAGTCACTGTTGTGGTTACATTTAAAAATTTTTTTATTTAAATTCCATGTAGTTAACATATACCGTATTACTAGCTTCAGAGGAACAGGTCAGTGATTGATCAGTCTTATATAACACCCAGTGCTCATTACATTACATGCCCTCCTTACTGCCCATCACCCAATTACCCCATCCCCCCACCCGCCACCCCTCCAGCAACCCTCGGTTTATTTCCTACAGTTAGGAGTCTCTTATGTTTTGCCTCCCTCTCTGGTTCCATCTTATTTTTCCTTTCCTTCCCCTATGTGACTGCATTTTCAATGGTGCTCTATCACTAAAATCTTCTTTAAAAGAAAAACAAAAAACAAAAAACAAAAACCCTGTGGTCTCTGCCAGCCTTGCACAGAACTGCAGAGCATGTCTTCCCATGTACCAAGTACTCTGGCCCCAAGAAAGGAGGGTTGGGGATACATACCCAGGCCTGTCTGGTGTAACAGGGCAGAAATGCTGAAGATTATGTTTCTGCATACGTCGGTCATTGGTGTTTTCACAACACTTCTGCTGTTCTCCAGACATCTGTATCTCTGAAAGGTTTCCCAGGCGCTGTTGGTGACCAAGCCATCCCCTGATCCTCCCACAGTGAAGATGTCCAGTGATTTACAGAACGGCATGAGAACAAGCTGTGAAGAATCAAGAACAGCAAAGAGCTCTTATGGGGGTGTCCTGTGTCATCAACTGAAGCAAGTCAACACATCAAAGCCCCAAATGCTACTTTGACTCTGGAAAAGAAAAAAAATCAGACTTATTCGGCATAGTGAAAACCTTTCCACTCTTAAATATTCTTGCCAGAAAAAGTTTAAACATACATCGTCTGATGGCTTTTGGAACGCCGTTTTTAAGATTCTTTTCATTTCCACAGTAATTCGCTTGAGTAAATCCTTTTCAGAGGGTAGAGTTTTTATTAAAATAAATAAGCCAAGTGGCTTTGGAGGCAAGAGAAAATGATCGTGCCTAACCTCTCCACGTTTTACGCCCCCATAAAACCCTCTGGGGAAGAAGATGAACACGCTCTGCCCAGCCTTTCCCCCATGACCTTCACGTCGGAAATGACCTTCCACTTACGGAATCGATGAGCGTGTAGGGACTCTCCACGTCGCTATCGGAGGACGTGTACTGGGGCAGCTCCAACCTCACGGTGTAATTTACACCCTTCTCAAAGCACACGGGGCGTGGAAGGACAACGTACCTGCCCCCAAACAAGAAGGAAAAATACCAATGCAAAGTCAATGTTTAGGTATTCAGTCAATCCATCCCTCCATCAAAGCTCTATGCAGCTCATGGCAGAAGTAAAAAGGCAACAGTTCATGTTCGGCCCCAGCTCTGAAATGCTAACTGGACAACTTGCAAGGCAAGGGACCAGAAAAAATATAATAATCTGCCCGTTCGTTCTATGAGCTGCAAACCAGCGTCACACTGACCTCGAGCCAGGCGACAAGGACACCACCTGGTTGTCATCATCAGGAATAGTGTTACCACATCGGCTACTGGCTGGGATCTTTCCAGGTCGCTGCACCGTGATGACAGCTTTTTCCCAGCGGTCGGGGAGCTAGAGTAAGAAACAAGCCATCAAAGGAGCATCCGCACTGGCCCGCTGCTGCCTGTCTCTTTATAAAGACCTCTCGCAATCCATCATGTGCCAAGTTTAAATGAAAAACACTCACTTGCGTTTCCCTCCCCTCTTTCCCATTTCCTCTGCTCCGGCCCCTGCTCCAGCCCTAATCTTGTCTCACCTGGACACCTAACAGCCTCCCTGCTCTCCTTGCCTCTCCCAATGCCCTCTCTGGCCATCAGGCAACACAGCTCCGGTCAGAAGGATCCCCTGCTCCAAATCCTATAATACAGTGTCCAGGCTCACAGGCTGATCCCAGCATCCTTGCCAACAGCATCTCCAACGAGCCCTCATCTAGCTGCAATGAAGGACTCTCAAAACCCTTTCCCCCTGCTCACGCCGTTGCTCACTTCCTTTGGTGTCAAAATTCCATCTCTGTTCTCAGGCTTAGCACTCACTCTTTATGGGACATTTTGGCAGCAGCTGGCACAGGCGGGGTTGGCGTAAGAGGCAGGACCGTCTCCATCTCTGGCCGTGCCCTTCCCACCTTCGGCCTTTTCTGAAAGGTGGGGTCCGAGCCTGGGGGCCGTGCAGGCCGTGAGGTCAAGCAGAGCACCTGACACGTTCTCCTCACCATCTCAGGTCTCAGCAAGGCTGAGAGCCTCATGAGGATCACCAAAGGTTTGTGAAACTGAATTTGAGAAAAATGTCCATTTTCCCTTCCACGGGGGATAGAAAGCCAGAGAGCCTCCTCTATTCTAATGCAACCTGCAAATTTCACAAAAACCGCACCCACTGTTAGAAGAGATTTCTACCCTCCCGCTAGTCCCTGGAAGGTTTACCTGTGGTTCGTAGCGAATTAAGATGTCATACTCCATGGAATATGGTATGTTGTCAATGAAAAACTCCAAATAAGCCCCTTCGGGCACTCGGACGAAGCCTGCTCCGGTCCAGGAGGGAATCCGGTCCTGTATATACTGCCGCTCCACTATGCTGACCCCCTGAGGACACGGAAAAATGGATTTCGAGGAAATGTGAGTTAGAGAAATCTGGAGTCACCCAAAGGTCCAAACCGTAGGCATTCTCCTTATTTTCTGCAGTCACATTTAGTTGGTAGAGGGTACACGTTTTTGATGCATAAAGGGGAAGTTGGTTTCTTTTTGGTTTTGTGGTTGCGGTAGTCTTGGGACCTTGGAGACAGGACCCGGAGGCCTGGGAGACACCTTCTAGGAGAGAGCCAGGAATGAGCATAAAGGCAGGCAAGAGAACGGCCCAAATGCTTTGTAAGCAAGCTGAGGAGCGACCGGCTATTTCCCAGATTTCTACCAGGCAGTCCAGTATCTAGTGGATGTGTTGATCCTTGTCATTGGCATTCATTTAAAACTCCAAGTACAAGTGAAGGAACATCAGACAGTCACGAGTGCTCACTACTGAGGCGTTGATTCTGATCGTCACGGAGACTGGAGACCAATCAGTTTCAGTTAACTCAAGCACACGTTTGAGTTTGCTCACAGGATCATGGATAATAACCGCTGCGATCGGTCACCTCCCAAGACCAAGTCCTTCATTCCCTGTACGTCTGGGTGTTCGGCTCTACCGTTCAGGAGGTTCATCACCCATATCCACAGATCTGGTCTGGCCTGGAGACTTCTGACCAACGGAACGTGAGAAGATGACCCGGCGAAACTTCGGAGCCCAGGCTTTAGGAGACCTGGCAGTTTCTCTTGCCTCCTTCTTGGAAGCCAGATGCCGCGCTGTGAGGAAGCTCGGGGCGGCTGCCGGCGGGCCGGGGGCGGGATGGGGAGGCACGTGGAGGAAAATCCCCAGCCCGCCTCTGGCTGCTTCGGCCACCCCGTTGACGTGCCTCGGGTGCCTTTGAAGACACTACATTTTGGGATGGCTGCTTACATAGCAATGGAAAACTGAGTCCCATCTGAGTGTTTACAAGATCAACAATAACTCTGGAGCGTAAGGGGAGGAATGGAAGAACAAGAAACAAATACCCACCCAACCCCCCCAAAAAAACCCACTGAAAGCCTCATCAGTGAACCTTCCGAAGTCTCTTTGTGGGTTCCAGATTTACTCAGTTTTAAATAGGACTGTTCTCAAGAAGGCACGGTCCCCATCCTGTCACAGACTAGAGCTGTAAAAGTGCTTTTTAAATGGACTCTACAAAACGTGCATATGCCATGACCGCCCCCTCCCCCACCCAGCTTTTCCCATCTGCCCAGCCGCCCCCCACTTACGGGCCCGAAGTTGGCTTCTTCTGCTTCATAGATGTAGTGATCCAAGGTGGTGAAGTAGTACCCAGACTCCATCTCGTCACACTGACGCCCAATCACGTGGGGCCGGC
>LNAC01001264.1:112425-144382 GCA_002007465.1 Ailurus styani
GGGGGGCAGAGGAGGGGGTTGGGGGGGCAAACCAAGTCAGTGGGGCCACCGCACTTGTACGTGAACCCACTTGACACAGTCCTACATTTTTTTTTTATTAAAGATTTTATTTATTTATTTGACAGAGGAAGAGAGATCACAAGTAGGTAGAGAGGCAGGCAGGCAGAGAGAGAGGAGGAGCAGGGAGCCCGATGCGGGCCTCGATCCCAGGACCCTGGGATCATGACCTGAGCTGAAGGCAGAGGCTTTAACCCACTGAGCCACCCAGGCGCCCAGTCCTACATTTTCTAATAAACATCAAATGGCTGAATATTCACGTAGGGTTTTCTTATTTTTTTTCAGAAAATAAATACGTGGGGAAAAAACTCCTACCTATGACTTAATTACAAACTCTAGAGCTGAAAGCTCCCTGTGACCTGGTCTTTTTGGTTTTGTCTTGCTTATCTTTCTTCACTATGCTCCGTCCACTCCATACTGAGGTTTTCTGTGGATGCCACCAACGTTCTTGCTTTGATCTTATATCTTTTGCCTGATTTCCAACTGCAATCTCTTTCTTGGGCCTCAGACCCAAAGGTCCAACTTCTAGAAGGTTGGCACCAACTTAGCTGTCCCTGAGGTTAAGGACAGATCCCAAAGGGCAACACTCAATCCCTCCCCTATTCTCTGCTGGGGACAGGACCCTGCCAGCCAGTAAGTCAACCAAGTCAGAAACCTAGAAGTTACTCTCCTGAGTCTTTCATACCTAATCAGGAACCCAGTTCTGTGACTTCACAACCTAGACTCTGGGGCTTCTCCCCTCTTTCCACTGGCTGTGCCATGCCTTTCTTTGCTCTCTCACTCACAGTAAAATCAGTTCCAGCCTTCTCATCGGTGTCCTTGTTGGCTGGTCTTCCAACTTTCCAACCTAGACCACCACCGCCCACACAGCTAGCTGCCCAACTGACCTTCCTAAGATGCACCAACTCTATCACTTCCTGGCCTTGAGCAGGTACACCAGGCTTCCATAGCCTGGCCCTTCTCTTCCTTTCTAATTCCCCTCCTCCCCTCACTTCTCCAACCACATGGAACAGTTACGGTTTCTCCAATGCACAGGGGGACTGTGGACCCCCTTCCCTTGGCTTATGTCGTTCCTGCAGCCTCAAATATCCTTGTCCCCTATTCGTCCAGCAAAGAGCCCCCTGTCCTTTTGAGACTCAGCTCACAGAGGACTCCTGCTGTGGCCTCTCCCGACCATCACTGTCCACCCCACAGAACGAACCCCCTTCTCTTTCGTGCCACCTCTCTGCAGGAGAAACGCTGTGGTCACAACATGTATGACACAACCTGTCACGTAGTAGTTGCTCATGAAAGCTGAGGTGCTGTTTTCAAATCCTACTGGTCTTTCAAAGCCCAGCCCAACGTTCCTCCTTCTCGTGGAGTCGCCTTTGGTTCCTGCTGTTCTCGAGTGGTGCCTTCTGAGGCCTCTGCTATTCTTCATCTGTATTAAGACATTTACTGCTTCCTCTCTCGTAGTGTAACTACAGACAGACCCGTCTGATGCCCTGCTAGACAGCAAATTGCTTTGAAGCTTGGACTGTGCCTCCTTCACCTCAGTTGTGCCCCTTTCGCCCTCATGGGGCCTGGCCCAGCGCCCTGCACATGCAGCACACTCAAACACTCACTGAACAAATAAACACGTGAAGGATACGCATTCTGAATAAAAAAGATTAAAAAAAAGAAAAACGGGATTCCATGTAAAAGATAAAACTTTTTTTAACTAAACCATGGTTTCTGAAAATAAAGGCCTCTGGGTAGACTTAACGTATTCATTTCATTCTCAGCCTATGTCTCTTTTTCCTTGGGTCTAAGGTAAAACCAATTACATGCATCCATTCTTGCTTCATTCGAGTCAAGATGGGGTTTGGAATTGTTACTTTAAACTCATTCCCAGCGTTCAAATTTTTTCCTCGTTCCAAAGTTCACTTCGAACCAAGTCTCCAAGGCCAGTTACAACTCCCAGGAAGACGGAACCGCTCCGAGGTTTGTTACCAGGGTCCCCACAGGCCTCGCACAGTCCCAACCAAGTCTTCTCCCCGCAGATCACGTGAATGGTTCCCACCATACAGGGCTACGAGCCCCTCCCGTCCCATAGCCAATTCCAGCGGAGGAGCCCTCGCTGCGGGCGGGACCTAGCCTCCTTTGGGCACCGTCCACCCACAGAGCCACTTTCCAAAAAAACTCAGGCATCAGACGTCACGTCCTACGGACAGGAGAAAATCCTTCTTTCCTCCCCAGCAGACGCTTCCCGAGGGAACGCACGTGTACAAATGCGAACGACCAAAGAAAACAAGCAGACTCTTCGCCTGCCATCGCTAGACAGCAAGCAAATGAAGGTGGGGACACAGACAACAAGCAGACGCTGGATTCTGAATGCTGAAGGTGAGACAGCTCACGAGAGCCCAGCCGCGGGAAAGGAGCTCCGGTACACCTGCCCGGCCATCGCCGGCCTCTCTGCGTCCACGGTCGCGAAGCGCTGTCTCCCACAGGCCCGGCTCCACCCGGACACCTACGCCTTTAGTGAACGTGCTCCTGTGGCTTCTCCTGACCCCGGGCCCAGGAGCTCTGGCCCCGGCCCATCTGGGCCCTGCTTGTGCAGCTCCGTTTCTGCCTCCCCTCTGTCCCCGGCTGCTCATCGCCGCCCACGCGGACGTTCCTTCAGCTCTGCCATCTGTCAGATTGAAAAATCCCTCTGATCTGAGCTGAGACGTGACCTTCCCTGTCCTTCCTCTCCGATACCCAAGTCTTACGTCGTGATGTCTGTCCCCTCAGCAGCGTCCTCTCGCCGGCACGGCCACTTCCACGGTCCAGCGTGTCCGCGTGCCTGTCCCTCCGGCGGCCGCCCACGTGGCGGAGGGGGCCTCTCTCACTCTTCTCCCCGCCGCCCGTCCCTCCCGCCAGCCTCCGCCAGCCCAGCCTTGCCCGGCGCTGCCGTCGGCACTTCGTCGAAACCCGCCACTACTTCTTCTCGGCTTTTGCCAAGTCGTGATGCCTCGTTCCGGGTGCCGGCAGCCTCGACGACCCGTCCTCCGAAAACCACGGCTACGCTGCCCGCCCTCTGCCTTCGATGAGCCACAGTGCTCGCCGTCCCGTGCAAACACTGACCGAGCAAACGCTGGGCCTGGGAGCTGTGCTTCCCGCTGTCGGCACACTCACATTTTAGTCCGTTGTCCATTCTCCTCTGAGCCAGTCCTTCCTTCTTTTCCAAGGATACAGGCAAAGAAAAATGCGGGGAAAGGAGTCCCTGCCCTAAAGAGCTCACCGTCTAACTGGGGCGAGAAACAGTCAAGCGACCGACCACGACGACAAAGCCCAACGCAACGAGTGCTGAAACAGAGCCACAAGCCAGGTTTTCAGGCTGCCGGGGAACCAGGTTCACCTGCTTGGGGGACCGAGGAGGGGTCCAGGAAGCCACGCTCCGCAGGTGGCGGAAGATCATGACAGGAAGAGAGAGGACAGGAACGGCAGGCGCCAAGAAGGGTCACGGGGGACTGTGAGTGGAGCTGGTCACAGTCAGACCGGGTCTTGACCTGTGTGCAACACTCACTCCATCTCAAGGTTCAGGACCTTGAGATGGGGAGATTATCCAGGGTTGCTCAATCTAATCTCATGATTTCTTAAAAGTAGAAAAGGCAGGCAGAGAAGTGGGGCAGAGAGATGTGACTTGAGGAGGACTTGACCCACTGTGGTTGGCTTTGAACGTGGAAGCTATGAGTCAAGGGATGTAGGCAGTCTCTAGAAGCTGGAACTGGCCCCTAGCTGACAGCCAGGGCATTAGGAACCTCATCCGACAACCAAAGAAACTGAATTCTTGGGACACCTGGGTGGCTCAGTGGGTTAAGTGTCTACTTTTGGCTCAGGTCATGATCTCAGGGTCCTGGGATCAAATCCCACATCAGGCTCCTTGCTCAGCAGGGAGCCTGCTTCCCCCTCTGCCCCTCCCCCAGCTTGTGCATTTGCACATGCTCTCTGACAAATAAATAGATAAAAATCTTAAAAAAAAAAAAGAAAGAAAAGAAATTGAATTCTGCCAATTCTGCCAATGACTCCAGTGAGCAGAAAAGAGATTCTCCCCAAGGGTGTTCAGACAGAAACACAGCCCTACCAACATCTTGATTTTAATTCAGTGAGACCGGCCGTGTCTGACATACAGAACTGTAAGATAATAACCTTATGCTGTTTTAGGCCAATAAACAGCAATAATTTACTATGCCAGCAATAGAATACTAACACAAGCCCTACTTTTTTTCTCAGTGGGTGAAGCCAAGATTATGAAGAACATAAATTTCTCATAAATGTAGAAATTAGCCACTTATTTATAAAAATTCTATTAGAAGGGAAATTCTATTTTATTTAGTGATAAGCAGAGAAAATAATGTATAGTTTCAACTTTTCTCTATCACTAGGACAATGGCACAAAAAGGAAAAAAACAATCATTCACGAGAATCACACCCTGGTCAACACAGGTATCTCTTCCATAATTCTGATGACAAATAAACACAGGTTCCACATCAATCGGCAGTCTGTGTCATCCATTTTCCCTGAATAGCTTCCCTCCCAAGCCCACAATCAAGCAGAATACCTTCTTAAATGTGTTCTATCAATCTCCCTTTATCCAGCCGTCACAGCAATTAACAATGGGCGACATACCATTATCGTTCAGAACACTGGTGAAAATACAGACTAACTTTTAACCTGGTTCCCAGGTATAATAAATCTCATTTCTTGAGTGCCTACAAGGCCCCACAATGCTGAGTACGAAGAGAGGCAAAAACAAATAAGACACAATCCCTGTCCAGAGACCTTTTAAGATACTAACGGTGATGATACAGAGCAGAATGACGTAAGTCCGAAAAGAGACACAGAAGGATTGTGCTGTTGAAACCTCAAGGGGAAGGTTGGGGATTTCAGTCCAGAAAGTAGGAGTCTTCAACAGAGTGGTAGGCTTCAAGCCAGACACCAGAATTCTAAACTTAACTGATGAAATAATTTTGAAGGATGTTATAAAGTTGTTGATAGTTTTCAAACATTTACAAGTAGCATTTACCTGGCAACCATTCTAGTTGATTCATTAAAGTAGGTTATCTACTAGGCAAAGCTTCAGGAGCCTGGCGTAAGTCACATTATTTAAATTATGGCTTACTGGGACACCTGGGTGGCTCAGTTGGTTAAGCAACTGCCTTCGGCTCAGGTCATGATCCTGGAGTCCCAGGATCGAGTCCCATATCAGGCTGCCAGCACCATGGGAAGTCTGCTTCTCCCTCCGACCTTCTCCCCTCTCATGCTCTCTCTCACTCTCTTTCTCAAGTAAATAAATAAATGACTTACTTCTCTAAAATATGTGAAAATTCAGATTACCTGTCAACATAATAGACAAGGATTACTAAACTCTTATTCTAGGAAAAGCCATTCAGCTCATTCCACAAAACATTTTAAAACTTCCACTTTACATGGTTCTTACATTAAATTCTGTCCCCAGCCAAAGTTCCTAAGGAATGTCCTAAGGGATCCCATCTAGAGATTGCCAGTCTGATTGGGAGTGCGTGTTTTGTTTTTACATCATAAATATCTTCTATTTCTTGAATTCTTTTACTTAATCGACATGTATTCCATACCTACTACATACCCAAGGCAGAGCAAAGGAATATCATCAGGTAGGAGGTATTTAGGCATGGTTGCAACAAATCAATCATTCAGCAAGTCTCTCCTAAGTGCCCGCTGCACATCAAGCGTTCTCCTAGGACAATCAGTGCTTCTGAAGACCTGGTTAGAACCTCTGTTACCCTACGGGACTCCTAGAGAAGGTCCTCATGGGGGAAAACTGAAGAGGATCACTACCAAACACTGCAGAGTAACAGGACTAGAGAAATCTGTAGTGGTTCTTTCTCTTCCCCATCAGTGATGCCAAAAGACAGGGCATCTCATCAATCATGAGAGGAAGATCAAATTCCCTGTAAAATCTTCACAAAATTTTTTACTTTCAAACTCTCTTGATTAGCACACTTTGATTTCTATAAATTCTTGCAGGAGAGACAAGGGACAGGCCAGGGGCTCTGTGTGTGTGGATTTAAAGACAGGAAGCACGTGTGGGATAGGGAAACCGAGGAAGGGAACATGAGGAACAGAAACCACTTAGGGTAAAGGCACATAGGACACTCATGAGTTTATGACATCACGTGGAGAACCGTGTGTGCCCCTTTCATCTAATCAAGGATTTTAGGAACGATGCCTGTTTTGCACTGAGCAAGTAATAACTAAAGGAAGCGGCGGGTATTCACAAAGAAAAGATGGAGAAGTGACTCTAGAAGCAGATCAGCAGTTTGTCCTCCCTGCTTTTATGGAATCGTCCTTGCTTCCTCCCCCGAGGTTTTCTAAGAACAGAAATTCATCCTGGAGTTCCCGAGGCTACATGCTGTACCGAGTTACCGCGGCATCCGGAATGGAACAAACCCAAATACGGAGGCCAGGGAAGATGTTCTTGCTGCCCCAATTCCTGTTCCTTGCCGGCAGACTGCTACGGGGTTGGGAAATAATCTTGGGAGAGTCGGGGTTTGTTAGCACATGGATCTTGCTTGATGAATTCAGCCTGCTGTCTCAGGAGAGAGTCAGGCCACAAGGAAACATCTGCCTACCCCCTCAGCCGTCACTTACACTCTCTACCAGATGTTCACAGTCTGACCCAGTTACAGAGACCGAAATTCTCTTTGACTCAGAGGTGGTTAATTTCACGCCCACAAATCTAACATTTTTGCCAAATGCATATGGGATTGATCTCTGGGAGAGTCTCACGTCTCATCTCTTCAAGGGACACCACCAACGTGTTTCAATATCTAAAAACTATTACATGTAACTTTTCACCAATAGACTTGGAAGTTGAAAAAAAACACCAGAAAGAAGAAAATGAAAAGATTCTTAACACAAATCAAAATGGGAGTTCATTCTCCAACATTTTTTTTTTAAGGTTTATTTATTTATTTGAGAGGGAGAGATTGAGAGCAGGGTTGTGGGGAAGAGAAGAGAGAGAAGCAGACTCCCCACTGAGCAAGGAGCCCGAAGTGGAGCTCGATCCCAGGACTCTGGGATCATGACTTGAGCCTAAGGCAGATGCCTAACTGACTGAGCCACCCAGGCGCCCCTCTTATTATTATTTTTTTTTTTTTAGTAATTTATTTCTTTGAGTAGATTCTACACCCAACATGGGGCTCAGACTCATGACCCTGAGATCAAGAGTCACACACTCTACTGACTGAGCCAGCTGCCGGCGCCCCTCATTTTCCATTTTTGAGATTGGTGAAAAACAAAACAAGGATACCAACTGCGGTGGGGGTGGGAAGGAAGGTGCTTCTGTAACCAGGTGTTCGGGAAATCAACTAGCACCATCTGTCTGGAGAATAATCTGGCAACCTCCATCAAAATAAAAAATACACATGTATTTTGACTTAGCGGTTCCTCCTGGGAACCTCATCTATAGGAAAAATTGGAAATAAATTGTGGCACTTCCACATGATGGAGTATTCAAAAAAAAAAAGAGGTTGATGAATACATGCTATTAAAAAGAAAGGGGCCCATGAATACACGTTGAAATGAAAAACAATCTCGGGCTAATAAGGCTATAGCGTGCATCCATGGAGGACTGTGATTTTCACAAACTGTTAGTAAAGTCAAGTGGGAAATCATGGGCTCTTTTGTGTTCGTACTTGTCTTTTTTTTTTAATCTAACAAGTTATTAAAAAGAAACAAGAGGAAAGGGATTATAATTTTCAAGATATATTCTGAGCGCTATGATTAATTTCTAGAATTTGAGAAATTGCTAACAGTGGCACTTGTAGGGGGAAGAAAGGGCAGGCTACCTACCTGTCTTAACCCTTGGGACTTTTAAAAAAATTTTTTATTTTTTAAAAAATTATTTTATTTATTTATTCGACAGAGAGAGAGAGAGAGAGCACACGAGCTGTGGGAAGGGGACAGAGGGAGAAGCGGACTCCCCACTGAGCAGGGAGCCCAATGCGCGACTCGATCCCAGGACCCTGGGATCATGACCTGAGCCCAAGGCAGATGCTTCACCAACTGAGCCACCCAGGAGCCTGGGATTTTTTTTTTCTTTTTTTTTTTACATGGGCATATGTTGTTTCTGTAATTTAAAAAATACCAAAATACTATAAAGTACAACAACACTATTAAAAACCAAAAAACTGAAACATATGTGGAGCCTTCCAAGTGAATTCTTGGAATGACTAAATCTTTGAAAACATTAAGACCCCAGTAAACTAAAGGTGCCTATACTTTGCGCCTCTTCTTCAGAGACACTGGGCGTCATGCTGCTCCCAGAGATTGGGATGAGACCGAGCACAAACAAGAGTGTACGTGTGGCTTCACTTACCTATTGTTTAAGGCCCCTCCAAGGTCACAGTCGCAAGGTCGACATCCATCCAGATCATTGCTTAAGCCCCAGTGCTCTAGCTGCACAAGAGAAGATTTACCGTCTGAGGGTGGGTTCCTGTCATTACACAATAGACTCAACAAGAAACAAGTTATGGCACGTCTTGCTTGTTCCACCAAATGTTCTTTTGTGCCGTGCAAGCGGAAAGCCTTCAAGAGGGACGAGCGTGAGCACTCTGAACTAAAACCCAGGCCGCAGGTCACTGGGGTCATAAACACCTAACTCCAGATCAGAGCAGTTTCTCTCCCCAGCAAACAGCCCCCGTCCGAGAGGAAACAGGAGCAAGCAGCTAAGAAGCCAATTTTCCTCATTAAAAGTACTGTGGCGGTAAGAGAGTTTTGGCAAATATTGGGCTGGCCTTTACATTTTCCCTGAGTTCGGCCCGTCAGAAACTCCATGAGCAAAGCTCTTCAAAGGACAAATGTCAAAAGAGCATCAAGCAAGTATTTTCACAAGTGAAAGGTGAGGAGATCACCAAATCCTGAGCACACTGGAGATGGAAATAAAAAGAAAAAAGACAGAATCGACACAGGGGAGAGGATCTCTCTGTACCTCAACAAATATGATTTCCTAATGAGCAGATAAAGGCCAAGCGCACTCATTTAAATCAGACTTCCAGAAACTGATGTTAAGAATCCACCTGGATATATGTAAATATGCATATTGACAGCTCATAAACATAATTTGGGGTCAGTGGACCCCCTCTCACAAATTATAAAGGAAATCACAAGAATGTTATAAAAGAATAGAGGGTGATTTAAAAATTACTCTTGTAATCACTCTACCCGGAATTACTACAGTGAACTTTTTGGAGTATTTCCTTCCAGATTTTGTTTTTCTTAATGCAATTTTTTCCTGCATAATCAAGATACTACTCACATCCTGTGGGGTTTTTTTTTAATACCAGCATAAGCATTTCCTCATGCTATTGTCATTTTCAAAAGCAACCAAATACCACACTGTACAGAAGCCCCCAAATTTACTTCACTATTTTCCCCACTGTTGCTTCCAAGTTTTTTGGCTATGATTAGTATGAGATGCAATGAGTCTTCTGGTGAATACATCTCTGTTCAATTTTCTGCTTATTTCATTAGGAAAGATTCCCAGAAGTGGGATTACCGGGTCAAAGGGCATGCACATTTCTACAGGCTACTGATAACATACTTCCAAAATGCTTTTCTTGCCAAGTACAGACCAATGTGCATTTCCATCAGCAACTTAGAGGACCAGCCCCTCATTAGGTCCTAATAGTTAGCAACCCCATTTTTAAAAACTTGTTAATTTCGACTACGAAAATGGTATTTCGCTGTGGTTTTACTTTACAATTCTAACAGGGATGGTGAATATCTTGCCAAAATTATTCATGAGTAATTTTTTTGTGCACTGTTTGCACCTTCTAATATTTACATAGAAGGGTGACGGCAGACTCTACAAGAGCGAACCAGGTCACACGCACAAACCACCCGCCCCACGTAATTAGGATGCACCTACCAGACACTGGTCACAATGCTGTCCTGTCACCAGACGCTTACAGTAGCAGTAACCGGTCTCAGAGTCACAGGGATTCCCGCCAGGAATTGTTCCCAGAGGATTGCAAGCACAAGCTTTATTAGAGATAAAACGAAGTAAAGAAACACAAACCAAGTGAGCACCACGGGTAGTGTGGATTTAGAACTGCCAAGTAAAACGGGCGTTACCTCCAGCGGAACTCCCAGACTTTTTCACAAACGTACTTACACGTACAACCGAACGGATCTTCGGCACTTAAGCCGTAGAAGCCTTCTTTGCAGATTTCACAGTGTTCTCCCTCCACATGTAATTTACACCGGCACTGACCAGCAATGAGGCCAGTGGAAAAATCCGTGTGACTGTCACAGATCCCCCCGTTCTGAGATCCGGCTGGGTCACAGGTGCACCCTACGAAGAACAAAGAGCTCGCGGTAACAATGTGTGTGTTGGTACCAACCCGTATGTTCCCGTCGACCCTCCACACGTCACAGAAACAGACTAGAGAAGGCACGACTGCTTCAGCAGCCGAACCCGCAGTTAAAATAAAGAGGAGTCTGGCGCTCACACCAGGAGTCCCAAGAGGAGGACGGTGACCCCCGGGCTGCCCCCACGTACGTTCACAGAGGTTGGGGTCTCGGACGTCTCTCTCCGGGTGCTGGAAGTAGAATGGCTTGCACTGCTCACAGCTGCGTCCCATGGTGTTGTGCTGGCAGTCATCGCACACCCCTCCAGTGACGTTTCCCGTGGCCAAGTACACTGCCATGTCAAAGTGGCATGAGCCCGAATGTTCGTTGCAGTTACACTCTGCGCGACAAGACCACGTCAAGAAAAGCCTTGAAGTCGACTTACCAATGGAGGGTGGGGTTGCTGGGAAGAAACTCAATCGGGAAACTAGGGATCAAGTTCAGGCGAAAGGGCAATCGACAATGTGGTGCCCGTGGCGAAGGGCACATCCACCTGACGTGCTGGAAACCTTCCAAGTGTGAGCTTTCTGAAATACCAATCTGCCCTTTTTGGAAAAGAACGGGCTGAAAAGTAAAAACCTTTGGGGAAAGTCCCCTTGGTGGCTTATCCACAGGAGGCTGCCACCAGGCGGAGGACATCTCTGGGTCCCCCCGGGGGGTGGAACTGGAACGCCTTACCCCAGCGGATCTCGGAGGTGCCGTGTCTTGGGAAAGCCCGTTTGGGCGGCCGGCTTTAAGGAAGGGGTGTGAAGGCTTCCCTTCTTCCCCATTGCCACCAGAACACCCGACCAGGCTCTTCAGTGCGAATAAAGGTCTGCTGAGCACACGCTGACCCTCTGCTGGCCCACCGGGCAGTCCCCTTGGTCTAACCCGACTTTAGTATCATCTCACTCTCTGCTCAGCGACCCACATGGACTCCGGTCTTCTCAAAATGAAGCTTAACTCGGCTTGGCCCTCCTGGGGCTCTACACCCTGCCCTCCTCTGTCTCCCCCTGCAACACAACCCCCGTAGGAAGGGGCCGTTTCTCGTCAGTGACCCATCCTCAGTGCCTAGCAGAGAAGAGCCTGTGACACATGGCTTGAATTAAACCTTGGAATCATTTCCCCAGTGTGGACTCTGTGTCGGTCACAAGAACGTCCTTGGCGCCTGGTGCTCTGTGCTGTTTTCCTTATCTGACCTCTTTCCCCTTCCCCACCCTCTTTCCCTCCTACCTGCCCCACCCCCAGCCCCTCTTCCTCCTTCTTACCTAAACAATCTCAGCCATCATGCAAGGCTGCTGGGCTGTACTTACTAACAGTCCTTGCTCCCTCCAGCCCTCGCTGGTTTCTGAACTTCTAGAAGAGTCCTCAGTGGGAGCAGGGGCAGGCACGCTGCTCCTCCTCCTGAGGAGAGCAGGGCGTATCAGAATCACTGTGGGGGGCAGTAGGGGGGTGTCAAACTACACCTCTGCCCAGAGGACACCACTGGCCTGGCTGGCTGGCCTATGCCATGGGCTGCAGCCGGGCTGGCACAGAAACAAGGCCAGAAACTCTGCCCTCTATCTCTATGGTAGATCTCAGTGATCTACCATGCCATATTTTCCTTCCCTCCTCCTCCCACGGTCATCTTGCCTTCAAGACAGGTACAAACGTCAGGGACACTGTGCCCCTCTTCTGTGAAATCCACCAAACACACGGCTGAACACAGCCTGCTCACACATTCATTGAACTGAGTGGATGCTGATTTCCTAGGAGTATCCGGGTGAAGCCGGCAAAAGGGTAGCGACTTTTCTTGCTTTTGCCAACCAATGCACTATTACAGATCCTGGAGTCTGAGTGGATTCAAACCGCCCCTCTGATGGAGACTTACTTTTACATGCATTGCTGTTTCGACCTTCAGCAGGTCTCCAGGGTAAATCGTGGTAGAAATCCATGCACTGTTCACAGTTCAAGCCCTTGGTGTTATGCCTGCACATGCAGTGCCCGTGAACCTTGGAGTCAGAAAAACAGGAAAGGGCAAAGTAAGAGACAGACCGGTGGCCAGATTTTCTGCACAAACGACGGGAGATAGAAACCCCTTTTCCTACTAATCCTCATCTCCAGCTCCCCACAATGAGGATTTGTTTTCATTTTGTCCCTCTCCACAGTGAGCTCTGTCTTTCTGAAGCCTCCAACTCCCATCTCTAGGGGCAGTTCTTATTGTACAACAGACACTCAAGAAATATTTTATCGAAGTATCGATGAAAAGAACCCAGGTGAACAACATCAGTCACTTAAGAATTAAAAAATAAATAAATAAAACCTAGTTACTTAGGAGTTTTTTTTTTTTTTTAAATCTATGCCTGAAAGAAACCTGTTTTACGAGAAATCAACCGAAGTTATAATGCAGAACTAAATGTACATACACTGCCTGGAAACTGACTCACATTACTGCAAGCTTTACTGCTATGCCACATAAAAGAATGGCTTTTTTGCTTCTTTTGTTTTGTTTTTGATTCCAGGCACTGCACATCATTGTTTTTTCAAATCAAAACGAGATTCAAAACATTAATCACTTACTACGTTCACATTTACCTTTTTTTTAAGAAAGGAAACATAAAATCTCTGGGGAAAAAATACAAATTATTTTGCTTGATGAAGGGCCCAGGATGTGTTCGCTGGTACTGTGTCTCCAGCAGGCTCTGCCTAAGCCCCCGAGGCACGCAAAAGATAAATTCTTTCAATCTACCAAATACGCGTGTGCACGGGCAACTCACCTAACACTAGTTTCTATAGAATGGAATTCAGGAACAGGACAGACAGGTCCACCTGGACTCAGCTTGACAGGAGCACCAGCGAGCAAAAGTGTACAATCGTCTCCTGACAAGCTAGTTTTACACAGGGTAAAAGAAACGGTCCCAAAGCACACACCCCAGCACTCTACAGTGTCTGCACCAACAGCACGCAGTGCTGAGACCCCTGATAGTGACATAAGCCAGATCTGTCGTGCTGAACAGTAAACACCGCGTACCCAGCATTCCCTGAAAGATGGAGCAACGAGATTACAAGGACGTGTCCTCCCTCTAGGCTCTGCTAAAAATGCAACTTTATCTACAGGGCAAGTGCTCTAAGTGGAGCAAATAGAGAGCAGAAGTTTCAGCTGGTTGAATGCACGCAATCCTGGACCTTCTCAGATGAGGACTAACGATCATGGAAAAGCAAACAGCAAGGCAGGCACAGTCTTCATCGAGGGAGGCCCGGAGTCCAGTAACAGAAGGAACCCTGGGGGCAGAGTCAGGAGAGCTGGACATGAAATTCCATCTGCCGCTGACTTAGGGCCCTCTGGTGAGCTATTTAATCCCTGCTCCCTTCTAATAGAGAGAATTGATGGAGTGAATCCCATTTAGCTCCGAAATCCTACAGGTCTGTAAGAATTACCAGTTCAGTTAGAAACAAGTAAAATACCCTAAACTTTATCCATTTAGCAAATCGCCCAAATCCCCAATGTTTAGAAGTACATGAATTGACAACACAGCATAAAAGTGGGAAAAGAATGAAATGAGAAGAAACATATAAAGAAACAAAGCCCGTTGGATTCCTAAATCGTATTCTATGGTTTCAGGTTCAAATGTCCCAGTCTGGGCTGGGGTCAATTTATGCTTGTAGTGTCTGAACTTCCCTAAAGGAAAAGAAGATGTCATGGCTATTTAGAAAACCTCTTAATCCTCATCAGCCCCCAAAATATCTACCGTAGCAGTAGCTTGCTGCAACAATTTCCAAAAATTAATTCTTTATCTCTGACACGAATAGTCCCAGAAAGTCCGCAAACCAGCCGTTACCCATCAGTATGGTGTAAAGAGCTAAAAGTCAGTCTGGAAAAATAAAACCCCAAGAAACTGTAAAAGGTTTAAGGTAAAACTAGCTTCAAATTGCTTTTTGAGATCATCTGTCTAAAGAAGAAAGCCCAGGGCGCCTGGGTAGCTCGGGTGGTGAGGCATCTGCCTTCGGCTCAGGTCGTGATCCCAGGGTCCTGGGATTGAGCCCCACGTCGCACTCTCTGCTCGTGAGGAGTCTGCTTCTCCCTCTCCCTCTGTGATCTCCATCTCTCTCTCTCTCTCAAATAAATAAATAAAATCTTTAAAACAAGAATAAAGGAGAAAGCCCCCAGAGTGCTTGCTTACCATTCCCTCTACTTCCTCATTGACTCCGTCCACTGGCGCACACTCGCTGGCATGGCCGTAGCAGAAGCAATTTCCTCGAACCACCATATCATACACTGCATAGTAATACTTCTCTCTGATCTCCATTCTGGAATCCAAAAGGTTATCGCCCAAAGTGTGTAGCTTCACAAACTTGATTCTCAAGTTGGTGATTTTTAGAAGATCTACAGAGGTCACCAAGAAGACAGAGAGTCTCATCGAACAAGCAAGATCTCTTTTGCAATGATGCGACATCTCTTCATAGAAAGTCATGGCAAATAAAAATGGCTTAAGTAAAGGCTACCCCCTTGTACGGTCTCGCAGGCCATAGAGGGACTAGTAAAACTTGACATAATGGGACGGTCTCTGGAAGAAAGAAGGGTCGCTGCTCCCTCCTCACCAGTTTAGAAAGAACAGCAGATCATTTCAGGAAAAAGCTCGGCAGCAGAGAAATTTAAGAACACGGTTGCCTGGCTTCCAGAAACCTCTAACACCCAGTAATCTGAACGACTGCAATGCCATTCAGGGTCACGGCAACGAGCGTCAGTCTCAAAACCAGAGGAGTCGATGCAGGTGGGAAATGGTTTATCAACACACTCCAATTCTCTTATTACAAGATAGTTAGGATGGAACATTTTTGTGTTCATTTTGGGAGGAAATAAAATATTATCTGAAATTTCCCACCGCATAGATGAAATCCAAGTTGCTAAAATAGATTTAACACTATGGAAAAACTGCTCTCCAGGGACAGAGATCTCTACCACATTCTGACCCAACACCACAGTCTCCCACATTTTTTGTTCCAGTTCGTCATCCATAATGAGACATAAGGATAAAGGAGCTCAGTATCAGGAGGTTGGGGCAAGTTGTTTTTTTCTGAAATATTAAGTTACTTGTGGGTCAATTTCTCTTATCTTTTCTTCTCTCCCCTGGGTCTATAGATCTATGCTTATTACAGATGTTGGGCTATCATTTATACTCTATGGTAACTTGATAAGCCAAAAGCCATTCATCCTTCTCCACCAGTGTTTCCATCAATGGCTAAGTTGCTCTCGCTGAAGTGAACCCCGAAAGACTCGGTAGTCCAGCAGTCCTCCCATGTCCTGTGTAGCCCGAAATTGTTCCTGAGCTTTGCTCTCATTGGTGCGGATGCATTTGCATTTGCCGCACAGGCCAACAGGGCGTTGGCACAGGGAATGACTCTGAAAGCCCGAATACAATTTTCACGACTTATAATATATGCACAGCTTACAATGAAGGCTATAGACATAGCTGGGGGTTGAAAGGGACAGTCCATGAGTCCCTCATTGAACTTAGGCTCTTTGTAAAAATCAAAAACGAAACAGAGAGCACGTGGTACGACTTCGCGGGATGGAATGTGTGAACGCCCACATTTCCTCCTGCGCAAAGAAGGAGCACAAGTGTCTATTGACAAGAGGCCCGACGACAAAGCTGAGGAGCAGCTGGAGTATTTAGGGGCCCCTGAACTGATCTTTGTGGGAGCCCGCAGAAGAGCAAACATGCTCCTTCCCACTCTCCAGCACAGTTAACAACGACCTGGCCTTGCGTGAGAACCGCTGGTGTGAGGCAAAACTGGCTCTTGAAGTGGGGCCCCGAGGTCTCAACAACAGGGCCAACTAAAGAGACTTTTCTTGTTCCCTGGACTACAAAGTCGATCGAAAGCATCATCAGTCAAAACAGATGCCTCTTGGGCGCCTGGGGGCTCAGTGGGTTAAAGCCTCTGCCTTCGGCTCAGGTCATGATCTCAGGTCCGGGATTGAGGCCCGCATCGGGCTCTCTGCTTGGCAGGGAGCCTGCTTCCTCCTCTCTCTCTGCCTGCCTCTCTGCCTACTTGTGATCTCTCTCTCTCTGTCATATAAATAAATAAAAATCTTAAAAAAAAAAAAAAAACAGATGCCTCTTGAATACAGACAAGCTTTTCTGAGGCCATTTAACAGCAAAAGACAAGAGAATTACGATGGCGACGTGTTCCCCAAGTTCTGCAAATGTCGCCCCGGAAGGAGCGGACCGTGAGTCCTTGTAGGACACCACCGGTGTCTGTGGCCAAGCCCACGTGAACGTTTCTCACAACTGGGTTTTGGGAGCAGGGAGGGCGCGCCTCACAGAGCTCACTCAGAAGAGGCCCAGGGCTGGATGTGCCATCAATATTTGTTTTGTAATAGAATGAATGAGGAAATTACAGACAGTCTGGGCCACATGTAAAATTAATTTAAGTGGGCAAACAGTCCTTTTCTGGCACTATTTCCTGGACGTTTCCCACTCTACTCTTCCATGCTTTGTGCTGAGAGGTTCTGTGGTGCCCTAGGTTCAAACAGGGCCATCCATAGCTGGGAACGATCAGCGAGAATCAGCCCTGCCTCTGCTCAGCTGCCTACGTGTTAGTAGCCGGACAGGGAGTCTCATCCCCTCACTCTGAAGTACGGGGACCAGGTCCACGCAAGACCCAGGCCACGGCTTGCGGCAACATCAAAAACAGCAGCTGCTTCATTCACTGAACACTTTCTGTGGGCCAGGGACATCGGAAGGTCGTTTCTAGGACTCATTTTCCCTCCATAATGATGTTCAAGTCAGTATTACTATCCCTAAGTACAGATGAAAAAACAGATTCTAAAAAAAAAAAAAAACAGGTTTAAGCAGATTACTTGCCCAAGGTCACAGAACTGTGATCTGCTGGAAGTAGGATTTAAACCCAGGTCTGTCAGACTCCAAACCCCTTTCTTTTAGTTAGTGCATATTTTGCCTTCCAGGATGATCAAAATGTAATTCTATAATGATTGAATTATGGTTGTTACCTGCTAGAAAGAGTCCAAATTAAGATTTAGAATCATAATATGTTATGGGTTTAGGATCTGACTGTCCCCTTATGCACATTATTCCAACTCTCCAAGCCTCAGTTTACTCGTCTGTTAAATGGAAATACAACCCTCACCTGACTGAGCATATTGAGCATGGCCGACACTTCGGATTTCCCTCCAGTACTCTTTCCTTCCTTTGACAAGAAGAGCCCCAGGCAAGAGTGTGAGAGGGCACATGGCCACCTAGCTAGAGGTTTCCCAGTGTAGCTTGAGTTTGGCCATGTGACTAAGTTTGGCCAATGGGATGTGACCAGCTCCCAAGTTATCTGCCCATCGCTTCCTCCCATCGCATAGGTTGGGTCCAGCTCCGACCATGCAGATAAAAGACTAGGAGACAGAAGGAATCTGGGAGGTCTAATGGTTAGGGTTACCAGATGTAGCAATAAAAATCCAAGTTGCTCAGTTAAATTTGATTTTCAGATAAACAATATTTTTGTCAATAAAGTCTGTCTTAAATATTACATGGGACATAGCCACACCAACCATAAATATTGCATGGGAATAGTACTAGTCCTTGCACTAGTCACGAATATTCCATGGGATATAGTTATACTAAAAAAACAACTTGCTATTTATCTCCAATTCAGATTTAACTGGGTGTCAGCCTTTTTTTTAATCTGGTAATCCTACTTGTAGCAACTGAGCTACCTTTCTTCTCTGGAAAGCCCGCTGGATGATTTCATAAGAGAGATAAACTGCTATTTTATTCAAGCCACTGTATTTTTTGGGACACCTTGTTGCAACAGCTTAATCTGTACCCTAATTTATATATACATATGTTATATAATACATGCATATTATATATTATATAAGACACATAATATATAACATATATTACATAACATGTATTTATATATTTATATACATATGTATTATACCGAGCAATAAAGTGGCATAATTGTTTCAGTACTTAGAACATAAATCTTTAAAAAAAAAAAAAAGAACATAAATCTTTTACTCTAATTAAAATGTGTTCCCCATCAGGGAGGACTTTGATTCCTGCCAATTTCAAGGACCTCTGACTGGGTATTGTGGAGCTAAAAGGACATAAAGAGGGTGGATTTAGCACTGAATGCTTAGATTCGGGGTAGCAGTGTTCTGGGTAAGAGTTCTTCCATGATTGCTCTTTTCCATCAAAGCTTTTATTCGAAAACAAGCTTACTCTGTATCCTTGGACTGTAAGGATCTTCTATTCTGAAAGCAGGATCTAAAGCACGAAATATCACCTAAAAATAGATACGAGAGTAATGGGTATTTTTGCCATGATCAAAAAGGATTTGCAAGTAGAATGTAAAACAAAAGCAAACAAACCTCTCCTTCCGTTGAGGGTTCAATGTCGGAATAGCGGGAATCACAGATTATATCATCCACTTTCTTCATGGGGCCGGTGGAGATGCCTGGAAATGAGCTCTCGCAGTCGTAGGCAAAGTATCTGTACACGGCCCAGGTTTTCCCGAAGTCAGACGATCGTTCTATCAGCATAGCAGCTGGACGGAATGTCTAAAGATGGGATAGAGAAGGTTTGATGGTTTTTATTGGTGATCTGTATTTTTTTTAATCTCAGATGAATATATCATGCAACGCATGCCACAAACCCTGCCTGCATGTGGTTGGTATTTCGGACTGTGGCTGGATTTCAAATACTTCAGGCTGCTGCACGGAGCCTCCTCTGGCCGGCAAGGGTCGAGCCTCGAAATGCTGCACTTTCTCCCACTGTAAGCTGCCTCTCTTTAGAAGCTGATCATAAGTGGGGCTTAATAGCAAACACTGTTTGGCAGAGTCAGTCACCACCCATCATAGGACTAGTTAGGTTGCCTGCTTGTTCGTCATTCAGTCATGCTTGGTGCCGACCGCTGCTCCGTATAGACCGTGGTCTGCAGGCTGCAGATGGCCCCAGGAAGCACAGACATAAATCATTTATGATACAAAACACCACAGCAGAGTCTCCTGCAGTGTGCTCTGGGAAAACACCAGGAAGGAATGGCTAACTCGAGAAGCTGCAGAATCCTACGATTTCACTCCTAGCTATTCCACTCTCCGAAGAACCAAAAACAGGGACTCAGACACTTGGACAAGAATGTTGACAGTGGCATAGATCGCAATGGCCAAAAGGCAGAAACCACCCAAGTATCCATCAGAGAGGAATGATTCATCATTTGATCATGGATCCATGGGCACGGGATCCATGATTCATGGATCCATGAGAATTCATCAAAAAAACAAACACGGTATATGCAAGGGAATGTTATTCAGCCATAAAAAAGAAATTCAGATACTTGGCACATCATGGATAAGTCCCGAAAACATTCTACTCAGTGAAAGAAGCCAGGCATACAAGGGCAGATACTGTAGGATTCCACCGACAGGAAAGGTCTTGACTAGGCAAGTACACAGAGACCGGTTTCCAGGGGCTGGGGGGAGGGGGCAGTGGGGAGTTACTGCTTCATGGGTAGAGTTTGTATTTGGGGTGATGAAAAAGTTCTGGAAACAGATAGTGGTAATGGTGGCACGACATTAGGAACACACCTAATGTTACTGAATTGTATATTTAAAAAGGGTTAAAATGGCAAATTTTGTGTTATGGTTATTTTAACACACACCAAAAAGAAAAAAAAAAAAAAAGGCTTTCTGAATGCTTCAGAGAGAAGATGGCCTCGAACTGGATCCTGGAAGCATAGCTTCGTTCCAGGCAGCGGGCAGCAGACGAGCTTGATGAGGGCAGGGGAGGAGGGAACTTGTCGGCCACGTTCAGGGCTTTCCTTTCCTTGTATGCCACAAAAGGGAGCACCGAAAGACTTGAGTCAAGGTCTTAACTCCGGCATTGCAGTACGGTCAGAGACAAAGGAGGCAGTTGCTCTGAAAACTTACTGAATTTAGTAAAAGATATTGAATTGCACTTGGCGATCTGTTAGGTTTCAGTGGAAGGGGAGGGAAGGAAAGAAAGAGGGGCACCTGAGCTTGGAGAGTGGGGGGCGACTGTGCTGCTAACAGCAAAGACACAGAAGAGAAGGCAGGCGTTAGGTTTCGGACTAGTTACGCGTGAAGCATCCACAAGGGGATGCCCAGTGGACGACCAGAAACAGAGGGCTGGCACCCAGCTGCGCCAACGGAGCCTGAACCGTGGATTTGGGAATCACTGTTGGCATACGACATTTGAAATCCCCAAAGGTATGACTTCCCCCCCAAAAGCAAAGGGCAAGATAAAAGAGCCAAAGTCATTGTTCCGAAAAATGCATCAGCACAGGGCTGGCCAAAGAAGGAAAGAGTGGTGGCCGGCACTTGAATTACATCACCGCTTAACCTCCTGCTATGGGCCGAATGGTGTCCTCCCCAAATTCTTATGCTGAAGGACTAGCCCCTCATCCCTCAGAACGTGACTGTATTTGGGTAATTAAAGTAGAACGAGGTCTTACAGTGGGCCCTGGTCCCACGCAACTGGCGTCCTTTATAAGCAGCAGCGATTAGGATACAGGCATGTCCGAGGGAAGACCAAGGGAAGAGAAGAAAGACCACCATCTCCAAGCCAAGGAAAGAAAGACGCCACAGGAGAAGCCAACTCTGCCCACACTTCCATCTTGCCCATGAAGCCTCCAGAACTGTGAGACAAGACATGTCCGTGGTTTAAGCCCTCCAGCGTGGGGTACTTCGTTACGACGGCCCCAGGAAACTAACACACCCTTGCGACCACACTCTTCCTACACAAGGGAAATTGAGGCTCAGACACACTCACTGACGTGCTAGCTGGAGGCAGAGCTTAGATTCAAATCCAGGCTGAAGGAGGCCCAAAGCCATCTCTCTGCCTCACTGGCTGATGGCGGTACAGCAGACCGAGAGGTGGATATCACAGAGGATGGAATACAAAGCTCAGACTCCTGGAAACTGAGGCAGGATGGAGATTTGGGAGGTGCGGGGGGCAGGGTGCACTGGAAAGAAGAGATGAAGTAAAATGAGCTCTATCAGGGGGCCTAGGCCCGTGCCCGAGGAGAGGGCCAGACATCTGGGGAGTGGAAGGCACATTCCATTGCGGGGAGAAGAAAAGGACAGAGAGCCAGCCCAGCAAACAGAAGCTGAACAGACCCTCACTTCCGAGTTAAAACCAATGCTTGGGAGAAATCCGGGTGACCATTAATGGCGAGACCAATCCACTCCCAGGCCTCCTTCTGCCTTCTTTAATAATCCTGATGGTGGTTTGCATGGATCAAAGGAGACAAGGGTAAGAAAACAGAAGGTCACATTTTGACAGATTCTTTGACTTATTCACTTACTAGTTGCTTGGGTTCTTACTTATTTACCTGTTCAGGAATGTAAGAAAATGGTACTTTGTTAAATTCAAGAGTACATGATGAAGGATTTTAAACTAAGGGGGAAAAAAACCCCAGTAACTACCTCGGCCAAGACAAACTCCCCACGAGACCTGCCTCCTGGGTGGTGACACCTGGGGACAGACCAGCCTGATGCCTCCGGGTCATGAGGGAGCAGAGAGGAAATGCCATACAGCCAGTGCTGACTGTGATTCTTTCTCCCTCCTTTCTGGAAGCTTCTGAGTCCCAAAGGGCCATTGACAGAGCTATCCGATTTCCTATGGAGTCAGGAGGCTGCTGGCACCCAGGACAACACTGGCATGTTCAGAATGGAGGCCCTTCCACACTCTCTGCTTACTCATCAACCTGCTCAGAGCTCACACCGTGGCATGTTTCTCTGTTTCATGGCTGAACCTTTGATTCCAAAAGGGTCCAACCGAGGACTCCCACAGAAGTGGGCGATGATTCCCAAGGGTACCAGCAGCAGACGGGAGCAGTAGGGCAGTAAGGGGAGGTGTGTGATTTGAAAAAGCTTTTCTGGTAATACTTCCAGGACTCTCTGGATGGCGGGGGAGGCTCCCTCCTGCTGGGAGTCAGGCCCGGCTCTGCATGAACACCAGTAGCCTCCTAGGTGAGCCCCCATCAACACAGACCTCGACGAGGGCCTCCCCACGAGCCCTCGGTTCTCACCGTCCCAGGCCCTCCTGTTTCCTCTCTGGCGACCTTCCTCAAATGCCTCATCTCCCTGTCAATGGCTCCCCATTTCCTCTACGGTTCACACCCCTCAGCCAGGAGTCCCTGTCCTTCTGACTGTCATCTTCCTCCCTCACCCCCTCACGGCCCCAAGTTCAAGGCAAATCTCCGCCCAACAAACCCCGCCTGCACGGTCCACCACCAGGGCTTTGCTCTCGGACGGTGTCCTCTGCCAAGAACGGCTTTTCTTCCACCTCCTCCCACTGAGATCCTGCTCACCCTTCCTGGCCCGGGTCCAATGCAGTCCCAGACCTCTCTCCGTGAAGCTTTCTCCTTAGCCCAGGCTATGATTCCTCTCGCCCTCCTCCGGGCTCAGAATGTACACCATCTGAACTTCGGCGGCAGCCCCGAGCACCCTCTGGAACTTAAGTTATTTGCACATCTAGGCTCCCCGCCCCCCGCCAACCCCTAGAAGGTGGGAAGGTCCCGCAGAAAAGCAATGTGAGATCTTGAAAATCTCCCGCAGGGCTTCGGGCACTTTCTTACGAACAGAAGATGGCTGAATTCCTTGATCCACTTATTCACTCAGTAAATATTTGTAGAGGAATCCCCACCTGGCAAGCATCAGCGTACATAAAAACGATCGCACTCCCTTGAGAGGCCAGCTAGCGAGATGACGCCCATTCCCCGAGCGGAGGGCTGGGTCACAGGACCCTCGAACACGGGTGTTCTCATTCTTCCCAGTCTTCCTTCCAAAGAGGACGCCGAGCCTCCGGCCGCACGTGCCAGGAAGGGGCAGTGCGCGGATTTACACCCAAGCCTGTCCAACCCCAGACGTGCTGCTTTTCACATGGGACCCAGAACCCGCAGGGTGAGTTCTCTCTCACCGACCACAGTCTGACCGCTTGCACCCATTCTTCACGTCCGTTCATCCACCGCCTGTTTGACCGTCCGCGCTTGTGCACATAGTTTCATCTTTGGCCCATGGTACTCAGTTGAATGGGTATTTAATGACAGAATACATACCCAAAGGACCTCTGGGTGTATGCAAATTCCGAACGACCCACGCAGGCACACAGATGCCCTTTCCGAAGTAAAAGATAGGGCCGTCGATGTGAATAATGATAATTCTGTATATTTTCAGGCATCGTATAACATGAAGGCAACGTCCTCATGCATGGCTGGGTTGTACTTCCGACGGCCAAGCTGGGCTTGGCCGCGGTTAATGAACAGAGGAGGCGCAGTGTTGAGTTGTTTAGTGAAAGCCCCTGCATCCCCCCATATCAGGTGTCACAGTGGAAACCTTCCTCTCAGCAGCAACAGCACCTCTGGGGCCCCGGGGGCAGGGTTGGCAGGGGATGAGGGGCTCAGGCCTGGGAACCAGCCGTCCACCGCCCCTCCTAGTCATGTTCTGACTTCCAGGCCCTTCCATGCTCCTTGGCCTCCCAGGCTTTGGTTCAGGGCACGGTGAGACTTTCACGGCTGCCCACACACACGGTCAATCTCTCCCCGACACCTCTCTTCCTAACCCGAGACTGTACAGCTAAGGGCCCCGACTCCAACCAAACACTACCCGAAGTGGTTTCAATCTGAGAGGCGAGAGGTAAATTACGGGTTTTATGTGCATCAATATGTACTTTAAGCCATGAGAAGTCTGTCATTTCCAGGCAGCTGCTTATGAAGAAACAAAGGGACTTTGTCCAGAGAAATTCCCTAGCCACGGAGTCATTTTACATCTCTAAAAGAAAAGGGATGAGAAAATCCGCATTTAAGAAGGCATACGCATTTCTTAAGGAACTGCCGAACTGTTCCCACAAATTTTGCAAGCCCTTCAAAACTAAAGATAAAACACTTCCTTTTCAGTTACCAAGCTCAGCATTAAAACATCAACACAAGGGATCAGGGATTTACTCTCCAGATGTTTTACTGTGGTTTGGGAGAGAGTCAAAGCTGCCTCTCTCCGTGGGGAAATAAAAAGAGATCTAATTAAAAGTTTACAGTTGAATTACCTTAGAGTAGAGGCTCGCTCGCTCCTGCTTGCCATGAAGATAGAGTATTTGTTGAACGTAGTCATTTGGGCCCATCTTAAAAAGCTGCTCGATGATCCCAATTTATGGCAACAATAATATTTAAGTTCCCGTGTAGGCCAACTCACAACAGACAGCCGTACCGAAAAGGGAATTACATGGCGCTCTCAACGTGTCCTTTGTGAGAAAGGGACGAATTTCTTACCTTGAAAGTCATTATGAGATGAGTAAAGTGGAATTCCGCCTCCAAATCCAGCTGGATCGTTACATTTTCCACGCCTATAGGAGAGTTTTTAGACATGAAAAAGGAAACGGTAAGGTAAACAGGGACATCTGTGAACAGTTGGGACAGTTGTCTTAAATTCTCTTTATGCCCCTCATAGAAATCCTCCTTGCATTCTATCCGAAAGTAAAGCTGAAGACGGGAAACCTGCCTTGGGGTAGGAGGTAAGGCACGAATCAGGATTTCCCAGTTTCCCACACATGTTTCCAGAGATCGACATACTGAATCTGCTCAGCGGAACGAGACATCGGGCAGAATGTCTCTAGCTGCTGTCAAGAAAGGCATTTTTGCTCGGGAGAAAGTAAAAATCTCCCCCATGCTCTGCGCCAAGAGGCTCTCCAAGGGGAGGAGGGGGTCACTTCCTGGGCACAGTAGGGGTTCAGCTTGCAGCCTAAAGCAGGGACCTAATCCTCCTCCAGGCAAAACACAAATATTCCTTTTTTTAATGCAGCAGCAAAGAAAATTAAGAGCCCACCACGCATGTTATGATGCTCTCATTTAGAAAGACCTACCCCCGATGGGGAAGCCTTTGGATGCACGGCCACAACTGACAAACAATGCCAGAGACAGAGTCGGTCAAATAAATACACAGGGCCAGAACAAACACTCACATCTTTCCTTTCAGGGGGAAGCCTGAACAAACAAATGAGCCTTTGCACCGTGCCCCGAGGGTCGGTCAGTCCCACGTTAACACACTAAAGAGGCCACTGGAATTCCAGAGATGGAAAGTACCTCCCTCCTCCTCACCAATACCTCCAGCCCTCCAGCCTGCCTGTCTGCTAAAGGAGACCTTTCCCTGTTTCTTGGGCTCAGGAGAGCTTTGGGGGGTCCACCTTCTAGAGCAAAAGAAGTCTTAAAGGCAGGAAGACAGGAATGTGTCAGAATGAATCATGTCACGGGCTGGTGTATTTTCAGGAAATCAGTGGGACTTTTGAAATAAACTCTCTCACTGGAAAACCGCCAAGCCAATTGTGGGGGCTGGGGGTGGTCACTGAAACGGATATGAGTTAGTTGGAATGTTAAAGAAAAACATTATAATCACACTAGCCAACCTTATCTAACTCATTAAAAAAAGCCATATTATAAACCGACTCTGGACATTCTGGAGTGAAAGGTGAGCTCGGCCACCATGTGTCTCTTCTCTCCCGGCTTTCAAAAACCTTCAGTGTTTGTTCAAAACGAACAGATAACAAAATAACATAAAGTACAAATAAGACCAGGACCCTTTCTGTAACATAAGAACATGGGCTGCCATGGGCGCCCTAAAAGCACATTCCGTTTTAGATTTAGGACCTGATAACGCAGTGCAGTTTTTTTTAATAAGGGAAGCAAAGTCCACAGAGAAAAGAAACAAGATGATTCTTTCACGGCGTATTTGATTTCTGTCAGGCCTAGGGACAGATTCCCTAGGAAGGGTAAGTGAAAAGTAGCTGCACCCTCCGAGCCCGTTTCGATGCCTGAACACCGACAATTTAAGGCCGCCACCTAATGCTCGACTTGGACGACACCCAGAGAAAACGGATAAAATCACACCCAGAAAGAACATCTTCAATGATGAGGACACCGAGGAGAGGACGGGTGCCGTGACAATCAGTCTGAATTTCTGAAGACCTTCAGCCTAACCTCATCGAGTCCTTGTGACAGAGAACGCAAGCCTCTCTCCTTGAAAATCCATCTTTCTGGCGTTGGGCCTCTCTTGCCCCACGAGTTCAAAGTAGCAGAAATTGATGAACTCCTGAGGTAACCAAGAAAAACCCTGCCCTGGATCTACAGCACGTGATGAACAATTTTACTGTCTATCAACTTCATATGAAAGTTGAGGCGTCCTTCTAAGTGTCTTTTCATGTCACTGGAAGAATGTGGGCAGTCGGGACACGCTCCTATTGTTTGCAAGCAGCTGTGTGCTCCTTCAGAAGTCCTCTGATTTGAGTACAGACTTACAGAAACTTCTCTATCACACTCAACTATCAACCAAGCTAACCTCCTATAAGAAATGATAAGGCTCTAATGGACACATGCTTTTTGAGGACGAGTCTGTCTCAATTTGGTAATCAATGCAGTCCGTCCCAAGGCTGACCGCTGAATAATCAATCAACCCTTCCCAGAAACCAACAGTCTTCTGGAAAGCAAGTATAATTTCATAGTCAATGACAAGGAAGCCTAGTAAGGGAGTTCCTCCTTAGAGAAAGTTAAATGACAGCAAGCCTCCAAAAGCTTCCCAGGGATAGGACATATGTAAGAGAGAGACCTAGTCGAATCCATGCTCTCCATGGCCAAACCCAGGTTCACTTCTTTGAGATCCAGAATTCTCATACTTTTTTGGAAGATCTAACGGCACACTGTTAATGAAGAGACACAATAACTCTACCTGTACTTCCCAAAGTTCAGCTTTCAAGTTTGAAACAGATGGACAACCAATTGGGGCTTAGTTTCCCAATGAACTAACATCAAATGTGATGCATTTACTAAACCCAAACCCCAAGGCAAAGAAAGGAAAAAGGAGCTGGGTTTGCATACTCACTAGAGAAACTGAGTTGGGGTCGTATCTAGGTTGACAGTCTTTGAAAAATTAACATCTAGTGCTGATTCATTATACTACTGTTGAATTTTCTCTAGAGGGAAGGACAGTGATGGTCGGAGGCTGCTTCTGCCCTTTGCTTTGGGGCTGATCAAAAGGAAAGATGCCATATTTTGTGGAAGACTCAGGGCTGTGCAGTGCCTTCCCACACCCCCAACAGATATAGCCCGCCCCCACAAAACCTCCTCTCAGGTCGAGGACTACAAAATACTCCTTTGGTCTAGCATCGAAGACTTCTTTCTTATAGAAAGTGCATACTTCAGGAAGAAATATCAGATTTTACCAAGAAAAGTTAGTGCTAGGCAGTAAATCTGCCAAAGGCCATAATTACAGGGCAGACAAACCAATCAAGATGACAAATACCCAGGAGCCTATAAACTCCTTCCAGGTGACCAATCACACACCAACCACATACCATTTTCAGATTGCCACCAAATCTTAAGGCGGTTTGGAGCAAATGTAGTGACCACATTTTCAATGAGATGACTGTCAGGATTGAGGGTCTCGTGATAAGGATCTTGTGAATTGCAGATGAAGCATTTTTTGTCTTCCTGAAAGGAAAGTTAGTTTCATGAGTCTAGGAAGCAAACACACACAGACGCGCACACGCACACACCAAAAATTAAGCCCACAACATAGAAATCAAATCTACTTGCTTCAAGAAAAATCAATGTGCCGAAATTACTTACATGACACATAATATGCCTTCTGCTTTTTAACTTATGGGGTATGAATTACTCCTGAAAATTTCCTCCACTCTTGTAAATTCAAGGTCAAAAGTAAAAGGCGGCATTGTTTCCACAAGCTATTAATTTAATCAAAATGAAATTTCTAGGCATAAGCCTTCATCTCAATGAATAGCTAGAGAAGCTTACTCTTCCAGTAAAATGCAGTAAGAGGTATTAGAGAATTTTTGCTGACATAAAGCAAACTGAGAAATGAAAGGAAAAAAAAAGAATTGGGCCTGATTTTCTAAAACCTACATAAGGCAGAGGCCAAGTATTGGGCAGATGTATTTAAGAAGCTTTGGGAAATACAGAACCAGTTTTCTCAGCTTCTGCTCTGCCCAAGAATTAATGGTGGCAGCTTGCAGACTAACCTAGAAACCGCTCAGAATATTTGGGAAGAGAGGACCAGGCTGTGGTGCTTTGTTAAGAGCACGGAGACCGACTCAAAGAATGCCACCACAGACCTTCATGAAGCCGAGAAGGGCATCAACAGAGACCCACATATATCGAACAAGATTGAAGCAGGGGTAATATTCTGATAAGGACAGTATCAACGGACTGTATTTTTTACATTTATATTTATTTAGCTATTAATTATCCCTTTCCTCCCAAAAGGATTTAGGGAAGAGCGAAATGTACTAAAAAAAAAAAAAAGAGAGAGAGAGAGAGAACATAAGTCAGGAATGCAATGGGACCCTGGACAAAATACTTAAGATTCCGGCCTCAATTTTCAGACCCATTAAATGTTTGAGAGAAGTACACACCCAGCCCTTTCTTTAGGGTCTGATATCTGTAAAGAGCACTCCACACTTTCACGGCTGATCACGTAAACCAGAGAGTTTGCCTCGACTTGGCTTTGAAGACAAACAATTCAGTTCTCATTCTGGTCAAAGCCGGTTTCAGAATCTGGTGATTCATTTACAGGATGTCCTCGCCTCCGAGGTAAATGTTAACACAATATTTTAGGTAAAACTTATGTGCTAATATTAGAAAAGGTAACATCGACTGCCTTCATTAACCTGTAGTCAAGGAAACTAATACCAGAGAACAATTACCAGAACTTAAAAAAAAGTTTAATTATAGCCACGCTTCTAATCAGGAGGAAGCAGTCTAGACATCTCTGTATAAACCTGGAAGCCAATGAGCAGAATCCACTTTACCGCATTCCTTTGGGTTAATTTCTCGGGTCTCCAGAAGGGGCTCTCTCTCAGCTTTATAAAAGTGACTGCATTTTAAGGTCTCCACAGCACAAACAGCACAACACTGACCTCCTCCCAAAGGGCAGGTATCCGGGCAGGTGGAGGGACCAGAACTGGAGCAGCTGGCTCTGGTACTTGCAAGCATGTAGGACTAGCTATCTTCGGCTTGCTTTAGAGGTCAGAAATATTATTTAAAAAAAAAAAATCAAGCAAAAGTCTTCTGATTCTAGGTAGTTGATTTTGGGTCTTTAAAAAAAAATCAGTTTTGAGACACCTGCGTGGCTCAGTTGGTTAAGCCTCTGTCTTGGGCTCAGGTCATGATCCTGGGGGTCTAGGACCACCTGGGGCTCCTTGCTCAGCGGGGAGCCTGCTTCTCCTATCTGCTCTGCCTCTGACTCCCCCTGCTTGTCCTCTCTCTCTCTCTGACAAATACAATCTTTCAAAAACAATAAAATATAGTTTTGACTTTGTAAAAATGTGACCTTTGAAATCTAAGATCGCGCCCCCCCCATTAGAAGCGGCACCCTGAAATTTCACTTGGGTCCTTCTCTATCAGGGTACCATGGCAACCAGGGCATTCTGAAAAAGTATCTAATGAAGGTAGAGGGGGAACAGCACCGCAGGAGAGAAAATCAGGTTCAGTGATTGGAGTGACCTTGCAAGTATCCATCAGTGCAGCCATACCCTTCGTCCAAGAGAACCGGGAAAAACCCAAGATCGCTCCTCAGTATACGAAAAAGAGGAGAAACTATCCTTTACACGCATTTCCAAGGAGGACAGATTTAAGATAACAGCAAAACCTAAAACACTCGGGACTTGTGAAGGCTCCGGGTCGGGATCCGGGGCAGGGACCAGGTCTGCCTGCAGCCCTGCCTTTGCACACTGACTGCGCCCGCGGTGGAGGCGGCAGGAAATGCTTGGCGGATACAACTGTGCAAACGGAGATGGAGCAAAAAAGGGTGAGCAACCAGTCTGCTCCCGGGACTCCCCGACCGGCCGCGCTTCCTATCTGGAGAGCGGGCAGGATGTGGAGTCCCCAGGGCCTGGCCCCCGGGTCTGGACCGGAGGAGGCACGCGCGGCGCCTGGAGCGGGGATCGCCGCCCTCACCTGGAGGTGGCTGACAATGCAGTAGGGCTCAGGCTTGTGCAGCCCACACGTCGAGGTCACCGAGAGCTTCTGTGCTCGGCCGATGAGAAGGTCACCCGTGGCGGGGTAGCAGCTGCCCTCCGCGCAGCCATAGCTGAATTCGGGTTCTTGAGCGCGCACTTGGGCTCCGCACAGGGCTGTGGAAAGGGGCAGGCGACCGGGGAGGTGGGGAGGAGGGCACGAGCAGGGGGCGAGCCCAAGCGAAAGGAACAAGGAGCGGGCGGGCACAGAGTGGGTTCAGAAGAAAGCAGAACGCACAGAAAAGAGGCACAATGGAAAGATGAGCGAGGGAGACGCGTTCGGAAAGAGACGCGAAATCACGTCTGTCCGGCAGCCCGGAATAGCTTTCCCGGGAGACCCACAGACACGCAAGCCCACCAGCTCTGCCCTGGGGAAGCAGCTCTGGGCCTGGACCCGAGCGCCGGGAGGCGAGAGGCCGAACACCCATGCGCGCGCCGGTAGGGGGGGGGGAGCGTGTGAACCTCCGTGCACGCGGCAGCGCGTGCATCCTCAGTGTGCGAGCGTGCGCGCGCGCGCAAATGCGCGAGCGTGCGGCTGCGAGTCCGGGCGCTCCTCTGGGGGCGAGGCGGCAGGGCTCGCAGGGGGCGCCGCTCTCCCAAGCAAGGGGCGAGCGCACACGTCCCTGCGGCTTTGGAGCGGCTTCAGCGCTTCGCCATTCCAGGGAAGCGCCCGGTCCAGCTGTTTCTGGCGCCATCCGGGGGCAAACGGCGGTGGTTAATTGAAGCCACATGGCTCCGATCCGTTCCCAGGACTCGAACACTTCGCCGGGAAGTGGGCTCCGGGGGAGCCCTCGGCGGCAAGCCCCCAGCCCGCCCCGCGCAGTGGAAAGCCCGCCGTGAACCGGCCGGAGCCCGCAGCAGGGGCCGCGCGGATCCCCGTTCTGGCCACGGAGCCCCCGGGCTGCGGGTGCGCGGCGATCGTCGCGCGCGGTCGTCAGGCGCCACCGAGGGCGCTGGCGTTTCATCCCAGGGCACGATTCCCACCCCGGTCCCTCTCCGGATCCTCCGGGCGCCCTCGAAGCGGGGTCCGACGCCTTCGGGGTCTTCTTCCCCATCCAAGCCCCCCTCCGCCCTGCCCCCGCGTGGGCGGAATTACCTAAGAAACTGCACGCGAACACCTGGAGCGGCCCCATGGCCGGTCCCTGCAGCCGAGGGGACAGCCCCTGCCGAGGGGACAACGCACGGGCCGAGCCGCCTGCCCTTTTTCCCCCCGTCTTCCTTTCTGGAGAAGTAGAGAGAGAGAGAGAAAGCAGATGTTCAGGGAGAAAAGCGGGGCCCTTCCATTTCCTGCCGCTCCCACGGAAGCGGGGACTTGGAGGGTCGGGGCGGGGAACCGCGCAGCCCCTCGGTCGTCCTCACCGGGCGGTGCGAGCGCTCTCCCCGCCGCCGGCGGCCCCGAGCCCAAAGAAGGGAATTAGAAAGTTTGGCCTCGGGAGGAACCGGGGGAGGCGCCTCCGCTCATGCGCACACGGCGAGCCGCGGCTGAGGGGGCGGGCGG
>LNAC01001264.1:144699-223522 GCA_002007465.1 Ailurus styani
GGGCGGTCCCGGGCGCGCGGGGGGCGGGCGGCGTCTGGGCCGGGGGCCGAGGGGGCCCGGCGGGACCTACCGCGCGCTCGGGCGTTTACATTCGCAGCGAGTGAGTCACGGAAGGGTGCCCGGGGCCGCACACGCCCGCCCGAGGGAGAGGGCAGGTTAACCCTTTAGACAGAGGGTCGACCTGTCGGGTTTGCGGCCGGGAAAGCGGGGAATCCGGGAGCGCCGAGCTCGGGCTAGACGCGGCGTCTCCAAGGTCTCCGGCCCGGCGCGCACAGCTTTTGATTCGGGACCTGCCTTAAGTCCCTGCCACCCAGGTGGCCACGGCGTTGCATTACCCATTTCATTGCTTTTTAAAAAATCTTCTTACCTACATCCAGACGATGGCTCAAATTCGGGTAATTTCTCGAAGGACGCCACCGTGGGCGAGGCTTTTGCCCGTCTCACCGTGGCAGGGTTGGTTCAGCATCTCCACAAAGCGCCACCCCGGCACTTCCAGAGGGGAACTCCATGGTCTGCAGATGGCGAGCTGGGGGGGAGGGGCGGGCTTCTGAGGGCGCGGTGTGCTACCCGGCTGGTGAGAGGTGAGATCGGGGGGTGAGCGGAGGCTCCCCGACCTCCTGGCGGACGCCACCTTTCCACGAACCAGCCCGTTCTGCCGCCTCTGCGCAACGGATGGAGTCAAAGCTGGGTTTTCCGCAAATGTGCCCTGCGCGAGGGGAGTAGGGTTAGTTGCTCGCCCAGCCAGGAGATTTTGCTTGTTTTTAATTATCCCAGGGAGAAGGGTTTAAGTGGCTCTTTGGTCAGCTTTTAACTGAGCTGCAATGAAATAGGGCCCGGGGAAAGTTTAATCATTAGACCACAAAATAAAGCTGCTTTATGGGTTTATAAACTTCCTTTCTGCTGAGGGAAGCAGGAGCCTCAGGTCTTGGTGATGCATTAATTATTCACTAAATCAGCACTTGCCCTGTTGCAGCCTTCAGAGTGGTTCGCCTCCAAAAAATGCCCAGGATCTTTGGTGCCGGCTGGGCAGCCCCGCCACACAGAGAAAACAGGTGCTGTTGTGAGCGTTTAACATTGCAATGGTGGGTCTTCGGAGCTTAATTAAAAAATATTCAGAGGCAAATGCTTTTCCCCTGGTTGAGCTCTTAATACCCTGGGCCAAAGTTGCCTATTAGTTTTTCATCCATACACATGACAAGCATCATTCAGTTCTGTGTCTTTCATGAGACTGGCTTCTGCTTTGACAGCCGCTGAGCCCTCCCGCTACTCAGCAGTGATATTTGTCCCTGGTCAATGTCTTCTCGTAAATTGCAAAGAGTCACCTTCAGCACTGTTCTAAAGCCCCTGCTGAGGACAAGCAAACCCTCCCATGCAAACCTGATTTCCCTGACCTAAGAAAGAAACCAAAACCCTTCTCTATTCTCTACACTCTCAACTCCTTTCCTTCTTTTGACTTTCCTAGCCCAGGCGCTTGAAAGGATAGTCTGTTCTTTTGTTTCCTCTTGGTTGGTCCTTCATTCCATTGTAATAGGACCTCCATCTTCACCACTGGTCTCAGTGATGACCGTGGACCCTCTTACTGCCAAGTGCAATGGTCCTTTTCCCCACCGGATCTCTTTGTGGCTTATCTCACACGATCACTCCCTTCTCGACACTTTTTTCCTTCACTTCCAGGACACAATTCTAAAATGTTCCCATAGGACTCTAACTCTCCGTCTCCCGTTTCTCTTTCTCCTCTCTTTCCCTTAAACATAGGTGCCCCCACAGTTTCTGTCTCCAGCTTCTTTTCCCTCTGAACTCTCTCATCCATGCCCAACCTCTCCACCACCTTAGGCTTGGTACTCCCTACTTCTGTAACTCTAGCTTGTACCTTGCGTGGAATTTACACCCAATTTCTAACAGCCTATCGAATAGCTCTCCTTTGATGGCCCACAAGTACCTGTGCTGCAAAACTGACCTCTCCCCACGCATCCCTCTTAGAACAAAACGTGTTCTTCTGTTTCCCGTCTGAGACTCTACAGATCCCACATCCTCAAAGCCAGTCCAGCCTGGGACTTGTGTTGGCCATTTCCTTCCCCTTACCTTTTCCTTTCACTAGCTCCTGTCCTTTCTGCTTCACTAGCAACTAGCCACCATGTTCCCATTGCTCCAGTAGCATCACCCTGCCTTGGTTCAGTCTGTCCTCACGTCTGGTCTGAACCCCTCCAAGAACCCCCCTCGGGCTGCCATGTCTATTCCAAACTCTCTCCTTCTCCTTGTCCAATCCTCCCTATCACCACCAGAAGTATTTCTGAAGCACACCTTGGATTAAGTCATTCTCTTGTTCCAAAGCTTTCAATGGCTTCCCTCGGCCCATATGAGCTTCTTGAAGTTGCCTGTAGAGAACACACTTTATACTCTGCTCTCTGCTCCATGGACCCGCACTGAACCCATCAGCTTGGTGAACTACTGTGCATCTTTAAAGCTTCCACTTAAACAGAGTTCCTCTCTTCCCTCTCTCCACCCCCAACTCTGTCCACCAGCACCTTGTAAAAGCCTGTTCCAGCATAAATGACATAATGCTGTAACTATTTGTTTATGCCCTTATCTCCAATAGACAGTGAGACAAGGCCAAGTATTGTGCAATGTTGATTTGTGCATAAACATTGCCTAATGTGACAGGGGCACATTGTAGATGCTCAATAAATGTTTCTTGAATGCAACTAGATAAAGACTAATCTCTGTGTTCTGAACACTTCTTTAAATCTTAAATGTCCACTTTCTACCTAACATGTATTTCTAGTCAAGTAGAAAAAAATATTACCAGACTTGAGTTCATTTTAGGAAGACTTCCAAATTTCACTCATGAACAAATTCTTCCTCTCTGTTCTATTTCATACGACTTCTTCTGGTTTCTGAAGACGTTACAAATTTAGGAAGAATGAATCACGTTTGTTAGTGGAGCTCATCGAAGCTTTACTCCTGCTGACATGACCCTTACCTTCTTTTCTGTTCCACGTGTGTCCTCACCTGGCATGACCTGCTTTTAGCATAAGGCAGTCTTTACTGGAAAGTTCTGCAGCATTTGAATGGCAGATGGGACTGCAAATTGTTGGCTGTTCTATCTCAAAGAATATGTAACAGTTGTCTCTCTGAGGCATTATTTGTTTGAAGGGAAAAAAATTGCTTTCAAGGTCACCTTCGTAGTCTTAGAATGCCACTTACGAGTCTCATTTTAAATCCTGGATTGACGTAAAACAAGGATGGCACATTCTAGACTTTGACCTTTAGGTTCTAAAACATGGCTATTTACATAACATTGTTCTCATGAACAATACTAGATTTTGAAAAATTAGATTTAAGTGTACTTTGTGAGATTCGGAAATGAGCTAAAAAAGAATGTTCAATGACCAGGAAAATTCAGAACAAATGCACAGAGCACCTTCTACATGTCCCTTTTATAATATGTGGGACAGAAATTTATAATTTGTGTCAAATGCCCTTGCCCTTAGGAGCTCTTTGAGGGCAGGCACTGTACTTTATTAGAATTTGGATTCCCATTCAGTGGCAGAGTTTTTGGTGTACAGAATACCCTCAAAATCTGCTTCTAGATAAGTAACAAAAATTGAATAATTCTTCCTTAGAACCATTAAAGGAGCACATAGGAGCACTTGTCACCTTCTAGAATATGGAAGGCCTGAATCGAGCAGGGAGTCATGGCCTTTTTAATCTTGGCCCATACAATAGAAACTGCTATTTGGGCTTATGTTAACATCCCTTTGGTAACAGCACCTAGAGTTTTTTGAGGGGACTAGTCTCTTGATACTGTCAGCGCACCTAATTTGAATGGGACCAATCCCTCCATGGGCTCCAGGCTAATGATTCAGTGCATTTCCATCTCCTTCTTCCCAGTATTGGTTCAGGGATGGGTATACAATTCAAATTTTCCAGTTAGGTAACTTCTGGGATTTTTTTTGTGAGAGAGAAAATCTCCTTCCCCCTGGACTTAGCATCATATGGATGGAACTGGTGGAGGCCACTTGAGACAGGGGCTAACCACAGAGGAAGTCAAAATGGAGGGAAGCAATAGGGCAGATCCTTAAGGACCATCTTGGAATATCTTGATCCAGCTATGCCTGAAGCCAGCAGACATTACCCAAGGCAAGACATTTTCCCGGATATATAGCATGAAAGTTATAAACCTTTGTTGTTTGTAGTTTGAGATGGGGGGGGGTTTAAACTATAACCTAACCTATTTTATCATGATGATTCAAGCAGGTATTTATCATTACTGTCTTAAAAACAATCATCTGGGGCGCCTGGGTGGCTCAGTGGGTTGAAGCCTCTGCCTTCGTCTCAGGTCATGATCTCAGGGTCCTGGGATCGAGGCCCGCATTGGGCTCCCTGCTCAGTGGGGAGCCTGCTTCCTCTTCTCTCTCTGCCTGCCTCTCTGCCTACTTGTAATCTGATCTCTCTCTCTCTCTGTCAAATAAATAAATAAAATCTTTAAAACAAAACAATACAGAACAAAAAACAATCATCTCTATATTCTTAAGTATGTCAAAATAAGGTCACAAATGAGGACCCAAGTCTGTATTTGAACTTTTTAAGATGGTCCCTAAGGTGGTATAAGGTAGTTGCATCCATGTTCTTCATAAGCTTTCTGAAAGGCTGCTTACCCCCTGAATTTCACCTCCCACAAAGGCGGCAAGATCCCGCTGGAGGTAGGGTGACACTTTGTACCCATCTATGCCTGTGAATTCCGAACCTCTTTAAAAATGTCTTATCTATATTTAACAGGAATGCCATAGAAACAGTCTAACTAGGACACATTTTCAGCTCACTGTTTATTCTTTGTTTATGGATTTTAACATCTGGTGGCTAACCCGGCACTTTAAAATCGAATAGGAGGGGCACCTGGGTGGCTCAGTCCTTAAGCATCTGCCTTTGGCTCAGGTCATGATCTCAGGATCCTGGGATCGAGCCTGAGCTGTGCATTGGGCTCCCTGCTTAGCAGGAAGGCTGCTTCTCCCTCTCCCACTCCCCCTGGTTGTGTGCCTTCTTCCTATCTCTGTCAAAGAAATAAAAGCTTTTTAAAAAACTTAAAAAGTAAAAATAAAATAAAATTGTATAGGAGAGAGATTAATGGTTGAGGTAAAGCTCAAGAGCCTTAGCAAAGCTCTTAAATTTTTTCTCATTTAATTAGATTCATAGCAGGATTAACTTAAATGTAGTCAATTAAACATTTTAAGACTTGATTACTTGTCATGAACTAGTTTCATTTTTCTGGCGTACCCTATCTTTACCTTCGTTCATGAGTGCCCTACTGAAAGAAGGGGGGGCAATAAGAATGTAAAAAACACAAATTCTTGCCAGTTCACATATAATAAAATTTAAGACCTTTAAATGTAAGGGCTTTTGTCTCTCTGGTCAGCTTTTGGTAACTGTGATAGTTCCCTTCCCAAACATCTGTAGAACTGGAAGTTTAAGAAATTATTACAACTACTGACTTTAGAAATATTTTTTAAAAAATTTTATATGAGCTATGTGCTTGGACAAAATACATTGGCATCTAAAATTTGAGGCCTGCTTTTTGTTTTAAAACTGTTGCTTGAAAATCACCAATCCGATTAAATCTGTCTGATAGTTAAATTTTTGAAACACTTTTAATTAAACTCTGTTCACCTTTTATAGCAATCTACCTAAAACTGGATTTTTAAAGATTATTTTGAAAATTTTATTTCAGTCAATGGTGTTACTTCCCTTGGCTTTGTAAGGATGCTGAAATTCAGTAATAGCCAGAGGAGGAGAAAAGGACTTTCTGTATTCCAATATTTTAACTTTTTAACTCTTCATTTATTCTTTTGAAATCCAGATTCTTTCTCCATTTGAAATGTCTAGTTCAGTTCCCAGTGAGCCCCGGAAGTCCTCACGAATTTCCCCAGGAGTTCCCAGTCCCGTGCCCAGCACCTGGTAGATCCTAAGAAATGCTTATGAATGAAAAAGCATTTATTGGGGTGCCTAGGTGGCTCAGTCGTTTATGTGTCAGGCTCTTGATTTTGGCTCGGGTCCTGATCTTAGGGTTTTGAGATCAAGTCCCATGTCCAGCTCCGTGCTGGGCGTGGAGACTGCTCAAGATTCTCTCTTTCCCTTCCCCCCCTCCCTGTCTCTCCCTTCCCACCCAGCTTTCGCCCATGTGCTCGCTCTCTCTAAAATAAATAAATCTTAAAAAAAAAAAAAAAAGCATCAGAGCACCTGGGTGGCTCAGTCGTTAAGCATCTGCCTTTGGCTCTGATCATGACCCCATGGTCCTGGGATTGAGCCCCGCATTGGGCTCCCTGCTCAGTGGGGAGTCTGCTTCTCCCTCTCCCACTCCCCCTGCTGGTGTTCTCTCTCTCGCTGTGTCTCTCTCTGGCAAATAAATAAATAAAAGCTTTAGAAAAAAAAGTATTTAACTTCTGTTTTGAGTGTAGGAAGGTTCAGACAATATCTTTGTACCAGAGGCTTGAAATGATAGCCTATTACTCTCTTAGAAGTATAATAACTACTCTCTTGTTGCAAATCTAGCTCCCAGTTCTGGGTTATTAATTCTTACCTAGCGTGATCCAGGACACTAGGTTTAATTAGCAAGTTAAATGCTGTGCTACTACTCATGGCTTGTACTTGAGTAGCTCCTAATTTCCAGTCCAGAATTTTTACCCTGGGTAGATGCCATCTTTGACCTGAACACCTTTCAGAAGTGATAGGAAGGCTGGTTAAAAGGCACGCCCTCTCTAATAACCACAATCCTGCCTCATCGTCCCTAACCACAGCTGGGGGCCTTCTAGAACCATTAACTCTAGAACTGCAGCCCCTCTAGAAGACTGAGCCTGCTCTTCCGCAAAGAGCATTTCTTCTAGCAAGGCTGTTGTGCCTGGTGCTGCCGCGGCTGGGGATCAGATTTGGGAAGGCCAGCCCATCCAGAGGCGAGTGGCTGCATTTCTAATCGCATCACGAACAAGTCAGCACCAGGCTTCACTCCAGGAGTAGGTGCTATTTCACATATTGGGCTGTTTGCCAGACAATGAAGTCGTAGGATGTGTTTGCCCTTTCCAAGATGGCTAATGGAATGTTGCTATTAACCTCTCTGATGAAATGAGGTCTCCGTGATCCCTTCTGGAAAGCATGGACTACGGAGCTGAAGATTCCGCCATCGGCTCAGGACTGTAACTGAAGTGCTGACCGCTAGTTGGTGTGGACTTGGACTTTGGCCGCTCCAGTCATCTACCTAATGAGTACCCTAAGCCTTAGTAGCAACCTCTCTCTCTCATCCTTTATCATTTCTTCAGTGTTTTCTATGTGCCAGCCACTGCTATGTGCTCATATTATATATTCTACACTGAGAGGAGGCCAGGGCCGTCTCGACATGGACACATGATTGGTAAGAAGATCCACAGGGTTGAAGTCGAATACGAAGGAGGAACATTACAATGCTCTCTTTCCATAAACACATATACACATGCATACGGGAATAGACGATGACAAAGTTCTAGAAAGAGGCAAACAGATGATGGTGTGTACTATAGGGGAAGGTACAAGGATGATGTTTGGGATGGGAGTTAAATGAGGTTTTAATTTTTTTAATGACAGTCTATTTGTCTGTAACTGGTATATTTAAACAATAGCAAAAGATTATAACCCAAAGTTGGGTTTTTTTTGTTAAGCATCAATGTTTGTTATACTTTGAATAAAGCATATGATAAATGTTGGCTGAGTCTGGGTCTTTACTTTAAAATACAAATTCAGAGAGCTAGGAAATTAAAACTGATTATTTTTTTAAAAAGATTTTATTTATTTATTTGACACAGAGAGAGAGATTACAAGTAGAGAGGCAGGCAGAGAGAGAAGAGGAAACAGGCTCCCTGCTAAGCAGAGAGCCCGATGTGGGGCTCGATCCCAGGACCCTGAGATCATGACCTGAGCCACCCAGGCACCCCTAAAATTGATTACTTCTAGTCATCAATGAATTTACTAAAAGAGATGACAAGGCTCTTCAAGGTCATCTGTGAAACAAGGACGAAGGTGTCTTAGCACACTCTATGGGCTCTCGCAAGTCTGGCCCCTATGTAATGACTCTCCCCTGCGCATTCCCAGCTGTCCGCCTCCACTCCCACCAAGCTCTTGTCTGCATATACTCACTGTTCTCAAAACCTAAACTCTGGCTTTTGGCTCATCCACTTCCTTCTGCCTGGAATGCCTTCTCAGTCTTCACTCTTCTCTGCCAAGACAGCTTCTACTTATGTTCACATGTGGAACCTTCTCAGTTCCACGGCCCAGGGAGAATACTTGGACATACACCTACTGAAAGAGACTTTTCTAGATTATTCTAGACCAGCCGTGCCACACATGAGGCCAGGCACCTCGTCTCTTGCACTCACTGCCATATCCCTAACACCAGCATAGAACACATCATTGGTATACAATGAATGCCCACCAAACAGATTGTTAGTATAAGAGTGTATTTTCTGTGTTTGCTCAATTTCAAGTGCTTTGAGAGCATCCTAATTTCCCCAGCACTGAGCACGGAGCTCACCAGATATTTATTGAATGCGTTCATTCACTAAATGCCTGGAACTATGCCCATTGTGCTTTCTGGGGAGAAATAATTCACAGGTAATTCTCTAGCCAGGATGAGTCATACCCAATATACATTAGTACTATGTATATAGAGCACATCCCATTTTATTCCACGGGAAATAGAAGTGAGGAGTTTTCTGTGAAGTATTACAGAGAATACGTAATGTTAACTCACCATAAACTTGCTCAGCGGTGCTCGACACCATGCTGTGGAGAGTGTGAATCCGCAGGAGGTTCACCAAGAAGCAACCACACTCGCCCCGTGCTGTGAGAAGCTGCAGGGTGATGATGACATAATGGTAAGTCAAGGTCCCCAAGTCTTCTGGTGTCATCTGTCATGAGGTTTGTTAAGGGCCCTAACATAACTAATTGCTATGAAGGGGACTGTGTGCCTTTCTGGAAGGCAATCGGAAATATTAAAATTTAAATTATATATAACTGTGGGAAAATACTCCAAGTTAGGGAGATAAAGAGCTTTACACTATTGTTTTTAAACAAGAGAAAAACTGGAAATGACTGATTGATCCCTTATTGATGGTCACTTTGGTTAAATAATTATGCTAGACCCCTGTAATGGGATGCTAGACAGTTGTCTAAAAAGATGGGGGCCTATTTTTAGGATGTAACTGGGGGGAAAGTATGCTCCAGTCATGAAAAAAAAATATGTAGATGTATATTTCTTGAGGGACTAAAAAGGGAGACCACTCAGGAATTGCCTACATATAGCCCAAAATGTTAAATCATTTCCTCCTTATATTTTTTTAAGATTTTATTTATTTGTCAGAGAGAGAGGGCACAAGCAGGCAGAGTGGCAGGCAGAGGCAGAGAAGCAGGCTCCCTGCTGAGCAAGGAGCCCGACACGGGACTCGATCCCAGGACCCTGGGATCTGACCTGAGCGGAAAGCAGCTGCTTAACCAACTGAGCCACCCAGGCGCCCCCTGCCTTATGATGTTTTTGCATAATGAACACGTAATAGCCTTTGTTCTAAAAATCTTTAAATGAAGATCGTTTCCTGTGATTGCATTCTCCAAAGTGACCTTTTATGTTCAGAAGTGAAGTCCGTCTAAAAAACTCTGTTACCTAGATGGAAGTTTTGCAATGTTCACATCCCTGCAAAGAGTATCTTCTACCCAGTCAAAAGCGAGGAAAACAGATCAAGTTTGCTGATATCCCTAAAACATGCGGGCATTTCATAGAAACTTGAGTTTGAGTAGAGGAGGAACTGTTGCCGTCTATTTAGGTTTGAATACAATGTTGAGTGGTCGTGATTAATTTTTTGTAACCATTTCCTTTGCTTTTATGTTCCAGTCAAAATATAGTCAACTGTACTCACAGTGAAAAGTGGATTTTTTTTCTTACAAAGAAACGTGTTTATAAATGTTTAAATCTATTAGAGTTAGCCCCCAAAGTGAATAGAAGGAAAAATGGAGTTTAAGGTGAAATTTTATAATACACACCTCTATGTATCTGCTGTGTAGAATGTATGGTGGTGAAGAGTTGGATGGAACTGGGATTTTATCTATTTTATTTCATTTTGTTTTATTTTTTTGGAACTGGGATTTTAAAAGAAAATTGTAACTTGAAACCTATCCTATATAAATAAACTTTTTTTTACAATGGTTTGTAAGAAAGTTTAGACCGCTTCCCAAATGAAAGCAGTTGTTCTTTTAATCCTAAATATTTCATCTTTCCCATTAGTATTTTGCTTCCCTAGATGAATCATAATGCAGTATGGCCAACACAGAGCTAAACCTGAATGTCTTAAAGATCCCCAAGTGTTTATCTTTAGATAGGGGATGTTTATACAGCCTTTCCAAGCTTTGAGCTTCTTCCCATGGTACGAATCTCTGGAATCCTCAAACACTAGTTTGGCTGTTAGATTTTCAGGCTCCATTTAACTTTCATTCCTATTCCTTTCTAGAAAGTTCAAGTATAGTGATGCTTTTAATAGGCTCAGTGGAGGATCAAGAAAGAAAAACTTGGATTAATTTCAACATTCACTTGAATAGAATAATCTAGATAGCAATTTGGTTATTGCAGAGTCCTAGAAATGGGCTGCGTATCTTTAGAATCACTACACCCAACCAGGTAGTTTTTTATGTAGGAAAACAATAAACCTAAAACTACTAAAGCAAATGAATTTTGTTGAATACACACCTATTGTAATAAGTTTGAGATACAACATTTTAAATCTGGCCTACCTTGTTATTTGTCACCTTGCTGCTTTGTTCTTAAGAACTCTGGAAAGCTTTGAGTACTGAAAATAATTCTGCTGATTGTGTTTGATGATAGCTCTATGCTCACTTAGTTGGCTATTCTTAAGAGACCCCCTAGCCCCACAAGATTAGACATGTTTGTTCACTAACATCAAGGATAAAGTATTTCTATTTGGTGAGCCACTTTGACCTTTGTTTTCTTTCTAGCAGAATCACTTTCTGTGAAATCCTTTGTAAGATAGGCCATTTATATAAAAAAAAAATAGGTTAGTCAATTGAAGAAAATGTTCTCCTGTATTTGGTGGACCGTTTCATAGAGACTCAGAGCAGGTAAAAGAGCAAGTGGTCTCGAAAGAGAGGGTCCAATAGAACGAGAATCGTCCTGGAAGAGGTTTTTTATCACCCCCGCCTTGGCATTTCTGCCAACGAGCTGTGTGACCCCGGGTAAGGTCGCCTTCATGCTTTTCTGAAAACGAAGGGAGGGGGTGAGGGTACTCTTTAAATCTCTTGCAGTTTGGATTTCTTAAACCTCTCTCCCGAAGGACGTCAAGCCTGGAGAGAAGTTCACGCACAAAAGCTCCAGAGAGACGCCTGTAGCCAGGGTCTCTAAGGGTTTGCCCTGCTCTTTCTAGAACTTTTCAGATCGTCATTTTATAGGTTTTCCCCATAGGGGGACTATCTTCCACCAACAGAATTTTTTTTAAACTATGAACATTCTGTGGGTTATTTCAAAGTCTTCCCTGCAAGTTCTCAAGATTAGATTTTAATTCTTGGTGCCACGTCAGGAGGCCCAGAGGACTCTGAATGCAGTAAATTTCATCTGTTACCACCCAGAGAATATAAGATAAAACATAGCCAGTCACCTATTTCCTAGACTTTGGTGTTTGTCATCAAAGAACCAGGGTTGTGCATGGAACGATGTCAACATAACTAAGACTCAAACACTTAACCTTTAAAAAAGAATCACATAATTCATATGAACAGGAAGAAAACACTGTACTCAAAAATCCTGTACATTCTGATTAATATGTTTAATATAGATTGTGGTAGGCTTGCTTTGCCTAACAATGTTTGTTCAGTCGGCAGGCTGAGTCAGGCGGGCTGCATAGGGCAGAAGCAGCCTTCTAGAATGGCCAATGCATTTAATGAGTAAAGCTAAAGATTATATGTAGTTTCAAGCTATTTCCCAGTAGAGAAATCTGGATGCTGATGGCTGAACAGGTATTAAGAGGAGTCATGCTTCATTTGCTTTATGTTGAAGGGAGAGGGGGAGAAAAGGCTCTCTCAAGGGTTGAGGGCAGGAAGCAGGAGAGAACAAACAGGGACTGTCTTCTAGCAAAGTGCAAGGGGGCATCTTTTTTCCTAAAAGCTTATCATGGAAAAAACCTGTGAAAACGTTGGTTACCAAAGTTGGTCATTTTTCTGAAGCAGAAGAATCAGGGCTGGCCAAGAACTTTTAGTTAGAAACATAAGGTGAATGAAAAAAGTTCTACTCAGGCTCGTTTGGGGGGATTGGTGGCAAGGAAAGAGAAGAATGGGTGTCGGGGGTGGTTTGCACGCCATGAGGGTTTGATTAATCTAGTTTGTTGAATGGCTAAGGATTACCGAGGAACTAAAAATTATAGCTGTATTTACATAAGTTTTGTATAAATCTTGTATGTAAATATATAAGCCTTTATGTTTATATATAAAAGTGTTTGTCACACGTGTTCTTTAAGGTTTTTTGCTTAGCCACTTGATGCAATCGCTTTCTCTATGCAAAGCCTAGCTGAATGCAAAGCAAGGCGCTCCTTTCCTTGGGCTCTGTGAGCTCTGGCTGGGAAGTGTGTAGCTGTTGCCTGTGAGGCCACGACCTTCCTTGGGGAGTGGCGCACCCTAATTTATGGCCCTGTGGCTTGGAAAATATCAACAATCCTGTAAACAAACACCTCAGGCAGCGGAAAAGAGAGAGTGGCCAAGTGCAAAGGGAAGACCCAGATCTGAGAGGAGAGAGCAGGGAGCTTGGTTTGGGGGAGTTTTTACAGCTGAGAAGTTTCCAGAGAAATGATTTTCAGCAGCTGCTATAGGGTGGTGGTTACAGAGAGTGGGGAGAGATGGGAAAAGGATTTCTTTTGTCCTTCGCATGGATTGGATTCCCATTTGACATGGTTTCCTCTTAATATTGAGAGAAAGACTTGCATTGTTCTCAATTACATTTTTAGAGGGGCCAACCCGTATGCTGAGCTGGTTTCATGTTACAGTGGAAAACTTTTTCATTCAGGGATGGTCCCAGGACTGTCTGAATTGCAACAATTTGCAGTCGATTTATGGAACTAATATGTAAGTGAAAAAATATTTAGAATGTTCCACACAGTGCTAAGTTCTATAAAGGAATATGGAAGTGGCTGAACACGTGTTTTTTTTTAATTGTTTTGTTAGTCACCATAGAGTATATCATTAGTTTTTGATGCAGTGTTCCATGATTCATTGTTTGCGTATAACACCCAGTGCTCCATGCAATCCGTGCCCTATCTTAATACTCATCACCGGGCTCACCCATCCCCCACCCCCTCACCTCTAAAACCCTCAGTTTGTCTCCCGGAGTCCATAGTCTCTCATGGTTCATCTCCCCATCCAAACCTCCCCCCTTCATTTTTCCCTTCCTTCTCCTAATGTCCTCCATATTATTCCTTATGTTCTACAAATAAGTGAAACCATATGATCACTGTCTTTGTCTGACTTATTTCACTTAGCATAATCTCCTCCAGTTCCATCCATGTTGATGCAAACATTGGGTATTCATCCTGATGGCTGAGTAACATTCCATTGTATATATGGACCACATCTTCTTTATCCATTCATCTGTTGGGAGGCATCTCGGCTCTTTCCACAGTGTGGCGATTGTGGACATTGCTGCTATGAACATTGGGGTGCATGTGCCCCTTCTTTTCACTACATCTATATCTTAGGGGTAAATACCCAGTAGCGCAATTGCAGGGTCATAGGGTAGGTCTATTTTTAATTTTTTGAGGGACCCCCACACTGTTTTCCACAGTGGCTGTACCAATTTGCATTCCCACCAACAGTGTAAGAGGGCTCCCCTTTCTCCACATCCTCTCCAACATTTGTTGTTTTTGCCTTGTCAATTTTTGCCATTCTAACTGGTGTAACGTGGTATCTCAATGTGGTTTTGATTTGAATTTCCCTGATGGCTAATGATGTTGAACATTTTTTCATGTGTCTGTTAGCCGTTTGGATGTCTTCTTTGGAGAGGTGTCTGTTCATGTCTTCTGCTCATTTTTTGACTTGATTATTTGGTTTTTGGGGCATTGAGTTTGAGAAGTTCTTTATAGATCTTGGATACCAGCCCATTTTCTTATCATTTGCAAATATCTTCTCCCATTCTGTGGGTTGTCAGTTTTGTTGACTGTTTCCTTTGCTGGGCAGAAGCTTTTTATCTTGATGAAGTCCCCCAAGTTTCATTTTTTCTTTTGTTTCCCTTGCCTTTGGAGATGCGTCTTGAAAGGAGTTGCTGTGGTCAATGTTGAAAAGACTGCCTACGTTCTCCTCTAGGATTTTAATGGATTCCTGTATCACATCGAGGTCTTTCATCCATTTAGAGTTTATCTTTGCGTATGGTGCGAGAGAATGGTCAAGTTTCATTCTCCTGTATTTAGCTATCCAATTTCCAGCATNCTCTCTGCCTGCCTCTCTGCCTACTTGTAATCTCTCTCTCTGTGTCAAATGAATAAATAAAATCTTTAAAAAAAAATAAAAAAAAAAGAAAAAAAAGAAAAGACGACTGCCTACGTTCTCCTCTAGGATTTTAATGGATTCCTGTATCACATCGAGGTCTTTCATCCATTTAGAGTTTATCTTTGCGTATGGTGCGAGAGAATGGTCAAGTTTCATTCTCCTGTATTTAGCTATCCAATTTCCAGCATCGTTTATTGAAGAGACAGTCTTTTCTCCACTGGATATTTTTTTCCTGCTTTGTCGAAGATTATTTGACCATGCACACGTGTTCTACATCCGCCTGTAAGTTACTATCTGTGTAGATAAGGCTTATCAGCAAACTCGCAACATAAGAGAAGACTTCAGAGAAAGTGTTTACAGCTAAGCCAGAGAGACGACTTCCGGGGTTCTGGGAGGCGGAGGGGGGGTTCCTTAAGGAAAAGTCAGGTTTGGTGGAGAGACAGGAATCAGGCTTTTAAGGCAGGCAATGCTGCAGGAGCGCTTGCGCACAAGGGAGGTGTGGATGTCACACGCACACACACACACTCACGCACACGGCGATTGCTAGGAAGTAGTTCTCGAAGGATTTCAGGAATACCTTACTCTTCCCCTAGCCCTTCCACCTGTGAGTGACCCTGGGCGGTACACCAGGCATAGTCGTCAGCCTTTCACAGCTGAAGGAAATGAGGACATGAAATGCAGAGGCTGTGAATCACGTGAGGTCACTTAGGGGACAAGCCAGAATTTGCACTTACCCCCTGACCCTTGGTGCCACTGTGCCCGTGCTGTGGGACGGAGGGGAGACGGGTGTAGCAGTCTGGAGAGGGGCTGGATTCCCTTAGTGCCTCGGAGATAGGAAAGGGGATGCTGTTCGGCGGATTTAAAGGAGACCGAAGTCACAGGGACAACACACAAGAGGTTTGCTTTTCTATCCCGTACAAGTTCAAGCTGGCAAGCAGTCGAGGGGAGCCAGGCGTGGATAGCTTTAATCCACACGGTCATCGTGCCGCCTCGAAGCCCCCGGAGGCGCGTCTACAGGGGCAGCATCAGTCTGGTCTCTCGGTTTAAGGAACGCGAAGTGACCTTCCTGCACACTCCCTCCGATTTCACCTGTTGTCGCCTGCCCTCCTCGCCTGCTGAGGACTCCCGGTCTCATGCTGCCCTCGACCTTCCTGCACACTCCCTCCGATTTCACCTGTTGTCGCCTGCCCTCCTCGCCTGCTGAGGACTCCCGGTCTCATGCTGCCCTCGCCTTTAGAGCTTCTCCACCCTGACCCCAACCTTCTCCCCGGTCCCAGCTCGTGCCTTCTGTGGGACCCTGATGGGTAGGCAGCGAGGGACTTCCGTTTCTTTTGGCTGGTGTCTCCAATATTATCCTCATCTACTGGCTATACCTGACTCACCACATTCTGGCCCGCTGGAGGGGGAAAGACGGATGGCGAGTGTCTTAGTTTTCTATTGCTGCTATGACCAATTACATAAACAGAGCTGCTTAGGAGGACTCATTTTACCTTATAGTTTTGCAGGTTGGAAGTCTGACGTGGGTCTCACTCGGCTAAAAGCAAGGTGTGTTCCTTTCTGGAGACAGTAGAAAAGAATCCCTTTCCTTGTTTTTTTTCTTGTTTCTGGGATCCGCTTACCTTCCTCTCTGTCTTGAGAGCCAGGAACTTCAGAACGAGTCCTTCTCTTACTGATATCTTACTGCCTCTCCCCCTCTCTCCCACCTTCCTCTTCCACTTTTAAGGACTCTGATGATTACATTGGACCCACCTGGAGAGTTCAGGCTAATTGCCCCATGTCAAGGTCAGCTGATTTGAACCAGACTTCTACCTGCAACCTTAGTTTCCCTTTGCCATGTAACGTAATGTAGTCTCAGGCTAGAGGTTAGGACACGGATATCTCCTGGGGTCATTATTCTTGCTTCCCACGGAGGTTCAACAGTTTCCTTTTAAGGTTGTGTCCTTGAAGTTGCACATAACAGTCTCACAAATATCCTCCCGGCCAGAATTTAGTCACATGGTCACGCTGAACTACAGGGGAAGTTGAGAAGTAGTTTCTCTAACTAGGCAGCCACGTGCCCGTTTGGAACACGGAGGAGTTCTATTCCCAGAAGAAGGAAGAGACCAGATACTGGACAGCAATTCTTTTGCTTTCCCTTCCTCTTGCCACCTTGGTGTTGTAGGCTAATGGCACTTAACTCCTGGCCCTGAGCTGCCTGCCAATCACCTGAGATTCATTTCTAATTTAGGACAAGGTAGAATTGTTTCCTTAATGGACCACATGCTCCCTTAGAGTGATGTTTCCTGACCATAATGATTTTCTGATGAGACTAGCTGGTTTGCCAATGTTTCCGTCTGACCTCGGATAGCAGGGCTTCCTCACATTTACTGGCCACAGACTCCGTGTGCGACTGACCCAGTGCGCTGTCCACCATCTTGCTCTCCCTTCCACAGTCACAGTCACAGATCCCGTCTGCAGACCTGATATTGAGTGTTGCCTGTGCCCGTCTCCCTAAGCCTGACCGCTACTCTCGGTCTCCACCTTGGCTCTCTATCTCCTGCACTTCACTCAACCGCTGCTCTGAGACGCATGGAGTTCAGTCTAGACTTCTCTATTCTGGTCCCTCACACACCTCAAGAGAATTCCCAGTGCCGGGCACATGTGGTGTTCCCTCAACTCAAGTTTAGGAAACTATTAGAATAATTATAACAGAAGCAAAGAATATGCATTCACGTTGACGTAAGGCAGAGCTGTGAGCTCTTCCATGAAAACTGTTGGAGCCTTCTCGATGCAGAATACATGGATCTAAAACCAAGAGAGAGGGGAAATCTGACACTCTTCACAATTACATCCAAATGCCTCACAGGCAAAATTTTACTTCCTATCCCTGACTTTGGGCTCCAGCCTCTAAGGAAGTATGTTTCTACTAGATGACACAACAGTTGCACCACTGAATTGGAATACATACCAATACCCAGCTCTTTCAGTCGTCATGCTGAAGGATAGACAGGCCAAAGAAAGGGGTGGGGGAGTTACCATTGTGATTGGGGTAACTGATGTCAACCCTTAAAGAGAAATAGAGCTTTTGTTACACAGTGGCAGGAGAGAAGGGTATGACTGCTGTCTAGACAATCCGATCCTGCCAAGTCCAAGGGCAAAATGTAATGTAAGTGGACTCTGCCTCTGTCCTTGTGGGACCTTCAGAGACAGAATCCCCAGGAAAGGTTTGGATCACTCTATCTGGTAAAGAGATGCTTGCTGGAGGCGGAGGGAAGATGGAATGAGTAGGAAAGCAAGACCATTAATCCCAACGCAGCCTCTTGAAGAGTTCAGAGAAATGAAGTCTGCAATTCCTATCTGTGTTCCTCGTGTGAAGTTTTGTATGTATTTATATTTATTATAAAATGTAAAAATACGTTTAATTTCCTTTTCAGTTCCCTTCTTTCCCCCACGACTCTATACTTGATGTGTGTTGGTGGTAAACTTTATCGTTTGGATCGTCAGTTGCGGGACATCGGAGACCGAATTGTAACAAATGAAAAAGGGAGAGAGCACAGCTGGATGTCTTCAGCGATTGATGGGACTTTGGGTTGGTTCCCTTGAAGACAGGGTGGACGTGCTTCCAGAAGGCTGAGTGCAGGCAACGCTGCGTTTGGTGGAAAGGTTTGTTTTTGTTTTAGAATCAGACGTCGGATGAAGAATGTATCATGATATTAGGAAAAGGTGGACTATGGTGGAAATTTGTCATTTTTCGATGCCTGTCATCAAAACACTTCCCACCTTGGAAGATTCCAAAGCTACGTGGAGACAAAAGTCTCCTCCCACTACCAGAGCTAAAGGGGGCAGATGTTCCGTCTTCTCTCTGGCAGTCAGGGCACATGGAGAGGCTCAGGCTGTTGGGTTTTTCTCCCAGGGATTTTTGAGTCATGGGAGAGGGACATGAGATGCAAGACACTTGAGAGTTAACCGGATGGTGCCGAGTGTCCAATAGGGCGAGTGTTACCATGCTTACCGGACTGCTTCTGGCGTGTGATCTTGGATATATTCCACGTGCGTAATTGTCTTTGATTACATTTTCCCAGTCACTTCTTCAACTTCATGTGCTATGAGATTACCTTTAAAGAAATTCCTTTCCTGCATAATAAGCTGCTATTGTTTGCATATGTCAATGTTTGCATCCAAGAACCAGACTGGTAAAATCATAATATTTAATTTTTTTATTGTTTGGATTATTTGCATTTTTAATATAAGTAGTGCTGAAATGAATTATTCACAAAGCTTTTCTCCCCCTGCATTTAAGATTATTTTCTTAATATACAGGTTCAACTGGATCTCAGGTTAGATCTTGGTACACATTTTCAGATGACTTTGCAACGTATAAAAGATACTATTTCACCAAATCTTTGCCTCGGTCACATCTTGAACAACCGATACAGCAAGTAATAGAAGTTAGAAATGATTTATCTGAGGAAGAAGGTTTTTCACATAACTACATTTTTTTAAGATCCCCAAAGCTGATCATTTTACACACATAACCACTTTCCAATGACAATCTTTCCAAAGTGCATCACGTCATCCCTGACCTCATCAAGCTGCGATCCCCTATCCCTGGAGGCCCAGAGGAGATGACGGGTTTATCTCTCGCCCTTGGACTTGATTCCCCAGATCACTGCACTTTCCTCGGGGCTGGGGAATTTTCTGCCGCTGGTGACCTCCCCAGAAATTCCTCCCTCTTCAATCCTTGCCACCCTCTGTAGCGGTTACTTGTATAGTCTCCTACCACTGCAAAGCCTGAAGAGTTGAATGTTGCTATTGCAAACAGAGAACCATGTTTGTCAAGTTAAGTGTATCATCCGTCCACGGGTGGAAGTCAGTATCCTGGTGGGAAGGCTGGAGTGACTTTCACCCTCTAGCTGGAATACATAACTTAGATTTTGTGACAGTCTGTGTTTCAACTCTGGTTCAGTTTGTGTGTCATTTGTTGGTAGAAGTTCCCAGATGTCTAAGAGCTGGATATATACAGCATTGCAATCATGCATTTCAAGAGAGATTTCTGGTGGGCGTTCTGGTAGAAAAGTTTCATTTCGTTCTTCAGGCTCTCCAGGGAAACTGCAATTTTCCTAAATAATGTATGTTTTAAGAAATTTCATATTTATGTGTAATCCTAAAGCTTTTTCCTTGATTTTAAACCCATTTTTTATGAATCAGTCCTTAAGGGAGATGGCTCCAGCTGCTTTCCTCTTTCATACATCCGTGTTGGTGTCTATTATTTCTTATTCAAAACTGTGGGACCAAATTCCCTTAAAATAATCCCTCTGACAGATGGCTTTCACAAACAGAAGCAAAGGTGCTCGGTTATATATCATACATGCAAAAAAAAAATAATGCGAAATCATAGACCCATTTTGAAATGCGACAATCTGATCTTTCACACTAAACAATAACAACAGATTGCTGGTCTTTCAAAAATCAGCAGCACATTTTACAGCAAAACTGCTTACACACAAATTATGAAAAGCACTTCAATATTTATCTTTTTGAATATTGTTCCAGTGCCATTTGGGGAAAACAGAGCCCTTTGGTTGAGAGAATGAATATAGAGGGAAGTGGGCGGAAAAACACGTTACATTTTGATCAGAATAATTGTTTCATAGATAAGCAAATCCAAATAAAAATAAAACCCAGAACAATCTAGCACATGCCATCCCGATCTATTCCATCCTAGTGTTAGAGACATTGATCTATTTTAATTTGTTTAAAATAATTATTATTTTGCTCTATTGTGGTAAGAACATTTAAGATGAGATTTACTTTCTGAACACACACTTAAGTGCACAATACATTATTGACTTACATACAATGTAGAGCAGAACTCTAGAATTTTTTCATTTTGCCTCACTGGAACTTGATGCCCATCGATTAGTGACACATTTCCCCCACTGGCAACTTATTTCACACTTTGGTTCACTTGACTGAAGTGATAATCAGTAAACAGAATACTTATTTATTTTGCACTTGTCGTAGGTAACAAATTATTTTTACATCACGAAAGGGAAAGGAAGGCAAGAGGAAGGGTTTCTGAAGCCAGAGACCATGTCTCTACTTCCCCCTTTCTCTTCCGCGTGGAACAGCATTTCCTGGCCCAGCTCAGACCTTTGGCTAGGAGTGGGCTCCGGAGGTGGAAGAGGTGGGGCTGATCAATTCTGTTTCCCAAGTTTAGCACAGCTCCTCAGGCTTCCCTGTCAGAAGCCAGAAAAGAAGGCACAGGGGACTCTGCCCTTCACCTCTTCCTAACTATAGCAAGAAGAATATTTATTTTCTTGCTTAGCAATCTCGTTTCTAATGGCAAGAACTTGATCTTCCAGCTGTTTCAGTTGCTCAGCTTTTTCTTGTCTACTCAGATTCAGATCTTGGATCTTCTTTTCTAAATCTGAAACAAGAAAATGACGTAAAGGATAAATTTGGTTTTGGTGGATTCTCTCCTGGAAGCCCACCTTATGTAAAACATGGGGATTTCTGTGCCCCTTAAAGACATATTTAGCTTTACATTTTGATTCAACAGACAAAACATTTATTGTCACCAGGCTTCTCAAGGTTTTCACACAAATCAGAGCAGACAAATTGATGTTTTTGTCTAAAAAGTATTTTATATCCAATGGTATTTATCAATGCCAGTAGAAAGCTTGTTAGAGTTTGTTAGAAATGAAAAGATGGAGGATGAGCCTTGATTGGACTTGGCGAATATTTCCACAGGTTTGCCCTTGCTGTTTTAAGTTCACTTTTTAACATGTGTTCATCACTTTAGGGGTTCTCTGTATTTCAGTAAAAAAGGACTGACATTTTCATTTCCTCATTCTGCTCTGGTGCTATTCAAGCCCCTGAACAGGAAAAGCAAAGTGATGCCTTTATTCTTACCCATCCAACCATCCATTCATCCACCTGTCCATCCATCCATCCATCCATCCATCCATCCATCCATCCATCCTTCCATTTATCCATCCATCCATCCATCCATCCATCCATCCATCCATCCATCCATCCTTCCATTTATCCACTCTTCATTCAATAAATTCCTGGGAATTATAGTAAACCCCAGCAAGGAGCCCATAGATTAGTACATGGAAGAGGTAGAGAGGGCTACAGTTAAGAATGTGAAGTGGCCTTTAGAAAAAGAAAATGCCCTCAGGTTGAAGTGGGACTTCTCAAAGAAGGATGGTAAATGCCCCCCTTTCCCCAGACAGGCCACACCTGGATCATGAGGGGGGCGTTGTCAAACTAGCCCGGAGCGTATGTTTAGAGGAAGGAACCGGATTGCTGAGGAAATTTGAAACTATCCGGTGAACAAAAGATGAATTAACTGGCGATGTTTTATGTAGAGAAAGAAGAAGGTTCAGAGCACGTCCTGTAGTGATTTTCAAGTATTTGAGGCCTATGAAAGCAGAGGGAATGTGTTTTGTCATCCTGAGGAAATAGAATGAAACCAGCAGGTGAAACCTCCATGAAGGAAGACTTTGTCTGATTATAAAGAACTTTCTAGCAGTCACAGCTGTTCAAAGAAAGAGCTGCCAGGGGAGGTGGTGAGCATTCCGTCTCTCGAAACTTAAATATAGATCATTTGGGATTGAAAAGGAGATTCGGCACTGCCCATGTATTTGTCCTAACAGAAAAAAAGACCCCTGCGCGCCTTCCCTCGACGTTAACGAGGCTGTGCCGGGCCCTCTGCCCCTGTCGCCCTGCGGGGTCCTGGAAAGGCAGCCGCGGCGGGGACGTCGGCCGGCTCCCGGGGTCTCTGGAGCTGTTCGCGCTTGGCCGCGGGACAGTTCGGAGCGGCGAGCCGGCCGGGGCACTGAACAGGCTGTCCCCGTGGAGCCGAAGGGGTCTGGCGGTCCTTCCCAGTCTGCCCGCGGCCTGCGAAGTGGCCCGGTGCCTTTGGCTCCAGCCATCAGAGAGCAACGTCAGAGCTCCCTCGGGCCGGGGATCGCCCGACACCCCCACACCCTCAGCGGAGGCTCGGAACGCCTCTGCAGGTTTAGAGGTGCTCCCGTCAAGAAGTAGGGGCGATGTGCCCTCGGCCCTCCAACCAGGTCCAGCTGGGCCTGTTGTGGTGACCAACAGACAGTAAGAGAAATCAGGGCGCAGGACCTCAAGGGCCTTGGGGCTCTGGTGCTCATTGTCGGGAACCCTGACTCGAGTGAGCTGTAGAGCCTTCTGGGGGCGGAGAGAGGACCCAGCCTCCCAGGCCGGCCAGCCTGCGGACGCATCAGCTGAGAACAGCTGCTCAGGTCACCCGGCACAGACCCGCAGAACCACCACCCCGGCGACCCACCGAGAAACCAGGCACCGTGGTTGTTCTAGTCCCCAAATATGGGGGTGCTTTGTTATGCGACGCAAAGATAACCGAGCCACCTCTGGCTCAGTGATCCAGAATTATCTCCAAGCATGCTTCCCGGTTCTCGCCGGGACCCTGATGGGCATGAAATTCTCTGGAAGGAACTCGGCCGCGGCCTGGGGGCAATTCTCCACTCTCTCCACTTGACCTGCCAAGGTAAGGAAGGGCTCTTTTCTGGGGTCCCCTGGCCACTTGTACCTACCAGGGGGAACGAGAGCGCCGCCCTGGTGGGTCAGACCCTTCCCCAGGAGCAGACTCAGGCAGGTGGCCAAGCCAATGTCTCAGTTTCCTACCTTGCTGAGCTGTGAAAACAGTTTTCAAAAGAGAACCAAAAAAGTGGAGTGCATGATTTTAGACCTCGCTTAGAAGGAAGGCTCCTGACTTCTCTTCTGACCTAATTTCAAAAACTGTGGAAGTTCTAGTCTATGGGAATAAGTGGAAACAATTTGGGCCTCGATATAAAACACAAGACAGAAAATATCCTTCCCATTTTTTTGCTCCTCCACTTAGGACCAAGTTCTGGAAATAGCAGCAACTGATTTTTGAATCTTTCCTAATAATTCCTTTTTAAAAGTATTAGGAAAATACTGAAAAGGACGATTGTGTAAATTAGATAAATGTAAGACATGTAAATTATAGAAATGATTATATAAATGTAAAAAGCAGTGTTTTCCTCTTCACTCTCCCCCTCCCCAGAGATAATGAATGCTGACAGTTTGGTATGTATTTTTCCTGACTTTGGTCCACGCCAATGTTGCATTTTCATTTTTTTTCATGTCATGTGGTGATAAGCCCAAAGACTCATTTTATTACAGAGAAGCATCATAAGTGAGGAATCTTGCTTGTTTTAATATCTTGAGATTTACTTATATTCCAAATGAATATGACTAACTTTAAACTTTTGGAGACAATAAATGCAACCAAAAGTAAAACTGGACCACTCGTTATTGGATATTTCTTAATGATTTCGAGGTAGCTGCTAAGGGCATGACGACTATCCAGAAAAACCGTAAGTACTCGTTGTGGGGGGAAAAGATTCGAATTAACTTTCTGATTGTGTGTATTCCACTTTTACTACACTTGGTGTGCATCCAAATTTACATTTTTGATCAAAATCCTGATCCAGACTATGGTTCCTTCTGGAATGTTACCTACAGATCTGTATCAGATGACCAGTACCGTGGGGTCTAGATCAGAGGGACTCCAGTTTTTTGCATGGGAAGAGAAAATAAGCGGTATAGGTTAGGACAGGGTTTCCTAAGTTTCCCAACATCCACACCCTTAGTACTCTGGGCAAAATAATTATTCATCGTGGGGCTCTCCTGTGTATTATAGAATGCTTACCAGCATCCCTGACCCCTGTCCACTTGATGCTAGTTGTACCCCCTAGTTGTGAGAAGCAGAAATGTTTTCAGACACTTCTGACCCAGGGAAGGAGAGAAAATCCCCTCTGGGTGAGAACCAGGATGTTAGGAAACGGACATTTCCAGTTGACCAAAGGCAATGGGAGTTTTTCCTGATGAACGCAGACTGGAGACTCACTAATATGCTTTGAAGTAAAACCACGCAGTTGGCTTGTTACATTGCAGCCCCCTAGGCACTGACCCAATTCCTACTTCCTCGACTCAGTGGGCTCATAGGTAGTTGAGCTGTGCCAGTGATAAGCTGGTATAAATTCTACCAGGAAGGTGGAGTATTAGGTTATTGTCAAATTGGCAGAGTGTGTAATAGAATCGATAGAGCTCCCATATGATCCAGCGATCCCCTTTCTGGGTATGTATCTGCAGGAAATGAAATCCATCTCTCGAAGAGATTATCTGTGTTCCTATGTTCACTGCAGCGTTATTCACAATAAACAAGATATGGAAGTCACCTGAGCACCCATCAACGGATAAGGAAAATGTGGGATGGGGTGTGTGTGTATAAAATTCAATCATAAGCAAAGAAGGAAATCCTGCCATTTGCAACAACATAGATGAACTAAGTGAAAATAAGCCAGAGAGAGAAAGACAAGTACTATATGGTCTCACTCCTATGTAGAATCTTTAAAAAAAAAAAAAGGTAGAACTCACAGAAGCAGAGAGAAGAGAGAAGAATGGTGGTTGCCGGGGTCTGGCGGGTGGGGGATATGGGGAGAGGTTGGGCAAAGGTACAGACTTCCAGTTTTAAGACAAAATGTTTCTGGGGGTGGAATGTTCAGTGTGGTCCTCACTAGTTAACAATATTGCATTGCATTGTGTATTTGAGTCGATCTTAAGCATTTTTGCCATAAAAAGAAAAAAGTATGTGAGCAGATGGATGTGTTGATTAACTTAGTCTTGGTAATCATTTCACAACGTGTATGTCCATCACATTGTCACACTGTACACTTTAAGTATATACAATTTCGTCTGTCACCTGGACTTCAATAAAGCTGGAAGAAAAGAAGAGATACCTGCTATTCTTCTTATCTTGTCCTCTGTATCTGTGGCCAGTTTTTCTGCCGCATCTTTTAGCTGTTCCACTTTTTCCAAAGTTACCTTTGTCAGTCCTACAGCATTGGTCTTATGTTGAAGAACAGCATATTGGTTTCTCAGCTTTGCAAACTCCTGCAACAGAGCCACACATTCCCATCACCAGGAAATATTTACATAGCATGCACCCATGCACGATATTTGCCTGATACTGTTCCTAAAAGGAGCAAGAGGAAAACCGTGATTCAGTCACCCTGACGTTCCCAGGCTTTTATTTGCATTGTTTCTTTTTCTTTTTCTTTTTCTCGTTCTTTTTTTTTTTTTGGTTTTTTTTTTGGTGGGCAGCGTTGGTTAATTAAAACTACAATTGCTTTGTTATAAAATAGCAATCGTGATTCCGTGCGAAGGCAGCTGTTTATGGGACACCGATCATTTGTCCTAAATGACTTAAGGTGAGAGATCCAGAGGACAGGCGTGATGCGATCCTGCCTGTGACAGATCTCTGGGTCAGCCAGTGAAGGATGAAGGGCGGAGTGATGGGTGAAGCTTTGGAAGCAAGGATAGGGTTTTGGCAGGCGAAAAGGTAAGAGAGACATGAGGACGGAAGGCAAGTCCATGTGTTAGTGTGAAGAGCTCCTGGGCATCAGAATGGCAGTCTCGGGGGTCAGCCTGTGTGGCTGACTGTCTCGAATCCGGAACAGCTGAGTGAAGCCAGGAAGGGAAATGCGGAGCGGATGGACGGCAAGTACTCTGCCAACCTCCCTTCCATAGAAAATGTGCTCAACTCCCAGGTCTGTGGGAAATCACCCAGCACATTAGGAACGAAAAGCAAGAGAATGGACCAATTGTAAAAACACTTTCCCATTTTTCTTGTGTTTAAGCTACTCTATTAACGCAATCAACCAAAGATATCCCGCTGAGAAAATAAGTTGATAGTTTCTTTCAGCAATCTAGATGAATAGGGTATTTTCTACAACTGTTTAATTAACTCACTCCGACTTTTGTAACTTGACCTATTCTCTTTGGCAGGTGAATTTCACTTCTTTGTTTTCGTGATAAGTTATGTGATTGAATTAGAGTAAAGGGTAAACACGCCCAAGATAGACCAATGGCACAAACTGCAAACGCTTGGAAGGAAGGAAACACTGGATGGGGACACCACTGGTGGTCCTAGGAGGTGGAGATGCGGGGAGGAAACACTCCATCCTAATTTGGTCAGAGGACTTCCGTCTTCCCTGGAGACAGCCCTCCACGACAGAAGAGCCTTCGTGCCCATCGGGACCCCTACTAACACACCCCTCTGAGCGAAGTCCTGCACTAAGGAACTGCTGATAAATGGCACAGTGAGCTGAGGTTAGAGGATTATCCTTCAAAGAGGCTCTGTCTGTCTGCTCTTGGTGGCACCGGCGGGGCTAATGACCTGCTTGAGGGCCCCAGCCTGGCGTTGGGCCGATGTGGCCTGAGCTGTCACACGGGTGGCTTGCTCTCTGTTCCTTTGCAACTTGGTCTGCAGCCCGGAAAGCCCGTCCTCCAGCATTGACCGCTGCGTTGCTAAGTCCAGCTCATTCTTAGTGTCCTTGGCTTCATTTTCAGCCTGTTGTTGATGTAAAGACCAGAGAGGAGAAAGTCTCCTTAAGTAACAGACAACAAGAAGACAAATTATATAATTACCCCTCAGAAAATAAGCGAGGTGGGAAGGGAGGGGAAATCATTCCTTCACTTTTTTTCTGTTCCATTAAAAACAACGTTGTAAGAAAAGATTTCAGAGAAACACAAGGTTATAGAAGCAACCATGACACGTATCCACGCGCTCGGCGACCAGTTGAAGAATAAAGCCCCACCAGCGAGCTAAGGCTCTCCTCACACCGCCTCACTCCCCGTAAAGGTAACCACTATCCTGAATCTAGTATTTGTCATTCCATGTACTTCTACACGCTTTTTACTATATCCCATGCAGTATGTCTAACGTGCAGCATTTTTTTTAACTTTATACAAATATATGATGCTGCGTATTTCTGCAACTTGAATTTTAATTCAAAATTATGCTCGTACAGTTCTTCCTAATTTGCACAGCTCTTGTTTATTCAGTTTTAGCAATTTAAAGCATTCCATTGTTTGAATATACAATTTATATTTCTATTCTCCTGCAGATGTGGGTGGCTTCTCATTTTCCCTCCTTACAAACAATAATAAACATCTTATCTTCGTTCCTCCTTTCCATGGCTCTATTTGTCTCATCTAGATCTGACTGGTCATCTCTTAGCTCTTTTATCTTGTTCTTGGGTCATAATTTCACACCTTCTTTGATTTTTGTAAGCAAAAGGCACATTCTGATTTTGTATTCTACATGCAGCAACCATCCTACCCTCGGTCTCTTGTTTACTGTTCCTGGTGCCTCTTGCTTGAGGCAATTTGTTCTTTTATGTGTTTTGGGAGACATTCCCGAGGCTTGGTTTTAAGGTGTGTTCCTTGGGAGGGGATTTCCGTTGGCCTCTGGCAGGCATCTGAGGACACTAGCAGCCCACGACCACTTTAAGGCCCCCCCTGTTGTCGGGGCCACACAGGTAGAATGAATTCTACCCTCACACTCATGAAAGAGCCAGCTTGTGGTTAGCAATTCTTAGTGAAGACCTTCCTCCCCTGCAGCTAGTGTCTTTACTTGCACTGCGCACGAGTGTGTGTTGTGTGTGTGCACGCGCGTGTGTGTGTAGCTGTGTGCACGCACGTGTGTGGGAGTCCATGCGGTAGTAGGTAGCAGTAGTGGAACATTTCACTGAGGATTTTGCCTTTCCATGCAGGGGTCACATTCTCTCCTTGCAGGGGCTTTGTTTTCTGTCTCTTATGCATGGCGAGGATTAAAATCAACAGCTTGGGGCGCCTGGGTGGCTCGGTTGTTCAGCGTCTGCCTACAGCTCAGGTCCTGATCCCAGGGTCCTGGGATCGAGCCCCGCATTGGGCTCTCTGCTCGTGGGAAGCCTGCTTCTCCCTCTGCCACTCCCCCTACTTGTGTTCCCTTTCTTGCTGTGTCTCTCTCTGTCACATAAATAAATAAAATCTGAAACAAAACAAAACAAAAAAGCAACAGCTTTCCTACACCAGCAATTGGAGGATACCCCTCCGCCTGCCGTCAAGTTCGTGCTCTATTACCTTTCTGGATTTGTACTTCCCTGTCATTGTTGGCCCCTGAAGGTGTCCTCCATTTCTTACTAATTCAACTATATATTACAATTTTAAAAAAATTATCCCAGCCAAGATTTTGGGCTTTTTTTCCTACAAGGAAGGTTCTGCGGGAGCCCTTGTCTACCCTATTTGTAGGAAAAACAAAAAAACACCAAAAAAACCCACCTTCTTGTGCCCTTGGACATATTTTTTCTAGAGCAAAATCTACACAGTTTTTCTGTAAAGGAGCAGATAGTGAATGTTTCATACTCTGGCCCGTGAAGTCTCTCTTGTGACCACTCAGCTCGGAGCCCCTGGGGTACAAAAGGAGCCATAGACAACGGGTGGCTGGATTCCAATAACACTTTGTGACTTTGGTTAAACAAACAAACAAACAGTGTGCCCGTTTAGCCCATGGGCTGTATTTTGCCATCCCCCGTTCTAGCATACATGCCTCGAAGGGGAAACCCTGGAGGCCGTCTTTGGTTTTTTTGCTACCCTATATAATGCAACCTGTTCACATCTAACCCATCTATTTCCTGGGCCACTAGTTCCTGTTCTATCACTTTCTGCTTTTCTTTTCAAAACATGTGTATTTAGATCTGTACAACCCAGCTGAAGAACAGAGACTGGGGAGCTGGGATTCCATGGGGAAGGGATGGACTGGAGGATGGGGCCTCGGAGGAAGACACGTCACATGGCTTGGGACTAGGTCCTGTCCTGTCCTCGGCTGCCAGACTTCCTCTCCCGGATCTGTGATGTGGGTTGAACCAGGCCGGGCTCCCACCGAGCTCTGGATGGAACACTATCTTTTGGGTTAGATGCCCTTTCTGTCCTAAGATCCTCTGATGAGACTTCATGCCCAACCTGCCAGTTACAAAAACCTGGCAACAATGAACTTTATTACTTTGCCTCGTGAGCTTTAACAAGTCTATTACATTCTCTGGAATCAGAAGGGATAAATGCCTGCCTCAAATATACCTTTAATGAGCTGTGTGACCTTAGGCAAGTCACTTAACCTCCCTGAGTCTCTGTTTCCTCATTTACAAGCTGGTACTAGCACCCGCTTTGTCGCCCAGGGGGTGGTCAGCCTTGATGAAGTGGTGCCATTAGAACTCTGTCAAACACCAGTTAAATGCATCATACCATCACCGTTTTATTTCATCCTATAATCATCCCATCAGGCAAGCATGACATTGGCACACATCAAAACCAGGCTGTCTCCACATTCAGAATCTTTTTCGGGTCAGTTTCCAAGAAGATAAATACCTGCAGTACGTTCTCTTTAATTTTCTTTATCTCCGCCGTCAGCTGTGTAATGGTAGAATTTACCCGTCCTTGGGTGACTTGAACTTGTTGCAATTTATTCAGCGTTTTGTCAAGATTTAATAGAACATTTGCTGCTTTTCTAAGGTAGGATATTAATGTGTCAGATTAGATAAATACACAGTTATTCATTTGTTTCACCTTGGGAGTCCATTCGACTCCACGAAAATCTTGGCTGAATTATTTATAAAGTAAATTTAAATTGCTCTTATGCAAGACCAAGTCCTGAAATCTTTATTTTGAGAAACAGGTAGGTTGAAATGCCAATAACAATGCATATATATGCATATTAAGTAGAGACAGATGTCACCAGATATGGAAATCAAAGATACAGGTCTTGTTTATTCTTTGTCATAACCAGAGAGGCTCGAGGACCGAGCTCTGAACAAAATAACTATCCTCAGCCAATTCCAGTCCCCTAATTTGTCACACTTCAACCACACTCTAAATCCTCGCTGGGGTGGGGGTGTTAAGGGGCCCCACAGACAGCAAAGAGAACCCAAAGCCCTCCGTTTCCAGGCTGTGTTTATTCAAATTTATTTAAGCTCCACTGACATTCTAGCTGCGGGGGGGGGCNATCAGAGGTTAAAATCACAAGCATTCCAAGTGATCGTCTATTTTACAGAAATCAGGTCACCTCAAGTCGACACTCACCAGATACTTGGATCTGTGGGCTCAAAACCACGTTTGGAAGAATGTACCAAGTGAGCGAACTACCAGATACACCTTTGCAGAGGCATCATTAGAAATGCGTGCGGAAGAGCAAAACCAGCTAAATCGCAAAACATCCCCTGCCCCACGTAGCCCTACCTCTCCTCCCAGCGGAGTCTCTCTTACTTTCTAAAAAAAAAAGGGTCTATTTTTTTTAAGGCTGTTTTAGGTTCATAGCAAAAAGAGCAGGTGTGGAGAGTTCCCTATACCCCCTGCCCCCCGCCCCCTGCACAGCCTCTGCAGTTATCAACATCCCTGCCAGAGGAGGACATTTGTGAGCGTCCATGAACCCCCATCGACACCTCACAGACCCCGAAGTCCTGAGAGTACACGAGGGTTCACTCTTGGTGGTATCGGTTCTGAGTCTGGACAAATGTATAATGACATGTATTCATCATTCTAGTATCATACAGAGTATTTTTACTGTCCTGAAAGTTCTCTCTGCTCCACCTATTCATCCCTCCCCTCAGCCCCTGGCAACTACTGATCTTTTTTACTGTTTTCCCAGTTTTGCCTTTTCCAGAACATCCTATGGGTGAATCATACAATAAGCAGGCTTCCCTTTCTTTACTTCTTTCCTTACAGTTACAGAAGGGGTCAGGGGCTTTCCCTCCCTCCACCATATCTTTGTATTTAGTCTTGTTCCTTTAAATTTTCAATGTGATGGGTTATGGACATTGGGGAGGGTTTGTACTATGGTGAGTGCTGTGAAAGGTGTAAGCCTGATGATTCACAGTCCTGTGCCCCTGGGGCAAATAAAAAAATTTCAATGTAACTGCTTTTAGAGTAAATTGGGAAAATACCTCAAAATATTAGAAGAAGAAGAGGAAGAAGTGGAAGAAAGAGAAGAAGAAGAGGGAGCGAAAGAAGAAGAGGAGAAGGAAGAGCAGGAGGAGGAGGAGGGAGAGGGGGAAGCAGCAGCACACAGAGAGAAAAAAACATATCAGGAAGGGAAAAATTTACCACTAATCCTATCACCTTTGAAGATACCAGCATATTCTAGCATCTTTGTCCTACAAAATTTTTTCTTTCCATGATGGAGATCATCTTCTTTATATAATCTGTTACCTTGTTTTTAAAAACATCAACATTACGCTCGGAGAATCCCTGCATGTTAGAAAGAATCCTTCCTCAGGATCATTTTTGACAGCTGTTGTGATCACACTGCACTTACGTATTCTTCCTGGTTGTAAATATCAAAACCGGAAGGGGTTGGGCTTACAGGGGAGTCTGGCACACTTCATTTATCCCAGTGGCTGGGGACACTGGCGAAGGCGGCTCAGCTCTCAACTGCTGCGCGTCCTGACATGATGGCGTTGTCACCATCCAGCCGACCCCGCCTAAAGCCTAAAGCACCAAAATGCCTTTTCCCCTTAGCTTGGCTAAGTTGACAAGGGCAAAAGGAAGGACAAGTTAATGAACTCCATGTACCGTATCTATAGTTTTACTCCCGTGTTAATCCTGCGCCACTAGTCTTTGTTTTTTCTACTCCTTGCCGTTATATCTTTTTAGTATAGTCATTAAAAAAAATTAGATCTTCAAAGTACTGTCTATTATGGTAAATGTAGAAAGTAGCAGACATAGGTCAGCAAGAAAGGGAAAAGACACTGATATTCCCACCACTTGTTAAGATATTTGCATAGAGCTAGTATATGGCATTGACTGGTATGAAGAGTAACAGGTTAATGGAAAGGCATCCCAACTCTATAGTAAGTGGGAAACAAGTGCTCCTGCCCACTGCCTCCCAATCCCCCAGCTTCCCGAGGCTCCTGCAAACAGCTTAGCCCTCACCCTGGGCACTAAACTACCAGATGGTAATTTCATTCGAATGTTAGGTAGCTCTTCACACAGCTTTTTTTCCACATGGCCTTTTAGCAGCTGCCCTGGGTGAGCAAGATGACAGTGTGAATAGTGTACTCACTCAGCCCCTTCTGCCTTCACCAAAGCCTTCTGGGCTTCCTCGGCTGCTTTGTGTAGCCTATCTTCATCTGTTCCGTAGTCCTCACAGAGCTGCATCAGCTTCTGCACTTTGTCAAGCTCATGGATTAGATTATGTGATGTCACGGGTAGATGGACGTCAAGTACGCGATTTGCAACCTTCTCTATATCCTCTGGAGGCACGTTTTCCTCTTAAATAAGAAGGTGGTTTTAGGTCATTGTGTCTCCTTATTAAATGCTGTATCTTGTAAATACAGCCACAATGAACTCTAGGTCAAATGTACATGCACCTGATTATGTGTCCCTAGGACACCAGGATTAGACTATCTGCATCCCGTAGATTCTTCTTCATCCCCGGTTTTCCCTTCTCTCTGAAAGAAACACTGTTCCTGTAGCATTGAATACACGCTGCACAAATGCTTGCTGGAAAACTGGAAAACTACAGACTTGGGATATTGTATAATTTCTGTGAAACGTCCTCCTACGCACCAGTTAAGTCCTGATTCAAAAGCAATTACGATGGTTAGATGCCGGTCACCAAGGTTGAATACAAATGAATGAGACACTGGGGAAGCACCGGGTCTGGACTCAACAAAACTTGATTCTAATCCTCTGTGACATCAAAAAGCTCACAGTTGTTGCTCATCTGTAGAACGGGGCAGCTCTACCTGATGCTACGACTCAAAGTCCTATTTTGAGAAGGGAACTTGACAATAGAGGGTAAAGTACCAGATAAGTAACGTATTATCCGGAAACTCTTCCATACTCCTATGTCCCGCTTTTCCGGAAAATAAAATCAGCCTTCCCTGAGAACTGAAGCAGAAGATGGACTGGTGGGTCTGGGGTGCTAACACTTTGTGACTCTCTGGCTCCTGACTGAGGCATAACGCTGAATCCACTGCGGGCGGTTGGAGATCTAGTCCTCAAGGGGATGACCATCCAATGAGGGAATACAAGCCATTCCATATGAATATTAATAAAGTAAGAATGGAGATGATAAATAAAAGATGAAATGATAATGGGATCCAGAGGGAGGAGAAAATGGTTCCAGAAGAACCTCAACAAGGCACATAAATTGAGCCTGGAGGACAGCAAAGTTTAGACCCGTGGAAATGTGGGGTGAAGGCAGGGGTAAAGGCATTCTCAGCTGAGTGCACCACAGGCGCCAAAGCTTGGGTGCAGCAAGAAGTGGTCCTTGGATCGCTGTTGGCAGCAGAGAGTGGAGTCTACACGCAGGGGGTACAGGTCCGGAAAGGCTGTGAGGAGAGCACAGCGGCCTCTAAATGTGAGGCCAAGGAACTCGGACTCTCTTCCAGAGGCAGCAGGCACCACAGACACCTTTGAGCATTTGACTAACATGACATGACTCTATATCCTTTTGGTAATCACTTTCACTCTAGCTCTTTAGTTTAAAATAAGAGGGATATTTTACTTCCTGTCATGTTTTTGAAAAAAAATGTAAAGAGATTTTTTTTGTGATTAAATCAAAATCATGCTTGAAACAGAATGTACTGTACTTGGAAGTTGACTCTTGAAAGAAATAGTATTTCCTTTTATAAAAAAAAAGTTCTAATAAAAAATGAATTTAATTTAGCCCCATATTTGTCATCAAATCTTTATTGGCATTTGTTATGTGATTGTAAACTTAAAATTCTTATATGGGACTTTCAGGAGAAGTGACAGATAACTTTGTTTGTGGAGAATTCAGACCACAAGGAAAACATTAAGATGGTTAAGAAGAGTGGAGTAATGTAGCCACCATACAATTTAATAATACTTTTATTTGTGCTTTATGGGAAGGATAGAGGAAGAAAAATTTGTGAGTGAAGGGTACTGCTTCCTGGTGACCAAGGATCTTGGGGCCCAGGTCAGAGACCTTTTTCTTATGGAATAGGATTTTTCCTTTTGCCTAGTATAATTTTTGTTGTAATAATCTGAACATAGTTTTTTTTTAATTCCTTGTGGTAATTAAAGTAAACTTTTCTATTAGAGGTATATTCAGCAGCAATGAGAAATGAGACCAGGAAGGGAATAGGCTCTATGGCCCAGTGCATGGGAAAGCAGTAGAACTTGCCTTCTGAGCCATCCCTGGGGCCCAGAAGTGTATGGTGCCATTTCACATGACTGGTCTGGCAGTTTGGTTTTGGTGCAGGTGAACTGACCTTTATCTGCAGAAATAGCTAATGTGTTCCTTAAACCAACCAGTTCCTGGATCTGTGTCTAATCAATACTAATTCATCCAGCTAACTCACTGAAAATTTGCTTTCGAGCAAACAAAACATCCAGTAAACCGATCCCACCCCATTAATTTTTACTGATTATGTTGGTCATTTTTATTGATTACTTGTGCTGCCTCATTTTGTTCTTATTTTGAAAATCAAGACTAGAGCTGTTCATACAGGATCTAGAAACATGGAGATAGAAAAAACAATTGGGCATAGGGGTCTCCTACAACTATTAAACAGATTCACAAAGTGGTTGCAATGATGGCAACAGAATTCCAACTGTCAGCTGATTCATGTGAGGAGCATTAAGTTATTGAATCTGGAAGATGGTAATGGAGAAGAGAGCCTCTTAAGATTAATTCCATATACGGTCACACCCAAGCTGCATTATTTGCAGAGAGTGAGATTTCAGGTCAATTTCTAACTGTACTATTTGATTTTTATCTTCAACTACTAATTCTCCGTAGTTTAAAATAAACTTCTAAAAAAATAAAATAAAAGTGAACTTCTCCCACAATAAGGTACCATGAGGGATAGTAACATCATAATTATAATAATAAATGGATCAAATTGTTCCTTTTGATCAATCACAAAGAACCAACAGGAAACTTGGCAAATAGTCCATAATAGTTAACAAGCGATATTTTAGATACCACCTCACTATAGCATTTGGTATATTAACCAAAATCTGGCATGCCTTGACCTCACACAGTCTGTCAGCAGAGAAAATCATGGAATCATAACATTAAGAAATTGGACAGAATCATCATGTTAGACTTTTTTCTTACAAAACACATAACTTTAAGCACCCACTTCATTTGTTTAAAATTTTATCTAAATTCTAGGACTTTTTACTAAATTGATCTTGTACAGATAGCCATATATTTTTTGGTATGGGGTTAATATTTGGGAATTATTTTCATTAAGAAATTTTAAATCAAGGGGTATATTATGTTTCTGATTTAGGCATTTCATTTCCACATAATGTAATTTGAAATCGGTTACGCTGTTTGAATATACATTTAAAAAAAACACACACAAAAAGAAACAAAACTAGTCCCGACATATTTTTCTAATTACCTGACAAAAATGTTTTCAGTTTTTTGATTAAAAGACTCATTTTCTCTTCTTCAGATTCACTTTGATTTTTCATATTCCTCAGTTTCTCACTCAGCTGTAAGGCATTGTTTTTGGAGACTTCTTCCAGTTTACTTATGTTTTTGAGCTGGGATAAGAAAAAAATAACAATGAGGAAAACACACAGCAATTAGGCACACTATGTGATGTTCAGTTGCTTAGTTGGACCAAATGAAACTCACTAAAAACAAAATAGGAGCATAGAGATTAAACAAAAGATTCATTTTAAGGGATTCCTTTACAAAGTGACGTTATTTGTTTTCATTATCATGTTTGCTTAATGTGAATAAATCTTGTGGCGCCTGGCTGGCTCAGTCAGCGGAGCAGGTGACTCTTGATCTCAGGGTTGTGACTCTGAGCCCCATGTTAGGTGTAGGGATTACTTAAAAAATAAAATCTTTAAAAAAATAACGTGACTCTATCTCTTCAAACATTATTAGTGATCAAAATTATTTGAAAACAGTATTGACCTAGTGCTAATGACTTTTTCCTGATACAAACGTAAAACACAAATTCTGTTTTAATGAGATTTTAGCATTCTATAACGTCAGCAAATTACTTGGGACTGCTTGCAGCGGTCATTATGTTTAATAAGTTAAGAGCATTTTCTTTTATGTAAGTTAGAATAATTACTCTTCTTGACATTCCTCAAATTCAAATAATGTACTTTCTCTGAAAGCAAAAAAGAAAGCATTCCTCCTTTTAATAAACGAGTTTGAACTCGGAGCAGGCTACAAAGATAAATTCCAAACATCTTGTACACTTGGTGGAGGAATGATAGGTCTAAAAGGCTTGCCCTCTAGAAGTGCAAATTCTTAATTATGTGATTTGAGAGAATTCCTGAGCTTTTCTTGAGATTCCAACAAATTAGAGAAAGAGAAAAAAAAACCCACCAAAAAAATGGAAAGCAATAGGGCAATATCACCAACAAGCCGAGCTGTATGGAATAAATTAATTGTGACAGAAGTAGGACTAATTAGGATTAAGCACAATTAGGAAAAAAAAATCTCCCTTTATTTCCCCACAAAAAGAGCCAACTTAATTTGAGCCATACAGATTTTCTGAAAAAGGATTTAATTGCACTCACTGGCAAATGATGAAACGAAAAAGAAATATTTACATGATTAAAAATATGTATCTTGTTTTTTTGAGAGTTGTCCCTTAATTTTTCTAGAACTTTGAAAACCGTAAAATGGTGAGCAGTTGCTGAGAGAGATCTTCAAAGTTCCCACTGTGAGAGAAAAATCTAACTAGGTGAGGTGATGGTTGTTAACCAAATGTCTAGTGCTAATCATTTTGCGATATATACATCTACCAAACTATGTATGCCTAAAACTAATACAGTGTTCTATGTGAATTACATCTCTCTCAATAAAAAAAAAATGGTTAGCAGTAAGTAAGAACATACAGAAGTAACAAGAGAATTCCAGAAATAAATACTCTGGACAGGAAAACACGAAATTATAGAGATGAAATCTGTGTCAATTAGTTGATGCTGTATTCATGGAGAAAGAGATTGCTAAATTACTTCACTCTTAAAACATCTCTCTGCAATCCATCTTCTGTCACCACTGACTCCTGAGAATTCTCTCACAATCTTTTCTGGCACTCTTCCGCCCATCTAATCAAGAGGGAAATAGCACACCATTTTATCAACGTGAAAACCCCCGCCCTGACCTTCCCAGCTCTTCATTTACGTGCTGATGAAGCCAGATTCTGTTAGAACATACATCACGGGCTGTCTTTTAAAAGTAAAAGCTTAACACAGGGCTTCTTTAAGTGGCATGAGGTTTCTGTTTTTTGTTTTTGTTTTTGAGAAGGGGCGGTAAGGTGTAATTGTTTAAAATTGTTGAACAATTCAGGATTGTTTTAACTACCAGGATGCCAGACCAGAATTTGTCTTTGTTATGTTCACTGCTGGGTTTCCAACATCTAGATACTTGTCTTGCACATAGTAGGCACTCAATGAGTTCAAAGAAGGAAGAATAACATCTAAGTGAAAACTAGGTAGCGATGCAGAATTATGACTATGTAAATGAAAATTTGCAACATTCAAGACGTGCAGGGATATCCACCAGGTGGGCTAATCAGAGGCTTGCTCCAGAACCTGGATTTGGGAGCATGTGGAGCAAGGGCTTGGGACCAGCTGGGGCTCATGCTCATGCAGTTGAGGCTCAAGGAGGAAACTGCTGCTCTGTGTGTGTGTGCATGCACAGGCAAGCACGTGTGTGCACATGTGTGTGTGTGCGTGTGCATGAGATATACACCGTATCTTAGCCACGGTTCTCAGCCCATTCCCAAGCTTGGGCTTCGATCCTCCTGTTGATTCTGAAATCATTTTTTTTTAAAGATTTTATTTATTTATTTGACACAGAGAGAGATCAGATCACAAGTAGGCAGAGAGGCAGGCAGAGACAGAGGAGGAAGCAGGCTCCCCACTGAGCAGGGAGCCTGATGCGGGCCTCGATCCCAGGACCCTGAGATCATGACCTGAGCCGAAAGCAGAGGCTTTAACCCACTGAGCCACCCAGGTGCCCTGAAATCATTTTTTTTAGGAATTGGTTTCTATTGCTTACAAACAGGAATGCTGACTGCTATAATATTTAACTGATATGTTTTTGTGTGTGTAGATATATTTTCATGTAAATAGCTTTTATTTAAATTCAACTAATTAACATATAATGTATTATTGGTTTCTGAGTGATTCATCAGTCTTATATAATACCCAGTGCTCATATTATTGATAAAGAAATTCAGATTTTTAAGAGATTTTTCTTCTTCATCAAAGACTCTATGTATAGTGTCGAAAATGGAGCAAACGAGGGCACACATCATCATCTTGTTTACAAGGTGAATCCAGTTAGTCACAGACTACCTAAAATTGTATTCATCATTTCCAGGTGAAAATGTAATGTAGTCACAAAAAAATCCCTAAGGAAAACTAGGCAATTAGAAATTATTCTCGTTTATCAATATGATCAGAAAAATAAATGAAAACATTTCAAGCTATTAGAGACTCAATCATCAGATACTTAAATATTAAAACCACTGTGTCATGTCTAATGACATCGGATGGAGTACAAGGGTGTATTCCTATTAAAACATTTTCTAACATTCGATTAAATGTTAACATTAGAATGTGTATATTTAGTAGAATTTCAAATATGCCCTGGAATTTGTACAAATTAGTCTTTACTTTGAGAAATCTAAAGTTTTCAAATCTTTAAGGCTAAGAGTCTCCATTTTGTATATAGTGTTTGCTAGAAAAGAAACATGCACATGAGTCTATGTCCTGCAAACATACACTCTGAGTTCTTTCTCTTCTCTCTCACCACACACACACACACACACATAAATATATATTTACACACATATGTAATGCATATACAATAGAAAATGTCGATATTCACACGTACTTCTAAATGTACTTTTCTATCCACATCTGTATTTTCAATCCTCTGTTTCCAAGCATAAGAACACCTAATATCAGGCGCCTGGGTGGCTCAGTCATTAAACATCTGCCTTCAGCTCAGATCATGATCCAGGGTCCTGGGATCGAGCCCCGCATGGGCTCCCTGCTCAGCGGGAAGCCTGCTTCTCCCTCACCCACTCCCCCTGCTTGTGCTCCCTCTTTCACTGGGCCTCTCTCTGACAAATAAATAAAAGTCTTAAAAATAAAAAAAAAAAAGAACACACTTTCACCTGGAGGCTAAATGGCAGTTTTAAACGCTTCGGACAGTTTGCTTTTCTCTTCTTATTGCTGCAGCTTTACAAATAAAACAAGAGAAGGCATATTTACCCGGTGCTTCCAGCCCTGAACCTGGGTGCTCAGATCATGAATCGCGGACTCTGCTTCCTGAGCTCGCTGGAGGGCATCGCTGGAGAGGGACAGGAAGCCAGGACAGCTGGGGCCGGCACAGGACGAGGGCATGCACGGCCCGGCCCCTGGGGCTCCACACACCTCACGGGAGAAAGCATTCGTGTTGAAAAGCGACACGTGGGCAGGGTTTGGCTACCGCCGTCCACGTTGACGGAAGGAACGCACTGGTCTAGGCACATGTGTTTCTTCGACAGGGTTTCATGCTTAGCACGTGGACGGCAACCCCGTGAAATGGGTCTCAGGAACTAAATACCCGAATGTTTTGTTGTCGGCGCTGGGTCACTCGATGCCATTTTTACGCTCAGAGTTTTTGGAGAAAACAGTCAAATGTCCAGCATTTCTTGCATGTTAATTTCATTTTTTTTAAATAAAAATTACCTCTTATTTATAAAGAAGCAAGGGGAGTCAATGTCTATAATCTGTATCATTGTGGAAATAGCAAATAATATAAATAAAGGTAATAAAATGAAGCCTCAATGTTACTCTGAATTTTCTCAAACTTTGACTTAGAAAATAAAAAAATAAAATCTAAATAAATTTATATTATCTATATCTTATATAATAGAGCACATCTATATGTATGTTATATTTATACATTTTTAAAATCTAAATAAAATGCAAGGCAGGAAATACAATTGAAGAGATTTGGATGCCAAGCAGAAACCACAAACGCTTTTACCACACCATCGTGAATATTTACCTTTCTGTTCAGTATTTGGATATCTGGTAACGTAATCTGCTTTAATTTTTCCAATGACAAGTTTTGTTTTGAGGTGAGTGTATCAAAGATGGTAAGTAAGTCGTTCCTGGTTTTTTCAGAGATTTTTATGATAGAAGTGGTTTCATTACTTTTCTTTTCAGCAGATGATGACGTCTGATAATGCTTCTTGATGTTCTCTGAGGAGTCTACGTTAATGCAAATTGAGGTAAGGTAAGTTGTGTGAGAACAAATGAAATTATGTATCAGTTATCAAGACAATTGTTTCACAGTTGACCAATGTCTTGGTCTCCGTGACCAATACAAAAATTCACCATCCCCTTCCTTGAATTTACATTTAACGGGGAAGGATTGGATGTAGTGAAACAGATATCGGTAGAATAGGTACAGAGCCTTGAGATTTAAGTCTGCAGACATAGGTTTGAGTGTTGGCTTTCCCTTTACTGTCTGCCTAAGACCTTGAGCAAACTCGTTACTTTCTAGATTGTTTGCTCATCTGTAATTTGTGGGGACTAAGTGAAATAATACGAGAATACTCTCCAAAGTGTTCCACAGATGTAATAAGTATGTATTAATTAGTATCAATGATGACTACCTATACGAACCCTAATGTGACAAACCAGCTGAGGTCACCTAACTAGTGGGGCAGGAGTTGACAAATTTGTTCTGGAAAGGGCCAGGGAATAAATGGTTCAGGCTTGCCGGCCACAGCATGTCAGTCACAACTTCTCAACTCTGTAGGATGAGAGCGGCCACAGGCAGCGTCAATAAACAGGTGAGCCTGTCTCCCAGTGAAACTCCATTTATTAAAACAGCTCTGGGTAGAAGTTGCGGGTGGACCACAGTGTGCCGACCTGTTATGTTGAAACTGATGACAATAGGTCACACCCGTGGAGTGTTTTTTCTGTGCCTGCACTTCCCGTCGGTTTTCTTCCTGAATCTTCATAAAACACCAAGGTGCGCATTAGTGGGATCGCCCCCATTTTGCAAGTGAGAAACGAGGCTCTCGGGGGGGGGGTAAGTTATTTGCCCGAGGTCTTACAGATAGGAAGGGATCAAGTCAAGAGTTCAAGCCAGGTGGTTTGATTCTAGAAATTATGTTCTTAAGCTCTAATCTATATTTTCCAGATTTTTAGTAAAATACAAATTTGTGAATGTGGTATGTTTTACTGCAAATGATAGTGTCGCAGACTTTCAACAGTAACTCCATATTTTAGGAACCAGAGGCGCAGGGTCCTGATCTTTACTCCCTATGCAACTAGGAGTCGGGCATGAGACAACCACGCCTTCCTCTTGCTTGGGATGATTTCTGGACTTTATTTATCTGGCAAATTTTATCCTTATTTTGTGAAGTCCTAGTCAAAGGTCACCTACTTCCTGGAGCCTTTCCCAGTAAACCCAGGAAGAATTCTGTTCCCCATGCTCGATTTGGCAGTCCAAATCCTACAAGCTGTGAACAATTTTGAAGTGGCAACCTGGACAGCAGTGGTCAAATGTCCTTTCACCGAGTGTCACTGTTTGTTCCTTTGACTGGGAGGGAAGAGCCAAGGGAGGGAGTTTTCTGGGCATCACTGCCATCCTCAGAGGGACAAGGTGGATATGGAACATCCTACTCTCGGTCCAAAGCCTGTTACAGAAGTTCCCTTGCATGCTTTGGCATTAGGGGAGTACTCTGGGTGTCAGTATTTGCTTCATATCAGGCAACATCAGCTATATTCTTTATTTTCAGCAGATGCTACCCAAGCTCTGCACTGTTTAAAAAGTTAAATACTCGTGTACAAATAATACCTTTAATGGGTGTGTTTTCAGGTCCTAAAGTGCTCAGGTTCTGTGGCAGTGAGCACAGGGCAACTCGCTAATGGAATGCTCAAAGGCTGGACGGATGGCAAGCAACCTTGGTCCATCAACAGGCCACCCAAGTGCATTTTCTCTCTTACCCATAATGCTCGCGTTACGGGCATGGGAGTACAAATCGATTTTTCGCTGAAGATCTTCAAGTAAGATGTCTGCTTCACTCTTCCTCCTTCCTATCCTTTCTTTCAGATCTGGAAACTCATGCACTGCTTTCAATTGCACACTTAGCTGCAGGATTTGTTCCCTGGAGGGGAAATGAAAGTAAATGTAGCGAAGCTTGTATTCCTGTTGATAGATCAGTGAAAAAACACATTAACTTTGCCCTCGTGATCAGGCACCCTCATAATTAGAAGGGATCTTTCTTCCCCGATGTTGTGTTTGACAGTTTATAGTTCTGTTTATGGTTCCTCTCTTTCTTGCTAATTCAGCTTCCTGGAATATTGTAGCACTCACTTAAAATACAATCCACATACAAGGTCTAGCAGAAGAACATCTTTGAATCTTTCAATTTCAACTATTTAGACTGTTTCCCTTTGCCTTGGGTTTGCAAAAACATGCGTTCAGACATAGTTCATTTAAATCTATGAGATCCAACCTATATTCAGCTTTCAACACAGAAATCCTCACCCAGCCTAGGGTAAAACCAGTTCTTCACTGAGAATAAACCTGCTTGCAGCAAGGACCCTTCTAGGGCCGCTGCTGTACAAGGTTCTTGTCATTTCCACGAGTGACTAGGAGGTTTCCCTGTCGGCGAAGTAGCAGGCCTAGGGTATGCTCATTCTCCTCCTCTTCTACATGGTGCCTAGTGCTGTCTTTGCCTCAGTTTGCTGAGTTCAGCACCCACAGTGGGTTCAAGGAAATAATTAGTAATACCCCTCATGATAAGGAAATTTGGTGCAAATAGTGACAAGTACAGTTGAGGAAAATTACAATATGAATCTATGGGACTAATTTATCTTGGCAGAAATGCAAAGCATTAACTAATGCTTCCTAACATTTTCTGCTCTAACTCTTCCTTCTTATCTATAGACTTTTCCTTCCGGCGCCAACTGCCAGGACTATAATTCATGAGGTTAATAATAACAATGATAGTAATTACTGTTATTACAGTTGGTACTCTTGAAGCCCTACAATGCACCAGGCACCATGCTCAGTGGCTTGTCTAATTCTCACAAGAGATCTGTGAAATAGAGACTTGATCCCCCTTTTGGAGGAAGAAACAGAAGCTTGGAGAACTTAAATAACTTGCCCAAGGCCACATAGCAATATGTGGATTTCAGTCACGGAATCTATACTCATGACATCCTGGCTTCCCTGCCCTCCGCCTCCCTTTTCATTGGTAATTTTCCCAGCAAACATTTGTTCTATAACTGAACCAAGCCTGGAGAAGGTAACCTCTGTCCTCAGGGGCCCCTCAGTGAGGCAATGGCCAGGAAGCACAGGGAGGTGGGAAGATGGAGAAGGAAGCACAGGTCTTTATCTGAGGAGATCATGGAAGGCTTCAGGGAGGAGGTGGTGTTTTGGTGGTTGCTAAGGAGGAACAGGAGCTCGGCAGGTAGATGGGGAAGGGGCAGCTGTGCTGGTTTCTGGCAGAAGAGGCCCAGCACTCACTGCCTTCCTCATCGCTTCAGGCCTGGCCCTGGGATTCCTGCTCCTCTTGCTATCTTTCTGCTCTACTCCGAGGTCTCTTTGTTTAGAATGTGGACTGGGTCATTCTGCCTTCTTTCTGACAGGTCCACGTTGTTCGCCATATTCTAGCGAACCTGGGGTCCATGGGCCAAAGCTCATTCTCAGACATTTATTTGGCCTATTCGGTGCTTTCTAAGAGCATTGTTGGATTAGCTGGCTATATTTTAAAGTGGGGACATTTGCATAAAACTCTGGAGGTCTGACATCTCTTGAAAAGTAGGAAGATCTGGAGACACAGGGCCCAAATCCTGCAGGGTAACAGTCTTCACAAGGTTACAGATGTGCTTGCTTTTAGCCGCCAGCTGGGCCTGGCCATGTGGCTTCCCTGGGCTCTGTGCGTGGCCCTTCCTCTGAACTGCATCGGTGGACTCTACCTTCTTCCTTGTGTAACTTTTAAGCTATTACCATGTACTTCTGGAGCTTTCGCTTGATGAAAATGAATGGCCTTATATTGACACTGGTATTTTGTATAACACAAAACTCTGCATCTTCCATTATTCTCTAATCCGGGAACTTTGACTGGGGGGGGTACTCTGCTACATAAGCACAATCTTTCTGATTTCTTAGTAGACTACGTGCTCATAGAAGGACAGGGAACTGTACCCCCTGCATCCTGGTTTTTGCCCAGAGCAGCTGGCAAAATTGTTCTGTAAAAAGTCAGACAGTGAATATTTTAGAGGTTGTGGGGGCCACAGTCTCTCTCACAACTATTGCACCTGCCCTTGTCCCGGGAAAGCAGCCACAGAGGACAGGGACATAAATGGACATGGCTGTGTACCAGTGAAACCTCATTTATAAAACTAGGTGGCCTGTGGGATTTTCGCCTGTGGTTTACTGAGCCCTGGCCCAGAGCAACCAACATAGTTTCCAGAAATGTTCGATACATGTTATATAAATATATATTTATAGATGTAATATATAATAAAAGTATATATTAAATATATAATATTCATATATATTTTGTATTACTTACATATAAATATATTTTATAATTTATATATTTAATTTATAATTTATAAATTATATATCTTATAATATATAATATATTTATATACTATATATACTATATAGTATATAATATATTTATATAATAGTATATAAATATATTATATATTATAAAATATATTTACATATAATATATATTACATAATTTATAACATATGTTTTTATATTTATTATTACATTATTTTATTATTTATAACAGTAATAATTAATTATATGTAATATGTTGTGATATGTAATATATTAATTATATATAATTATATATAAATATACATAATTTATATACTGTATATATTACATTATATATACTATATAACATATAATATTATAACATTAATATTTATATATTTAATATATATTATATTTATATTACATATGATAAAATATATAAATTATATTATGTATATAAAATATAAAAACGACAACGCATTTTGAGGAACTTATCATACTTGCTCCATGACTTCACATTAATGTACAGGGTTTCCAAACAACCGAAGAATTTGGGAAGATTTAGCAAATTTCCCTGAGTCCCTGGTTGGAAAAAAAAATTTTGTATTATAAACGACCCTTTTCCCTATTTTGTATCTTTCAGCTCTGCTGGGTTTGGGCTTTCCAAAATCAAGCTCTTAATGATGGATTGCCTTTTTGTTCTACTCGATGGCATCTGGAAAGATCTCATGTAATCCTAAGCAGGTAAGAAACAGACAGACCATCATGATCACCAGCCTGGACACTGACTGAAAAATTATGTCCCTAACGTCCACAGAGGTACATTTCGAAATGGAAGGCTGCTTTCTAAAACTCCACGGGAGTCAAGGCAATCAGGAACTTACTATCTATCGCTTGAGCACAACTCTTACCGAACAGAGTCCTGATAATCCCTGATGGCTGAGAATTCCCCCGATGAGAAAACAGGATGTTTCAGAATCCTTTCTATTTCAGACATGTTCTCTCCGAGGCCTTTGAAGTCGGCCTCGCAGACCAGCACGGGCTCTCTTTTATCTCGCATGTTAGCGGCCAGCCTCATTAACCCTTGCACCGCTTCGGAGAGGGCAGAAACCGTGTGGTCCCAGGGATCAAAGCAGCCGTGACACCGCAGACAGGCAGGGAATTCCTGGCCGTGACCCCGGGCACAGCGATCGCATCGCGGGCCGCTAACCCCCTCCCGGCAGTGGCACCTGCCCGTGTCCCGGTCGCAGGTGGGCTTCTGGGCACCTGCCCTGTTGCAGTCACAGGCTAGAAGGGAAGGCAGAGGGAGCAGAGAATGTCAGTCACTTGGCCCTTTGCTTCTGGCTAGCTCAAGAATAAAGCCCACTCCTCTCCCTGGAGAATGTCCCCGATGCCTGGTTTTTTGTTTTTTTGTTTCTGTTTTTTTAAAGATTTTATTTATTTATTTGACAGAGAGACACAGCGAGAGAGGGAACACAAGCAGGGGGAGTGGGAGCGGGAGAAGCAGGCTTCCCGCTGAGCAGGGAGCCCAATGTGGGGCTCGATCCCAGGACCCTGGGATCTTGACCTAAGCTGAAGGCAGACGCCCAATGACTGAACCACCTGGGTGCCACCGCCGACTCCCATTTTTAAGGTGAACGTTTAAAAACCAGTGTATTTACAGAGACCTGGGCCGGGGCCACTACATACAGCGCCCCTCTTTTCGTTCCACTAGCACAGCGGTTCATGGTTTCCTCATGGAAAATACCAGGGTCATCTTTACTGTGTGAGTGTTCACATGTGGGCTCCTTTGCCTGTTCGAGTGAGTAACCTGGACCTAGTGGAAGACGACACACTAGTGTCAGGGGCCACTGCCCCCTGGGTGACTCGGACTCGTCGGAGACCCTCTAGGAATTCTCGTGGCCACACTCTGTCTCAAGAAAACCCAGCCTGGGGGTGCTGACCCATTCTGTTTTCCATTATATAAGGAGAACCGATCCAGCCTCAAAAAAAGGGGGGGAGATCACCCCATCATGTTTACCCAGAGGAGTTGAAAATTTATGTCTACCCAAAAACACACAGGCTGTATTTATAATTGCTGAAACTTGGAAACAAGCAAGATGTCCTGCAGTAGGTGAATGGATAAGGAAACTGTGGTACAAGGGATATTTTTCAGAGCTAAGAAGAAATGAGCTCTCAAACCATGAAAAGACAGGGAGTGACCTTAAATGCCTGCCACCTAGTGAACTAAGTCAATCTGAAAGGCTATGTACAGTAGGGTTCCAACGTCCAGACATTCTGGGAAAGGCTATGGAGAAAAAACAATAAAAAAAATAGGAGGTTGGCATGGGCTGTGGGGAGAGGGGTGGTGAGAGAGGAACGGGTGGAGCACGGAGGATTTTTAGGGCAGTGAAAATACTCCATGTGATACAATCGTGGTGGCTACCATGGTCCAAACCCATACAATGGAAATTACCAAGAGTGAACCATACTGTGAACTGCGGACTTTGGTGATTATGGTGTGTGTCAACGTGGGTTCATCAGTTGTAACGAACGTGCCACTCTCTTGGGGGTGTTGGTAATGGGGCTGGCCGTGCATGTATGGGGGGTGGGGATATATGGGAAACCTCTGTACCTTCCTCTCAGTTTTTCTGTGAACCTGAAACTGCTCTTAAAAAATCAAGTCCTTTTAAAAAGGGAGAAAATTAATTTTTCTTAGTTAAAAATAAAAAAAAACAGGGGTGCCTGGGTGGCTCAGTGTGTTAAAGCCTCTGCCTTCGGCTCAGGGCATGATCTCAGGATCCTGGGATCGAGTCCCACATCAGGCTCTCTGCTCAGCAGGGAGCCTGCTTCCTCCTCTCCCTCTGCCTGCCTCTCTGCCTACCTGTGATCTCTCTGTAGCAAATAAAGAAAATCTTTAAAAAAAAAAAACAGATGATACATGTAATTCTGTTGAGTAGGTTTTTGATTGAGGCTGAGGACGGAGGATGGAGGACGGACAGAGCTATGAAGTTACGGCAATTTCCAGAAGGTCGGGACATCATTAGTCTGTGTCACTGGACTAACCACAGAGACGAATTCTATCCAGTAAAGGAACTTAAAATTCAGCTGGCTCATAGCATGCTCGTGGTTGGACCAGGTGGACGGTCCTCGTGTTTTTAGAATTAGCAATACTTACGAATGCATCGCCCCAGTGGATCACTGTAATAATTTTCCCTGCACCCGTTGCAGTGTTTCCCATCATAGCCTAATTTACACGGACACTGGCCTGTAAGCTGGAAGAACAGTTGCGGGTAAGGAATTGACAAGCTTTATGATCTAAAACAAATAATGCATCTTAATACAAAACAGTTTTCCCTCCAGTGGTTTAGAACATACAGCTGTGCAAAGGCGGAGGAAGGATGATTCCCACGACCAGCAAGCACCCTCGGCAAGACCAAGGCTCAGGAGCTGATATGTTTTGGCTTAGGGCCCCTGAATATACCGCCTGCTTCCAGCTGTTCGAGGCCAGGTGGTCCCAAACTGGGAAATGTACACAGATGTAAATGAAAACAAAACGCATAATGGGAAATGAGCCACATTCTTTTCCTCTACAGTTATAGGAGTTCGTGCATGACAGAGAGAGGCCGAAGACCCGGACGAACATTCATCAACCGATTTGGCAAATAATGCTTCCATTATGGAATGTACAATGGAGTTTCTCCCAACTGGGCTAGCGTTTTGTTCAAAAAAGCAGCATTTTTTTGCAATCGAAGCTTAATCATTTAATGATAGTTATTTGACTGTGTTTTCGGGGAGAGGCTCATCTCTTGTGCACCCTCCCAACTGGATCCTTGACCAGCTTTTCTGAAAACTGGGGAGGTTAGAAAATTCACAGGAGAAAAACACGGAAGCAAATCATTATTGTCACGGTCCTTCATCATACTTGACCAAATCTGCTTAAAGGACAGTTCCATAAGTAGTCCGATTTAGAAAATGGATGGATCTACACAGCTTCTGCCCATCTTTGGGGTTCCCGTTAGCTTCTGCTCAAATATAAGGAGTCGTGGCAAGCAGGCTGTCCCTGAGGCCTGGCAGACTGCTGGCTCTCCTTAACTGTTGGGCAATCTTTTCTCCCATGGGTGCAGAGTCTGCTCCTTTGTAAATCGTTGCCGTTGTTCTGAGCCCTGTTGCACAAAACAGGCAGCCTCCCCTTTCCCTCAATCAGTCCGTCTCCCAACTAGAGATGACCATTTTCGATTTGCATTTGCTTCTTTTCTTCGGGCTGATCACCACTAATTCCTTCAAGCCTTCATCACAGAATCACAATGATTCTACGCACTCTCCTGTTTGGTTTCCTCTGCACACACACTAGTTTGTCAACAGAATGTTTAAAAGGTGGTGCTCAGAAATAACAACGATGACCCTACGGCTGTCCGAACCAGTACAGAGCACCATGGGACAGTGACCAGCCTGACCCCGAGCCTGGCATTCCCACTAGTCCAGCCAGAACGGACACGGTGTCTTTGGCAGCCTGGCCACCACTGTTGGCTCACTGAAGTGAAAATCCTCAGATGTTTTTCACACGAGCTGGTGCCAGGTTATTACTCCTACTCTGTATTGATGCAATGGATTTTAAAAATCCAGTTGCAAAACTTTTACTTTTATCCTGGTACCATTTCACATTCTTCTTTCCAGCCAACAGGATAGGTTGTTAGGATATCTTGTCTCATGTTCTGTCTTTATCCCAGGAGCTTACAATTTTGCCGTATCTGCAAATTTGATAATATTTGGGAGGCATGTTTCTCCACCTCCATCTCAACTGTTGATGAAAATGTTGGATGGCACATTTGGAGTTCTCTGTAATGCACCAGGGATGACCTACTGGCTGACATAGAGACATTTACCAGTGGTTATTTAAACAGCTGGGAATCTAAATGTCCACCTGTCTCTTCTATACTCCAATGAAAGTGTTTCCTGATTTTAAAGGGCAATCTTCCCCAAGGAATCCCCAATGGACCAGACAACCCCAAAAACCCTGTCATCAGGGGGCCCTCTGTTTAAACCAATGCCATCCAACTGTTAGCTTCATAGGTTTTCCTTGATCTCCAGACTGGACTGTGATCTTTGTTGAGTCCTGCTACAAATATGCTTCCTAAAAGGTCTACAGAAACCTGCATGACTCAGTTGATTAAGTGTCTGATTCTTGATCTCAGTTCAGGTCTTGATCTCAGGTCTTGAATTCAAGCCCTGTGTTTGGCTCCATACTGAGTGTGGAGTCTACTTTAAAAAAAAAAAAAAAGGAGAAGGAGAGGAAGAGGAAGAAGAAGCTGAAAGGTCTAAGAAGCATGCCTGACAGTGATGTCATGATCACTGGGAGTTCCTCTTGAATTAGGAAGCCAAAACAGTCGTGTGGAGATCAACCATTTTGTTCCATGGTCGGTGGCAGTAGGTGTGAGGAGTGGCGGGGGGCTATAAGCCAGGTATGACTATCTAGTGCTCAGATACTATTCTCCAGTAAAAGGAACCAGTTCTCCTTAAATAAGTGGCTAATTCAGGGCACCTGGGTGGTTCAGTCAGTTAAGTGTCCGACTCTGGATTTCAGCTCAGGTCATGATCACAGGGTCATGGGATCAAGCTGCATCAGGCTCCATGCTGGACATGGAGATTCTCTCTCTGCCTCTCCCTCTGCCCCTCCCCCCACTTCTCTCTCAAAAAAAAAAAAAAAAGGAAAAAAAGAAAAAGAAAAAAAAGATAAGAAATGGTTTATCCTAGCATAGGGGTAGGAAATATACCAGATGAGCTTAGAGTATCTTGTCATGCAGAGAGTGCTTACAAAAAAACAAAACCCAGAACCCAGCAATAATGAGGTATGTCAAAGGGACATAGAAACCCACTGAAATCACTCCCAATGACCAAAGCTGGAAGAACATGAACCCAGCAAAATAAAATAGTATCAGATTGTAACTTAAGTATAATATAAATACCCACGACTCCATATAGATATTAAAAAATGATTAATAAATGAAGATCTGGGGGACAACAGATAAAACTCCAGTGCAGAATAATTTCAAATAATTTATGGAGCTATTCTGCCGTCAAGGAAGGAGTGTGAAACTCCCCGTTCCTCAAGTACAGACAGTGCATAGTGACTTCTTCCAAGGAGCACAGTATGGAAAGGAGGGAAAAAAGTTACTTTACAGAACAGAACCATGACAAACACTACCTCAGCCCAGTGACTGGGATCCGTGTCAACAGTGATGAGTCGTGTACATAGCGTGTAGCCTTAATAGGATGTCCTGAGAACAACACTTTCCCTCTGTGGGCTTCTTCCTCAAACCCTTAATCCAAGTCCCATCAGGAGAAAACATCCGATAAATCTGAATAGAGGGACATTTTCTAAAATCTTCCTCAAAATTGTTAAGGTCGTCAAAAATAAGGAAAGCCTGAGAAATGTTACAGCGAAAAAGAACCTGAAGAGACAAGAAGACTAAATATAATAGGGTGTCCTAGATGGGGTTTTAAAACAGAAAAATGATAACAGGTGACCAACTAAGGAAATCTGAATAAATTATGGGCATTAGTTAATGATATACAAATAAGGAACCAATACTGGTTCCTTAATTGTGACAAATCTACCATACTAATGTAATGTACTAATGTAACGTTGAAAACAGAGGAAGGTGGGTGTGGGGTCCATCTTCTCCATACTACCTTCACAACTTTTCTGGAAATCTATCCAAAAATAAAACATTTACTAGGAAAAAAGTGCATAGTGAATGAGTGAGAGAGAGAGAGAGAGAGAGAGATAGAGAGAGAGTGTGTGTGTGTGTATGTGTGTGTGTGTGTGTGTTTTGGAGCAGAAGGATTGGAGAGAATGAAAAAGAATGAAAAGAGAAAGGAAAACACACTCTGTATATGAGAACTACCTTCAAAAGTTGACTTGCATAAGATTTGACCTTTGAGTCAGTTGAACAGTGGAGCTGAAGTTGGAGGTGAGCCATGCTTCTCATTATTATTAGTAGTTGGGAAAAGTCCAGCTTCTTAAATTAGCATTTTGATTCCAATTAAACCCTGGTCCCTGTAGTGTGGACAGACTCTAAAATTTCTTGTCATTGTTTTACCCTTCCCTCAATCTCTATTAATGTGGTAAGTGTTTCAAAGAATGTATTTATTAAGTCAAATACCCTGATCATGACATGGACAGTTTTTTTCCATATAGATGTTATATTCGTTTCAAAAATTCTATGCTCGTTATTTTATTGACTAAAAATTGCATGTGCAGTTAGGTAGCATTAATTGTATGTTACACAACACAGATTTTCTCCTAGTGCACTACTCTGCATTCTTTAGAAACAACTGAGGCTGGTCTGGTAAGTAAAGAACACATCTTATTTTACCCGAATGTAAAGTGATTGGTGAGGTGTAGGGAATGACAGCTCAATTTCTGAAAATGGAACTGTAGGGTCTGTAGGCATGCATTGATTTTCATTCTGATCATCAATTCTGATTAACAGTTCATTTCTTGGGGCTTCCCTGTGATCATATATACGGGATAGGGAAAGAGAAGTTTCTGTGTTTCGCTGTACATGAATTCTGACTTCCCCAGTCACAGAGAGGCTTACAGAAAGCCAAAGGAGGTCAGATTTGACCTGAAGACCCTCATTCTCTTTTTTAGTGCTTTTCATTCCTTATAAATGCAGACTCTATCCCCCTATAAGGCCAATCCTGTCCAAAAACACTAATTAACAACAAGACATTATTTACAAATTTGGAAACCACGTCTCCCCCTCCCTTCCCACTTTAGCGCCCTGGTAAGTTCAAAGGATCTTGCCTGGTCGCAGTGGCCACCATGAGAGGTCTGGGGGTCACAGTTGCATGGCTGGCATCCTCTGCCGGGGACCAGATTCCAGTGTCCGTCGGCACAGTGGTCACAGGCCCGGCCCGTGACGTTGGGCAGACAAGGGCAGGTGCCGGTGTCAGGGTCACAGAGGCAAGCTCCCTGACCAGGGGGACACTCAGCGGGATTCACCCCGGAAGGATGGCAGGAGCACCCTAGGATAACAGAGCCATTGCTGCGGGTGAATTCAGGGACGACACTGGCATTCGACAAACCATACAGACATCGTATGTATCATTTCTCCAAAGGGCTCAAGGAGGAGACACCGTACGATATTTCAGGTTTATCAAAGAATCTAAGTAGGTTGAACCCATTCAACGCTTTCTGATTGCCCCATACAGTGATTTCACATGGTTCTGCTATGTTCCGAAAGCTCACAATCAGGATGACTGAAAACCTCACGTTTTCTGCCTGCCATTCACGATCTGAAAACAGTTCACTACGTTGACTTGAGTCAACTGAAACAGTTCATATCTCCTAAAAATGAGAAGTTTACTCCCCCCCCCTTTTTTAGGTCATAACTCAACCCTTTGCCCTCTTCGCATCAGTGGTTCCCGAATTGCTACATTAAAGACATTGGATGAACTGGTCCCAGTGCTGATTCCTGAAAATTCCACTCAGTGGGTTGGAGGTATAGTCTAGGAACTGGTCTGTTCATACCCCAGCCCTGTCTCCCGGCGATCCCGGCACACGCACCCAGGGCCTCCCTCTGCTGCCGGGGGGAGCCGGGCAGACTTACTCCTGCAGGTCTGATTGACGGCCGATCCATAGTGACCCGGTTTGCAGAACTGGCAGTGGGGCCCCTGCGTGTCGTGCAAACACTTCAGGCACTCCCCTGTCAGCCGGCTGCAGGCCTCGGGGTCCGTCACGTCGGTGTTGTTGTTGCAGGCACACGGCCGGCAAGGTGCTCCCGAGATTCGGGGGTTTCCGTAGAAACCCGCAGAGCATTCTCCACACTGCCGACCTGAAAGGAAGGGGGAGGAAACACGAATGACATGAGAAGCGTGTGTGTGTCTGTGTGTGTGTGTGTGTGTGTGTCGGGGGGGGGCGAGTGGGTGTTGGGGGAGCAGGGGTGGAGATGGGTACCGAGAGTAATTAGGCTCTTCGAGGAATAATGAGATGTCACACATTGGGGATGTAGAAGGAAAAATGTTCTGCATTAAAACATTCATTTTAATTTATTATCCAGTTAGAGAATACAATGATTATTCAGAACTAAAAAGTCCTTGGTGAGAAGGGCATTCTAGTCCTTCTTAAAAAAAACCACTGGAGTATCAGGCACAGGATTCCTGGATCTTTCTACAACGGGGCTCACCCGAGTGTGTCTCGGGACCCAACGCCGACCTCAGCTCGTGTTCTTTCTGGGGTACCCCCGCACCAACCCCCACTGGTTCTGGAGGTGAACCAGCAGCACCCCGAGAAGGGGGTCCAGCGGAGTGGATGGTGACTCTGGTTTTCTTGATGTGCGCACTGCGGGGGTGTTTGCGTCAAGCGCTGTGTGGAGAAAGCATCCCTTTGCTCCTTCACCTGCTACCCTTCCAACCACCGGGGAACTGTGGTCAGTTAGTCTCCCAAACTGTGGGTCTACCCCCCACATTTTGGTTCATTCTATTTAGGAATGCTCTCGTCTGCCAATCCTGGTCTCAGTTCTTGAACACTGACCAACCAAGCTGGAGCAGACACGGACAAAGAACTACATGGGAAGAGGTCAGAATGAAGTAGAGACATAGGTAGCAAAAAAGAATAAACCAGCCACGTCATTTATTATCATGATGGTAACTATCGTTGGAGAAAATAGCAGCACCGTATTTTCAAACTATGATGAAATCAAGTAGTTTTCTTGTTTTTTCCTTGTTTGCCTTATACGTTTACACTCAAGCTTAAACTCTTCAAAATAAAAGTTTTGGTAGAGCGACAGATACGAATACTGAATTGACTTATATGAGTTGTCTGTATGAAGCCCAAATCAGTGCTTCAATACATCCGAAAAAATAAATTATATTTGTGAAATATCAGTCAAATTGGCTGGTTGGGATTATATAATGTATTTGATTAAAATTTTTTACGTTTTAATTGTTTATATTATATAGAGACATATATATTACTTAATCATCTATGTATCTTACTTAACATGTGATAGTATTATTTTAAATAAATCTATTTGATTTGAACTCATTTGGTCAGTTAGTTTTCCAGAACATTATTTAAAAACAATTATAGCTTGGAGGAATGAGCTTTTCATTGCCGTTTGTTTCTGAATCATTCAAATCCTTTGTTCATAAAGCAGCAAGATACCAGATTGTGTCTTCTTACCATTAACTCATATTCAGGACCACTCAGTTGTTCAAAGCAGATAAATTATGACCATGGGATCATTTTTTAGACAGCATTATGGGATAGAAGCAAAAGTCATCATGAACTAGACTACGTACCTGCATAACCTTGAAGGCAATTGCAGATCACATCTGAGCTCCAAGGATGCTGATAACAGGAATGGGCAAAATATTGGCTACTCGAGGGAACGTCTGGACATCGGCAAGGATGGCAGGACCGTCCTGAAGGAGGATTCCCATAGTAACCATCGATGCATCTGACAAGACAATTGCTTTTTACCAAATGTTCCCAGGAAAAGCTCACATTAGTCCATGTGGGTTTGTTATGCTTGAAGACAGTGCAACCCTCAAAACTCAGTATTTTAGAAGATGCTCCTTGCTCTGTGAAGTGGTTTTTTGCTTTACATTGAAAATCCCAAGGTGGATAGTGATTAAACTCAATATAGTAGCAGTGAATTTACATGTTGTATTTCAGGGACATAAAAAGCAAAGTGCCAGGCCAATAAATGCCTGTTTTTTAAATTTAATTAGACACGGTCTGGCTCCTCACAAGATCCTGAAGGACACCAGGAATGATGCTCTATCTCCCCCAACCCCCCTCCATAGCAATCATTCTATACTTAAATACCACTGAGTCTCTACCTAGTGGCCCTTCAGATGGTGTTGTGACATCGGAACAAAAGAAACAGAATGAAAGGGTGTGTGAATTCCGTACCTTTCACAGTTTCTTCCAGTTGTAAACCCCCCACAATCGAAGCATGAGCCTGTTTCTGGATCACAAAGTTCGGCGAACCCATTGCAAAGACAAGGGCGGCAGCTGGGGAATCCAAAGTAGCCTTCCAGGCACCGATCACAAGGGCGGCCGGCCACCTCCCCCTGGCAGGAGCACTGTCCCGTTATTTGGTCACATATACGGCTCTTTGAGCCTTGAGGATGACAGTGACATGCTAGACAAAGAAAGAGGACATGTTGAGTTGGCGGCAAGTGGTGTACTGAGGGAATGAGTGACAGTCCTGATTTTGTAGCCCGGAACTCACTGTCACATCCCGATCAGGCACATACAGTGAGGCTGCGAACCTGGCATGCACCAAGTCTCAGGTCAATGTTTGTCAAACAATTCCAAGTCACCCAATAAATAGTACGCTGTGAGCCACTGGGGCTTATAAACATTGTTTATACACAGGACTTGAACAAGCAGCGTGTTCTTGATGACTCGAACTTCCATTCATCAAATCAAACTTCAAGATTCTAAAAAACATAAAAACTCTTCTCGAGGTGGTTGGATTTTTCCTTTTCCTAGGTGAGATCATAGGGACTCAATCCTTTTCTAGAGAACTGTTGAATCCTTGGAGCCAGTCTTCCCTACACAAAGACGTGATGGCGGAAGACAGGCTTGCTCCTTTGTGTTTACCCCTTTGTATATTTCAAGCACTTCATGCTTTTTTCTTTTTTCTTTTAAAAGAAAGGTAAAATGGGGTGCCTGGGTGACTCAGTGGGTTAAAGCCTCTGCCTTTGGCTCAGGTCATGATCTCAGGGTCCTGGGCCTGGCATCAGCATTGGGCTTTCTGCTCAGCAGGGAGCTTGCTTCCTCCTCTTTCTCTGCCTGCCTCTCTGCCTACTTGTAATCTCTCTCTCTCTGTCAAATAAATAAATAAATAAAATCTTAAAAAAAAATAAAAGAAAGGTAAAGAACATGGACCTAAGCACGGTCTGCTGGGTAGACAATGACCAGGAAGGTATGTCATCTCTGAATCATGACTAAAAAGATACACTGTTCCTTTACCTGGAAGAACTAACCTATCTGGAGAGACCCACCAAGATAGGTTTCTGTGGAGAACAGTATTTTCACTAACAGTTTACAGTATGAACAGAGAACTATAACCACTGAACATGGGAGCCAAGAGACGGGATTACCACCACATATGGACAAAGATCTATCTAAGCCCTTATTAATGGGCGGCTTCTAAAATCAGTTCCGTGGTTGTTTGCGACCCCAGCATCAGAGAGGGTCATATCCAGGTGGCAGAGTTGTCCCCTTCCCCTTGACGTCTCAATCTCATTGTTCTTTTGACCAGGCCAGCCACTGGGCTTCTGTGCCAGATCATAAAGCTGGGTTGGCACAGCTAACGTCTTTCCCGGTGTTCGCACAACCTCCCTGGACTGCCATCTCTTTGATACAGACTGCACGCTTCCAGAAGTATGGGCCATGCTTTTACCATCACTCGTGAAGCCTTCACACATTTGCATGTCCTCCTTGCACAGGGGCCGTGCTAATCTCTGCATCATTCCAATGTTAGGATATGTGCCGTCGAAGCGAGCTCCATCACTCCTGATTACTAACGGAGCTCTGTATCTAGTTGGTGCCCTCAGAACGGATGAATGAAATATGACGGGAAACGTCTCCCGTACATTTTATCTACATGGACAGACAGCCTGGGTCAGGTTGTCGATTTCCCAGTCCCCTCCTCTCTGAGAGTCCCATACTGAGTTTTCTGCCTTCGAAACTCCAACGCTGTGACCATGCATGTCTCCCCCTGTCTGTTTTTTGTTACGTACGGTGACAGCCATGGTGTCCTAAACCGTAGCTTCCCGGTGAGCACCTGTCACAGCAGCGCCCGGTCACATGAGGCTTGCACTGGCACAGGCCCCCAAGTCGGCTGCAGCTGGGCCCCATGGAGCCCTGGGGGTGACACTTGCAGGCTGCGGGGAGCCAAAGAGGACAGTTAGAGGTGAAGGAAGCGACGGAGAAGCACCTGGTCCTGTTGGGAGCTTTAGTTCACTTCTCTTTCATTTGGTACTTCTCTCATCCTCGGCTCCTTCATCTCTGAAATGGGAAAAATATAGGATCTACCCCAGGGGATTATGATGATTAAAGATAATAATGCCTGTGAAGTACTTAGAACTGTGTGGCAGGTAGTAAGTGCTCAAACATGACTTAATAAATAATACACATATCTTAATAAATGTTACTTAACAGGTTAGTGAAAGGCTTAAAAGATATTGTTTTAATAATTAACTGTTCCAATACAACTATTATTATTGATATTATTCCTTTAATTCCTGATGATCTATGCTGGTGCTAGACTATCCGTTTGATTTCCCTTATTCAATATCTTTCATGAGGTTGTGGGCACCCTGAAGTGTAACAGAAAAGCCATTTGCCCAGAACTCAGGGACCCTGGGCTCTCACTGGAGGGAGGTTTTATAAACCCCACCCCCTGGGAACATAGGACAAAGTTTGAGGAAATTTTTGAATGTCATAACTGGAGGGAAGGTGCTACCAGTCTCGGGTGGACAGAGGGCAGGGATGACACTAAACTTCCTATAAAGCACAGAACCCCCTACCCCCAAACAAAGCTTCATCCAGCCCCAAATTTCAGAAATGCTAAGGCTGAGAAGCACTGCTCTATGGCTTAGTGAAATGAACAAGATACCTAATGTGTTTGGACCCCAAGAGTCTCGTTCATTGAATGAAAATTTGAGGATGAAAGACGTTGAGAGTTCATTCCAGCCCTGAAAGTCCAGAATCCCAAATAAGAATTTTGGGACCATCGTTCCAGTATCCTAGCAGCCCAATGCTAGTACAGGGCTCCTATTTTAGACACTTACTGTACTGTGCATTGGGATTCCAACACATCATCAGACTCTGCTGTATATCTAATCACTGGGAAACTGGCATTGACATTGATTGTTTGGAGGAGATGCTAACATAAATTAAATCGATTCATTCACATTCTAAAAAGCTGTGTGTCAGTAGGGTCCATTGGGACACCACTCACCTACTGCCCCGTTGTGTAGCCTGGCGGACATGCTGACTATCAGCCTTTCACACACGCCGGGGAGCACCTGGGGTCCCGTCTTCGAGGCAGTTTCAACACAGGTGTGCAGCTGATACTCCTCTAAATCCTGCTTGCTGCAGAAGTTCTCCAGTGAATTGATTTGGGGAATCAGACCAAGCTTTTGAAATAACACGAAAAGAAGACTGAGACTCATAACTGTCTCCTGTTCAAGATTCTAGTTGTATAAACAATTAGATCTATGAGAATATGCTTACCACTGAAGATTTTAACATTTTCATTGTGTTTAAGAAATCTGTAAATATTTACATTTATTGACTTGGAACAAAGAAAATAAGACTTTTTTTTAACCATCTTTATATTTTTAGCNAACAAAGAAAATAAGACTCTCTCTTTTTTTTAACCATCTTTATATTTTTAGCTTGTTCACAAATTTTTCTTAGATTTCAAAGACNGACAAAGAAAATAAGACTTTTTTTTAACCATCTTTATATTTTTAGCTTGTTCACAAATTTTTCTTAGATTTCAAAGACTTTTAACTAGACTATTTGTGATAAATTCAGAAATTATGGCTTAGTGGATTCCATAGTATTATTGTGGGACTCTAATTCCACAAAACTCTCCTTTTAAATGTTTTGTCCTTTTCATTTACATTGAACAGTATTGTCCTACATCAAACTACCTGCCTCTTGGAGAGTCACAGTGTAGATTAACATGCTAAAGCTCTGAGAAGTCCTGCAAGAAAGATACTTTTAAACTCAGTGCTTCCATGCTTATTTAACTACTCGGTCCTATATTCAAGTAACACTTACGAACATCCCACAAACTCAGTATCTCGCAGATGCATTTTGCAAATTGCTGGCTTAGAGCATCAGCTATTAGAGGGACAAGTACATTGTTCAAAGCTGATTCTCAAAGAGGGATCATCTATAGTTTGATACCTATGTGAAGAAAAGCCATACAGTTATATTTCTTGAGAAGATTTTACCTATGTTATAACCTATGACCACTTCAAATGTTTTTCAGTGGTGTGGCTGATGTAGAGAATATGCTGATATAAGAGAATTGATCACACCAAGTTAGTCAGCACTGAAATGAAAATTTAATTCAGCAGGTCAAGTTAAAAGAGCGAACCAGATAAATCTCCCCTGGCCTCTTGTTCTGTCCATACTGAACCCGTTCCCATAGTCCTTTGCTTCAGCCCCCTTTCAACCCCCCGCCCCACCCCCGCACCCATCCACACCCTGTCCTTCTCTCTTTGCTCTTTGACACGCCAGTGGTGGAATCTCAACCCTAGATGCCCACTCCTCAAACCTCTATCCTCATTCTCTGCACTCCCGGACAGGCCACTCACTGCCTCTTTCTCCCCTGGCTTCACAGAGGAAATGGAGCCTCTCACTTCCTGCCGCCCAAACTCCTGGCTCACAGGTTCTACCCCCACTGTCCCTGACTCAGTTTCATGAAGAAGTGTCAGAGTGGAAGAGAGGTCCATCACCATCCCTCTGCTCTCGGGTAACTTTTCTGTGGATTATGCTCTCTTTCTTTAATCTCTTCCTTTCAACTGGCATTTAAATGTGCTGAAATCTCTCCCATCTGTAAAATCACCTCCTTGATCTCTTATTTTCCTCCTACCACTGCCCCCGTCTCTGCCCTTTGACCCCTTGATAGCCAAATCTCTTGAAACTTTGTTTCCTTGCCACCCTCACTGCCTCCTCCTGCATCTACTCTTCACGCCAATGCTGCACCTCTCCTTCTACCCATTCCTCAATGTTGGGTTCCTCGGGGTTCACCCACCTGCCCCCTCCTTACTCCACACCCCCATCCTAGGTGACATTGACAATGGCGTGCCTTCCGTTACCGCTGATATAGATTTCTGACCTCTCAATCTATGTCTCCTGCCCACATCTCAATTATGGGCACCAGATCTGCTCAGACAAGCTTACTGGTCACCCCACAGGCACTGCAAACCAACACACCTGCCACCTGTTTTCCTTTCTGTGCCCGTTGGCAGGAAACTGTGCCAGCATCTGCCAAGCTACTCAGTGTAGAAAACTGAAGAAGGTCATCTTTGATACTTAACCTTTTCGTCATCAACACTGCCTACCCACCTCACCTCCCCCACACCTCACGTCAATCACAAGCCTGGTCCACCTAAAGTCTTAAATGTGTCTGGGATGCATTTATCTCTCTTTGTCCCCCTGTTGTTGCTCTAATTGAGGCCACCTAGCTTACCATGGTTGCAGCCCAACAGATATCCCATCTTCCACTCTTGTTTCCCTTCCCCCACTAATTTTCTATCCTGTAGTTGCAGTCATTCCTTAAAGGGCAGTTTGTTCAGATAACCCCTCCTTCAAACCTTCAGTGGCTTCTTTCTCTTAACCCCCGCCCCCCCATCTCCTGGCTCAATGGTTCTCAACATGGGAGGTGCCATCCCCTAAGGGGCATTTTGGAAATTCCAAGGGATAGTTTTGGTTGTCATGGCCATTGGATGAGGTGTATTAGTGGCTTTTAGAGGGTGGTGATCAGAAATCCCAGACGTTTTGACACAAAGGAAAATCAGCCCCTGTTTCCTACAGCTTTTGAATGTTCCACCAAACATTCATGACAGAGAAATCTTTGTTTATAATTTTGAGTTGAAAGCCTTAGTCTATGTTTTAAAAACATGTTGGCAACACGCCTGCTTTCCTGGCTGTCTCACACTGAGTGACTCTATACCTATGAGCCTGTCCCTGTCTCATGTGTCTGTGGTGTATTCCTGCCAGTGCACAAACATATTGAAGTACATAATGTTTCTCCACAAATTACTTTCTTTTTACATCTCTTCATATTTGCACATTACAGTGACATTCTTTGGAAAGTATGTGTGCAGGTAGGCTATAATACTTGTGAATTGCATTTCAAATTGGTAAAGAGTGTTGCAAAATATTTGCAATTAAAAAAGGTGGTTGGGTCACATGATGCTGAAGATCACTTGTCGAGGCATCCCGAGCTCTTCTGTTCAGTGACGCGTCATGGATTCCGGTAGGTCTCCGACCACGTAGCCATTTCCTATGTCCCAGCATGCTGGGGAAGGCGCTTGTCTCGTTCACACCTGCACCTACCACAGTGTCTAATTCAAATTAGCTACTTCATAAATATTTGCTCAATAAAGAAGCATATATACCTGTTTAATGTGGCCTCCTCAAGTTGGTACTAAAATGACTGTGTTCTCACTGAAGAGAAATGCAGAAGGAAGGAGGACAGGCTAGGGTTGGGGATGAGGGCGGCCAACCAGGGGTTTGTTATCTATAATTACTGGTCTGAGGCAGTTTCGAGGAAGGCAGTTTCGAGGAGGCCAGTCCTGGCACCAAGCCGATGGGCCAGATGATAAGAGTCCCTGTCAAGCTATAGGATTTTGTAATGTCATGACTCACCACTTCTAGAAACTTCTAAAGACTTTGTTTACCAAGTGTAGTCCATCCCGTGGTTTAAAAGAACGCTGGTTTGATATTCTAGAATGGCTAATATACTTTTGACTCTGAACATATTTTCATGGAAGCATATATCATGTAATCAGGGTGACCGAAGGAGATTTGTAACTGTCTCACTATGTTTGCCAAACAAAGCTATCTCTGCAGAAGGAGTCTCCTGGGTTGACCAAAGCTTTCATCTGGGCATCTTGGAAATGCATCCTACTCTTAGATACAAATGTTAATCTGGCTGCAGGGGAAGAATCAACTTTGAAAGGGCCAGGGCTCAGGCAGCCAAGCATCTTCCCAGAGCAGCAAAATTGGTGGGGTGGAAAAAATTGCATTAGTCTGTAACCAGAAAATGTGCATTGGCTTCCTCCTACTAGACATCCAGGGCCCGGGGCTCTAAGGGACATTGTGGGTGCCCTGCCCAGATTGTCCCGTTTGCCAGCTGCTGTGGCACTGGCTGCTAAAGGCTCACAGCTGTCCCTTTTTCCAGAAGCTTGGACTCAGCCAACTTGTCCAGAAGTGAACACACTCACTGGGGTGTTGCGGGGGAGTGGATGACTTGGGTGCACACAGGCCCCCCACTTTGCCTCTAGGGTCAACCGGCTCCGTGGGACAATTATGCTCCCAAGCTCCCTGTGGGATTAGCTACACTTCAGTGCAAGTCACATCGTCGCTCTGTTCTTCCCACGTACCTTGCGCCTCCTCTCCCACAAGTATACCCTCAATAAATCAGGTGGACCCAAGTGCCTGTCTCAGTTTCGGCTTCTGGGGAACCTGACCCGAAAGAGGGATCTGGCCTCTCTTCTGAGGTTCTGATGCTTTGCCAAGATCAGGCTGCTTCCCTAATTTTCATTCAGGTTTCATGGTTTTTGTACTCTACGTAAGATTGAAAACTGATCAAATGGAAATATTTTTCAGGTAATTTCAAATTACCCATTTGTATTATGTATCTATCAAATATCACTGCAATGATTTTATTTACACGTCTGTCTTCTGTATCAGGCTGAGAACTATTTGAGGGAGGGGACCACAGCTCACACCCCAGGAACCAGCACAGTATGAGCCCGTGTAGGCTCAATGAATGGGTGATGAATGCATAATTCACATGGATGCATGAAACACATCAAGTCATAAACTTGGAAATTTACAAAATTAGAAATATTCAGATATGGATTTAAGATGAGGAGTTCTTGGCTCTTATAAATTTGATTTTCATGATTATCATTATAATAATAAAATCTCTTCATGATGTATGAATTTCTTCATTTCTTCCCTTCCCTTTCTCTACTCTGCTTGGGTTCCCAACTTTTAGCTTTTTTCCCCTAAATTAAATCTGTTGGATTTGAGATTTTCTTTCTTTGTAACTCATGTGTTAGTCAGAGAGTGCAGTTCTATATAAAATTCCTGGGCAGAGAATAGGCCTTTCATGGGTGGGGAAATCATGGTAGTTTAAACTCTCATTCAAGAGTTTTTTCTACTTTCTATTTCCCTTCTACCTTAACATGGTAGAACCTCACCACAATATCAGATGGCCCTCCAGGTGCAGGATTTAGACCATCTTTGGCTAAGGTTGTCAGGTAAAATACACATCACCCAGTTGAAACTGAATTTCACAGAAGCAATGAATAATTTTTTAGTATGTGTCATACAGTATTTGAGGGCAATATTTTGGACATATTTATACAACATTCAAATCTAATTGGGTGCCCTGTTTCTCCTCTCTCCCTTCCTCCCTCCTTCCTTCTTCTTCCTTCACTTTCCCCCTCCTCTCTCCTTCCCTCCCTTTCTCTCTCTATTCTTTCTCTTTTCTTTTTCCTTCCCTTCCCTTCCCTTCCCTTCCCTCCCTCCCTCCCTGTTTTCTAAATCTTGAGTTCTATCTCTGGTAAAATAATCTTATAAATGGCTTTTTTTTTTAGATGTTACAATACCTGATTTCTTGAATACAATCCAAGATATACCTGCCTCATACGAGTTTTATAGTAGATGATGAAACAGCAAAGTAAACATAAATTTAAAATGTTTGATGGTTAAAAATTAAACTTTGAAGACACAATTCATGAAATTATGTACATACAGCTACTTAAAGTGGGGATTGTCAAGCTTCCTATAAAATGCTAGACTGTAAATATTTTTGACTTTGTGGGTCATAAGGCCTCTGTGGCAAGTACTCAGCTCTCTCTTTGTAGCTTAAGATCTGCTATAGATAATATATAAACAACTGGCCAGGGGCACCTAGGGGGCTCAGTCAGTTAAGCGTGTGACTCTTGGATTTGGCTCAGGTCATGATCTCAGGGTTGTGAGATGGAGCCCCGAGTCAGGCTCCACACTAAATGCACAATCCACTTGGATTCTTCTTCCCTCTCCCTCTGCCCACCCCCCAAATAAATAAATCTTTAAACAACTGGCCAGAGCTGCATTCAAATAAAACTTTGTAGGGCAGTAATGTGGCAATTAAATCATGATGTTAGAAGAATCTCACAAATTTTATTTTTAAGATTTTATTTATTTATTTATTTTGAGAAAGAGAGCAAGAGAAAGCACGAGCAGGGGGAGGGGCAGAGGGAGAGGGAGAAGCAGACTCCCTGCCAAGCAGGGAACCTGACACCAGCTGGACCCCAGGACCCCAGGATCATGATCTGAGCCAAAGACAGACGCTTAACCGACTGAGCCTCTCAGGCGCCCCCTCACAAATATTTTAAAATGCAGTTGTAACAAACGAATTTGATTTTTACTCACAGAATTACTTTTTAAAGAACCCCACACAATTCTATACAACAATTCTGCTGAAGGAGGAATGAACCCTATCCTTTCACATATTTCTGATGATCGTGAGAGTTAATTGGAGAATACTTTCCAGAAATTAATTTGACAGGTTAATTTCAAGAGCCATAAACCTTGACACATAGGGAATAGACACTGGTAAATGAAGGCTTAAATTTCCTCAGTGCCCAAACTCTGCCCAGGCACTAGCCTGAGCATGAAGTTGTGTACAGAGTGAAAGGTTTGGAGGGAATATCTGTGGCCCGGCTCTGTGGGGAAAAGGCACTGAAGGAAGTCATTTGAGGAAATATTATGCATCGTTCCTAAAAATGATACAAAAATGACATAAGCACCTTAAGAAAATGCTTATGATATAACAGGAACTAAAAAAATATCTGTCTACATACTCGTATGAGCGCTCTGATCACAATGATCTAAAAACACAGTATGTATAGAACGAAACTTACAAGATGCTGACAGTTCAAGTGGTAGAATTTCTCCCTGAACTTTCTGCAATGCCAGGACACCGTGGTGATCCAGAGCGGGGGCTCTGGCACCACGGAATCTGGCTCTGACGGCAGACTCCTCAGTCACTGGCTCTGTGACCCTGTGCCTCAGTTCTGTCATCTATAAAATGGGGCCAATGACAGTACCTCACTCATGCAGTTGTCATGAAGACTAGACAACAGAGAAAGTAAAACCTTCAAACCATTGCTGATGTGTGCTGTTTGGTAAGGTTTGCACTTGGTATTAGGTGACGTTTACAGAGAATCAGTGATTTCTCTAATGGCACAAACCCATTTATACTTCTAAAGAAACATTTCACCAGGAAGTCTAAAAGTAGAATGATAATGGGGCTCAGTTTGGAAGGCAGCACCCTGCCCCCCTGTCACTCTGTGATACTTACTGAATCAACCAGGATGTGGGAATGAGTGTGGGACCCTCCTTCCAAAGGCCGGGAAAAATAGACATCTATGGAATATTGTACATCTGGTTCTAAACAGATGGGTGTGGGAAGCAGCACGAGTCTGTATGAAGAGAAATAAAGCAATAATTCAGGGACAAAAGTATGATTATATAACCTAAGCGGCCCAGGTATTTGGTGGTGTTCCCACCTGCGCTGAAGTGGGTTCAACTGTGAGGCAGAAGCCAGGTCTAGACCAGCTCCAGTGGGTTGGGGCGGGGGGACAGCAAATTCACTCTCAGATTCTCTGTGTGGCTCTTGCATAGGGTTGTGCCAAAGAGCAACGCTTAGGGACTATTAGCCACAGGTTGTCACGACTGCTCTGGGAAAGGACAGAACAAATGTCCTTCATCCTACCTACCACGCTAATCTCAACAGGGTCTCTTGTTTTATTTTGCCACCCATCACTGATGCAAAATTAGTGGCCTCAAAGTTAGTAGCTTTTTTTTTTCACCTTATAGACTCTCAGCTGTTGAGAATACCAGCTGAATATTTGACTCTTACTCTTCCAGCATTTCAAGTTCTCACCTCTCCAGGCCGTTTGGGGAAGGGGAAAGGAATGTTCCAGACTGAGAATCAGGAGATCGGAGCTAGAATCCTGGTTCTGCAATATGTTAGCTAGGAGACTGGGGCCAGTCTCCAAGCATTCTCATTGTCAGTTCCCTCCTCGCCTGATGAAGAGAAAGTCTACCTTAGTGAGTTGTTAGCAAGAGGAAATATGATCTTAAATGTGGAGCTTAGTATAGCCCACAGCAAGCACTTAATAAATGTCACTGTCTCCTTTACCTCTTCTCCTGCTTAGGGCTTCAATACGAATTACTGACAGAGGAACAAAATTCTAAGGGTCCTTCCATGTTTGAGGACAGGTCCCAAGCATACCTGGAAGCCGCCGGTAAAGGGAAAGACAAAGGCTGCGGCCGTGGACTCTCGCGTGGACAGTGCTTGCTCCCTCCAAGGGGCTTAACCAGGGCCTGGACGGTCCAGTCGGCTGCGGGCTAGACGGGCAGGACATAAAGAGTGCATCCTTGGGAGGGTGCACGCACAACGCACACCTCACAGGCAGCACTTGGACTTGACTCCGCAACCCCCAGGCCTCTCGGAAAATGGAATTTGGGAGCGAAGTCTGAGAGGCTCGCTCTCAGCTCTAACTCGCCGGGGTCTGAATGACGACCCAGGAATATTGTTTCTGGCTGTAGCTCTGGTTCCTGGGCTGGAAAAGCCCCGGTGCTCCTCACAGTCCCGTCTTAACCTTTGTCTCCCAAAGACTCAACAAATGCACCCTGTCCCTGGGTCACAGAACAAAAGTGGAAATTTAGAATCCTTCACAAAAGCTTGTATCCTTTTTTTCATGTTATTGCAGAAATATTATTATATAAATATACCATGACACAGATTTTATGTAATATTTGATAATTATATTGCTAAATCTATTGATATGTGTCTAAATACGCATATGTGTATTTATAGCCTATGCTAACGAGCTATACTCTGAAAGCCATACAATTTGGAAATGCTTTTTAAAGATGCCAGAGATGTGTCCTCTCTGTGGAAAAATTAAAAAATACATATCATATTTTAATGACTTGTCATACTCTCCAGGTCAAGTTCACTGAAGCTGCTTGGCTTTCATTTATAAGTGAGCCATAGAGAATTATGTCATATCAAGAGTTTCCAAGTGGATCAGCAGCTGTGGTCATGCAACACAGCACGTGTGTTTCCAGAACGAGGTCACTAGGGGAACTCTGGGGGCTCTGAGAGACCCTCCCCGGCCTCATAAAACATTTTCCAGGGGAAATGGTCTGTAGGGTTTCAGATCATCAAAGAAAAGATTATGCAGAGAAGAAGTCGGGGGCCACTGCTCTAGATGGGAGTGTTTTTCTGGTTGGGTTTCTATTCTGCCTTAGCTCTTTCTCAAAAGGCAGTGGGAGGTGGCAAGAGGAGCAAGCAGCCTGCCTTTAGTTTTTCTCTTGTTTCAGGGTAAAGTCCAAGGCCAAAATAAATGTCTCTTCTGCATGAACCTGAATCTCTGCACACAGGTTAGCTTATTAAAGTTTTAGAAAACTTTTAGGAAAAAGCCCCAGGAGGGCAGAATGTGTGTTTAGTTTTTTTCTTGTTCTTATATAAACATTCCATCACCACTTCCTTAGACCTCGTATCTTCGATATAGAGCTCCAACTTCTCTCCATGGAATAGAGCGTGTATGCCTCTGGCTCACTGTGTTGTTTGAATATTGTTAGGAAGCTCTTTGATTTCTAATGCTCTCCAGATGTTCTACTTTGTGCAAATCATTTTCTGATGACCCTATCTAGCAAGACTGGAACGGAAATGTAGTTTCCAGAATGTACTTCAGTCAGTCTTTTACCCCTGAAGAAGAAGCTGGATACCTGAGGTTCATAGCGAATGGCAATGGTGAAGTCCATGGGCAAGGAAATGTTGTCGACAGCAAATCTCAAGCCGGCCCCAGGGAGAACCCTGGCAAATCCAGGTCCAGTCCACGCAACAGGGGTCCCAGGAACCGGTTCTCGGAAAACCACGTGAAAGGCGGGCACCTGGCCAAAAGTCACTGAGCCCTAAAATTGAAGAGGAATGCACACAGCTCTGCCTACAGTCGAGTCCTGGAAGAGCTTAGAAAAAAAAAAAGTACACATTTCCTTATGTGTATATGATCCATCTGAGTCACGGATAAATTATTCCAGCCAGGTCCAGAAGGCAGCTGAGGATAACGTGCTGAATCAGCAGCTTTCAGAGCGTATGTTACTGTATAGAATGATTGATTTGAAAGCAATGTCACCAGAAACTACTTTAAGCTTAAGTACCCCATGTGCTAATGAATTGAACAAATTCCTCACTGATGACCTTGGGTTTTCTCAGATATGACTGTGGGACTCTGGCCAAAATATGAAGGGAAAGAAAATATTCCCAAGCTTACTTCATGGACTTTGCCTAATTATGCACGACAGTGAGAAAACCCACATGGATTTTTTTTTTTTAGATATTTCTTCCATGCAAATATGAGACATGCTCTTCTATCTGCTTGGAGATAGAATTATAAAACTTGTAACACACTTGATTGATTAGCCTCCCTGATGGTCTCTATCCTGGCTGTCAGCCTGGGGCCATCTGGATCCTGTGGATAATACTTTAATGACTTTTGCCTCTGCCTCCCCACACTTGCAGCCTCTACCAGAACTCTGGCTCTTGTGGCTTTTTGCCCACATCCCCGCCACTGCCAATAAATGTTTCACACTCTTTCCAACCGCCAACAGAATCACTCCCAAATTACTTCCTCTGGAGTTCAAGTTGCTCTGTGATCTACCCCAAACTCCTCTTCATCCGATAAAGGTCTGTTCAGTAACAACTCAATGCCAGTCCCTGCGTTAGGAACACGAAGATGAATAGGACAGAGTCCTTGACGTGGAAGAGTTTAAAATCTCGCACTGGAGACCGAAATGTACATAAGAAACCACATCAATCAGATGAGGTTTCAACGGCCGGATAAATGTAAATGTATCTGTGTATCCTCACAGTTGCCGCTGACATCGTAGTGCCCCTTGGGGATCCCCTTTACCTGGCTGGTGCGCCCACCTGTGAGTTGCTGTGTGTGCCTTCTTCTCCAGGGAACCGTCCTCCTACCCCTCCTCCCCACCCTGCCTCTCCACCCCTGCTCCGGGGTAGCCCGAAGCCAATGGCTTCTTAATACAAGGGTATAAAAAGCTGACCCTGTTGTCTCAGTGGACAGGACAACTCTGTCTGCGGTTTATGCCTCTGAGCTCCTTCGTGGGTCGATCCAAAGTTTGCTTTACGGGAGACCACACCTTACTCTTTCCCTTGTCTTGTTTCTGTCTTTCTCTTACGGAGTTTTCCTGAATAGCACATCCTTAATAAATCACATGCACCTGAATCCAGGCTTAGGCTCTGTTTCTAGGGCACTTGACCTGAGACAGCTGGCGCCTGACCATTTACCCAGAAGCAGACTCCCAGATGCAGCTGGGCGGGGGGAGGATGGTTTTGGGTTCAGCTGGCGATGAGGACCCCAGCGTGTGACTTGTGCTGATGATCCCTGGAACACGGTTAGCAGAGCAATTGCTAAAGCTTCACCTGCGGAGAACTGGGACAGGGGGAAGGGGGAAGTGGGGTGTGCACTGGATATTTCTGGCACTGAGAGACATGGGGGAGCAGTAATTACAAGGACTGTGGACTGCGGCAATAGGAGGTAGTTGTCGAATGCCGCTGATGCTTGGACGAGAGAGGATGACGGGCTCAGGGCAGTCGGTCACTGATTCAAAGCCTAGTGTGAGGATCAGAGGGCCAGTCTCCCTAGAGGTATCTGAAGACTCCTCTCCTTTGGCTAGATGGCAGGAAGAGCTGAAGACCAAGCATGGGACTTCGTTGTAGGCTTGCAGAACTTCAGAAACACCTGAATTCTCAGCCTCGGTAAGTCACCTATGCTAGTCAGGCCCCTCACAGGGAAGAAGAGGGCTTTTAAGTCATGGGTGATGCAGAGAAGAACCTTGAACCCTGAGGTTCTCCTGAATGCCCTCCAACTACAGAAGTAATCCACTCACCCTTACTGGAAAACAGAGTCCCTCCACCCCACCCTGGCCACAGTTGAGGACAATGTAGAAAGCTGAAATGATGCAGGTGCCTTGGAAGAAAATGTGTACCTTCCTCCAGACCTATACTTCCCCTTCTGACCACTTGCCTGAGAATTAGGGTCAAGTTTCAGCATGGTCTGACCGAGAAAGGGCCAGATCTCTCTGAGAGGGACCTGGCTAACATACACCAGTAGCAACTGGGAAAGAATGGCTGGCTATGTGTCCTGAGGTTGTTAGACCAGGGAGGCAGAATATGAAACTGGATAAAGAGAGTTTGTGGACTTGGGGTCACCAGTAATGTAGGATTTAATAGCCTGACAAGAGCCCTGGGGCCTGGAGAGATGGATGTAATATATTGCTAGAGCAGCTCTTGGAAGCTTGGCAAAAGCTGTGGCCCTCAGGAAAGGAAGCAGAGGTTCCAGAAGAGCTGGAGCAGGCTCTGGAGGAAGGGATTCAGAGCTCAGACTAGTAGGCATGCTAGAATGGATGTAAAATGCAAGACCAGAAAACACGCCCACTAATTACGTTTCTTGAAGGCCTAGGGGACACTCTATACATTGGGTAAGCAATGGACTGGTGAGAAGGGCACCAGCATCATTGAAAAGCTGAGTGTTGAGTATCCTCTGTAGGCTGGTAGGATACATCATTACAAAACTGAGCTCCTTAGTCTCACTGCAAATGACAGGATCACAGACTATCAAAGGCTGGGTATCACTTAACTCTCAAAAGTGAAGTGGGTACAATTATTAGAGTGGGAAGCAAGGGTTAGAGTAGGAGACAAGCGGGACTGACCCATAGGAATCTTCTATGGAGATGATTAATAGAACATAGTATTCCTAGGAGCAAGATAGATGAGTATACAACAAAGGTATTGCTTCATAAGCAAACCGGTATGAATCAGCAAAAGGCTGAGGTCAGCTGCCCCCTGAAAAGACATGATGCTTTGTCAAGTTCCTAGATCTGAGCCACTTCTCAGATCTAGAACCTGGTGACTGAAAAAGAGGCCAGATCCCTATGAAGAAAGACTCCTCAACACCAAGGCAAGTGTAAACCAGGTACCCAAAGTGCCATCATGGCCCCCTTGTTAGAAGAGGGGCATGTAAGGGTCAGGTAATCTATGGAGTCTTGGCCTACGTTCTTTTTGCAATGGGTTCACTGCACTTACTGAACCACCCATTGATTATTTTCTCCAATTCCTGAATATGTAATTGGCATAGACCTGCTTAGCAGTGGACATTGACTCTTTGACCTGTAAGGTAACAGAAGAACTCTTAGAGTAGGAAATGCCAAGTAAAATGTTCTGACGTGCCCATCCTCCTCCTCTTTCTCCCCAAATCAAAAACAATATTGCAAATCAGTGGCATCCTCAAAGTGCCACTGTCAGGACTCAGTAGTGGTTCCCATCATGTCCTCATTAAAAACTTAATACAAACCTAACCAGCGGAGTCCCACCTGCATCCTGACCAAAGCAGATGAACACCACCTTCGTATGTGATATGCAGCTATTGAAATGCAAAATGTGTTCTTCTCCATCCCCATACAGAAGAAGGAACAGAAACAATTTGTATTGACTTGGGGATGAGCAATAGTGTATATTCAGTCTTGACCTAAGGCTGTTCATTCTCTGTTCACTCTCTGTAATATTATAGTCCAAAAGGGTTTGAACCATCCAGATATTCCACAAAATATCACACTGATTTCCTATATTAGAGGATATAGCTGGGTGAAGATGAATCTTCATCTCATCTTCATGAAGTTGGGTCCCTTGGTCCAAGGCGATATTATGTGGTCTCCCGTAGAGAGAATCACTCTATGGCCTTGGTCAGCACCACTTTCTGAGGGCTCACAGAGGGTCTGATTCACCAGTGAGGGAAAGCAGAACACCTCCTCAGCTCAAGGGACCCACTTCACAGCAAAAGAAATAGAGCAGTGGCCTTGTGACTTTGAGATCCACTGCCCCTACACAAACTTAGCCTTCCAGAAGATTCTAACCTCAGATGGGAGGTGGAATGGAGGTCCCTTAAAGCTGCATCAGCTCAGCTAGCTTGGAAATGACACCCTGTGAGGCAGGATGTCTCTTCTGGAGTTTGCTTACTCTTTAGAGCAAAGGCTGAGTCCCCAACAGGCAGAAAATATGGGTTTGGAAATCAAGTAGCCAAGTTCACTGTCACTGATGGTGATCATGGGAATTTGGGCTTCTTGTGCTTACAACTTTAGGCTCTGTAGGTCTCTATGTCTTGATTCTTGGGCAGGAACAAAGAACTACACTAAAAGCTATGGCTGCTGCCTAGTCACTCGGGTTCCTCATGCCAGTAGACCAGGAGGCCTGGGAAGAAATGACCATCACTAGAAGGGCTAATGCCATATAATCAGGATGTGAGGAATATGCATGGCACTGAAGTGGCCCACTAAGACACCCTTGGCGCTGCTCTATGTGTAGCCTGATGAGACCATGGAAACCAGGGGCTCAGACCCTGGAGGGATGAGGGTCATCCTACCCAACAGAAGTGCTAGTTGAGGATGAGGGGAATCTAGAATGGGTGGCAAGGAGAGTGGAAGATAGAGAGTATCAGTTACAACCTTGGGACCAACTGTCGAAGCTGAAGGCTGAAGGCTGCAGTTTGTCCCACTAACCTCCATTTGTAAATCTCCCCAGGAGTGGTGACCAGTGAGAATCCTGGAGAACCTATGCTTGTACGGAAGGAACTTAATATAAGAAGAAAATGAGCATGGTCAGCTTCATGGGCATGCAACGTGTGCACTTGCAGAGGGTCCCATGATCTGAAGGGCCCCAGGTTTGGTTTCATGCTCTTCTGTCACCACCTTGAAATCATAATTCTATCTTTGAAGTTGTTTTGTGAATGAAGGCTCTTGGGATAATGGAGAGCACACGTGAGCGGAAGAGATGTGCCCACTATGTGCTTGCTTGCTCGCTCCCATTTACCAAGAACTCACACGATGCTGGTGAGCATAGCATTCAAGTGGACCTACTATGCGCATGTGTTCAGTGAGCCTAAGAGTGCACACAAGGTAAATGTGTTACATTTATGACTGAGTAAGCAGGGTGCTGACAGCTCCAAGAAGCCAGGCTTTCCGTTCCAACCAGAACTTGCTTTGAAAGCAGAAAGAAGGCAAAGGCATTCGAAGAAAGACATTATTCATGTGGCTTCCCTGTATCAGCCAGCTGCTTACACCGAAGGATGACTAGAAGGAATAGAAGATAAGGTTACTCCCAGGTGCCCATCTTGCACCCCTCCCTTACTCATTAGTACGCTGACGGTAGGGAGTGTCAGTACGACACAAACCGAGAAGTGAAATGAAAACTAAGTTGAGTTGGTTTTGTGCAGCCTTCCATTGTTCTGGAAAGAACAAGATAGAGACGCATATGTGACCACAAAATACAAACTGCAATCTCAGTGACTACACAGGAGCCAAATACTCTCATGTTTGCAGTGAAAATTGGCATTGCATGACATAAAGATGAATGGTACAATTCAGGCTAATAATTTAACTTCTTCATATTTCTTTTCTTTAAATGACAAACAGCAAATAAAAAACCACTAACAAGTCACGAGAGAGGGACTATGGAAGAAACTAGATATTTCAGCACCTTCAGTGCTCTTTTCCCCTGATTTATGAACACAGGGCTCTGCTTGGGGGTCTGAGCACGGCCCTTTGCGGGACCACCTCTCCAGCCACCAGCGGCTATGACTGTTGGTTGCTGTCTCGCATTGCTCCCTCCTCTTGAGACTTGCCCTTGGATGGGAGCCCTCTCCCCGGGGAGGTCGCCTGCATCTGCGCTGGCAGCCCACAACCATGACTGACCAAGGAACACTACTGGCCTGCCCTTGGGCCTCAATGGGGGACAATTCTGTTGTGCTGTTTATGCTTCCAATCTTGCACAGGGACCAGGCCATGGCTAGACTCTACCCCAGACTCGTCCTTGACTTGCTTTCTCCTCTCCTGGCTCCTGCCCTTGCTCCCCTGATGAACGTCCTCCAGTAACGCACGAACACCCGAATCTCTGCTGTCATGTCTGTTTCTGGGGAACCCAACTGAAGACAGCGACTCAGCCCCCATGTCCGCATATATAGAAAATGGAAACAAAATTGTCACATGAAAATATACCCTTGTTTTGTGTTCTTCTGTTGCACCAAGCTGGCCAAGCCAATTGATTTCATAACCCGCTTACTAATAGACAGAACCTCCAGTTTGAAAATTACTGATCTGTGGGACTCCAGAGACAGAAACAATGAACTACGTCCAGATGGTGGGACATGGTAGGGAATGTGAGAGGAAGATAAATCTGCATTGGGTCTTCAGGGATGAGGAGTTTTACAAATCAATCATACAGAGGCATTTCAGGGGAGGGGAGGAGCCACTCTTTCCCACTCTTCTCTTTCAGATGGAGTCAGAATGACAAGCCCAGAGAGTCAGAGAAGGCTCCATGGGCGTGTGGTGTGGGAACAGAAACGAGAAAGAGTGAGGCTGCCATAGTGGTGTGCATGGACCCAGAGGAAGAACCCGGGCCAGGAAGCCTTCTCTGCTCGTCTAAGCTGGAGGGGGCTCCCCTTCATCTGGAGTCCCTATCACGTTACATCCACCTCTTCTACGATGCTCCCCTATCCTGCCACCGTTAGCTGTTTGTGTACATGGTTCATTTCCACAACAACCTCAAGGGCAGGCTTCATGTCTGCATATCTTCGTTATTGATCCAAGCATTTCATTCACTCAAGGACGTCTATTCTCTGTAAGGAACTGCCTCAGGTGCTAGGTTCATGAACAAGACAGCTAGCAGCTGATTTCATTTGCTTTCCAACACATGCATTCATGTGTAGGCACACAGGAATGCTTAGTAAGTAAAGATCCCAGGGTATGAATGAACGGGTCTCAAGCACCCCCAGCTTTGGCTAATACAGTTGGATGACTACAAGGTCCTCAGGTCTTCTCAGGCCTTCTGAACCCATTGGAAGCAGGGTCCTGTGGAGTGCAGGCATCCATCCCACACTCAAGCCAGCACTGGCCAACTCCCATGGCCTCCGAATCCAGGACACAGCCATGTCCCATCCCCAGGAATATCCGCACGTCCTTTTCCCTCCAACGAGGGGGAGAACCATTCCTCAGTACTGTACCTTTCTTTACTAAAATGACAAGAAATTGTGAATTCACAATACCCGACTCTCCAACACCAGAATCCAGCTTTCCAGAAACTTCTATCTTGAAAGAAATAAAGCTACTGAAGTTTGGCCCAGAGGCTCTAATTACTTTGAGCTGGTGTCCTCCTTTCATCCATCCCATCCTTGACTATACTGGAAGCTTACATGGCCTGAGCACTTAGCTGGGCCCCACATGGTTCTGAGTGCAGTGCCGGGTTGTTCACTTACGGCAGGACAGACAACAGCCACGAAGACATGGTTTACCTCACTCTGCTCGTCAGCATGGACACTCTGCTTCTGATTGCTCTTCAGTATTATATTGCCTTTGTCAACTATGAAATCGCTCCCTTGTTGCTGGAAATACACATCACATGTAGGCAAAGCTGTTGTTGATATCTTAACAGGAAAAGAAACAACAGTGTAAGCAACCAATAAAAGTTCCCATCATACCAGAAGGCAAGAGTTTCAGATTATCCAATAAACTAAAGATAATCCTGATTCTCATTTCATAGCCTCAGGAAGGAGCCATGAGGCAGTTTATACTTTTCTGTTCCTCTGAGAATATGGGAAATTTTTGGTAGTCTGATGAGCACGTGTTGGGTTTTCTTTTTAAAGGATGCTGTGTTCCAGTGAAATTCGAGACTGGGGAAACACTTATTCTTATCTACTAGTTTTATGGTGTGAAAAAAAAAAAGCGCACAAATGCTATGTTTTAACGTGAAACCTCAAAAAGAAGTTTGTAGAAAATCCACAACAGGCATGGCGGCAAAACCCCAATTTATTAGCTTATTGTCACTCTGGCCACTCCCTAGACCAATTCCTGGCAGTTCTCACAGTTTGTGGGATTTGGCCTTTTGGGTTCCCATGAGAGGTTCGAGCAGGAGAGCCAAATCTCAGCAGCCAAACTGAAGCAATGGGATTGCATTCATGCAGCTCCAGTTTCCTTAAAATCCTGGTCTCACGAGCTTCGCTTTGCTACCATGTCCTCAGTGGTGACCCAGTCAGAATCTCCAACTGCTCATTTCCAGATCGTCACTGGACTCCAGACATGGGTATTTCCTTGGTAGATGTCTCATTGTTGGTGTTACAACCACGATTTTTAATTTCACAGGTGCCCTGATTGTCTGTTACGAGCATGCAGCCCTAGGGTCAGCTGTGGCCTGCTTCCAGAACTCTCTTACTCTGTTTACTGCTCTGATTCTCAGCCACACTCTCTGACAGCTGCCTGACCTCTGTGATGAGGACCCTTGGACAGGCTACACTGGATCATGCCAATTTGTCCTCCTCTTTGTTTTTTTTTATTCCTCACCAATTGAGTTCATCGTGTAACACAAAAATTAGAAAATCTTTATTTTATACAGAGAGTATATTATAGAATTAGCTTTATACTATACTATATAAATTCTATACTATGTTAAATTCAATCAATATTAACATTTTGTCACCAGAGGTCATTTCTATAAGAAAACAGACCAGTGTTTCCCAAACTGCCTACGAATCACCTAGTTATATGTTAACACAGAGACTCGATTCAGTAGGTGTGGGGTGGGGCTTAAGATTTTCCAAATGCAGTGAACTCACCGGTGATGCCAACCTTGCTGGCCTTGCTGGCCTATAGACGACATTTTGAGTTGCAAGGATGTTGCTGTAGACTGAATATTTGTGTCCCTGCAAAATCTACATATAGATGCCCAATCCCCAAGATGATGGCATTTAAAGGGGGGGCATATTTAAAGGAGGGGGCCTTTGCAAGGTGATTGGGTCATGAGGTCACATCCTCACGAAAAGGATTAGTGCCCTCATGAAAGAAACTCCAGAGGGCTCCTTTGCGCCTTCCGCCATGTGAAGACTCAGTAAGAAGATGGCAGTCAATGAACCAGGAAGTGGGTTCTTGCCAGACCTTGAATCTGATGAGCCTTGGTCTTGGACTTCCCAGCTTCTAGGACTGGGAGAAATAAATTTATGTTGTTTATAAGCCACCCAGTCTATGGTGCTTCTGTTATAGCAGCCAGCATAAATTAAGATACACACATACACATACCCACACCTTTTGAAGACCCACCAAGAAAGTTAGTCATCATTTTTCTTTTTTCTCCAATCAGAGTATTTAAACAACTATCCAGAAGTTGTGGTCTTGGATTCACATCCTCTCATGTGTCCATCATCCTTTTTCTTCTCTCTGTTACCTGTTAACTTAGACCCTTCCTTATTCCTGTAGGACTACTGCAGACCACTCTCCCTCCATCCCAGCCCCAGTTGTAGTAGACTACACTGACAGGAACACCGAGGACAGTCTTCCACAGGTCAACACCTGGCTCAGAAAGCTTCAATGACTTCTCATTGCCCAAATAAAATATAGTCTCTTTAAGAAGAGAATCTCATGTTCTTTTCCAATACTTCTTCCCTATATAAATTTCCTGTTCTGTGAACACACCTGCAGTGTCTCTCCTCTGAGCCATTACTTACAACTTTTCCTGGCTGGACTGTCTTCTCACCAAGGCCACCAACAGAAACATTTATTGTTTTCAAGTCTCAGGCCATATTATTCTACCTGGGCGTTAGACCTGTTCATAAAGGATCACTCGCTCTGAAATGTAACACATTGCCTGGAGCAACTCTCCTTGTCATCTGGGAAGCTATCTGGAAATTAAAGATGCCCACACTTAGGTTGTTTGGAAACTTAAATGAGATAATGCATGTGAAGTGCAAAGCACAAGGCACTAACTAAAGGAAATTCGTGGGATTTAAAAATGTTTTTTTTAATTTTTAAAATTTTTTTTAATTCTTTGCCAAGGGGTACAGGTCTGTGAATCATCAGGCTGACATCTTTCACAGCATTCACCAAAGCACAAACCCTCCCCAATGTCCATAACCCACCCACCCTATCCCTACCCTCCCACCCCCCAATAACCCTCAGTTTGTTTTGTGAAATTAGGAGTCTCTTAC
>LNAC01001264.1:225982-248259 GCA_002007465.1 Ailurus styani
GTTGGGAGATTTTTGATGACTGCTTCAATCTCCTTACTGGTGATGGGTCTATTCAGGTCTTCAGTTTCTTCCTGGTTCAGTTTTGGTAGTTTATATTTCTCTAAGAATGCATCCATTTCTTCCAGATTGTCAAATTTGCTGGTGTAGAGTTGCTCATAATACGTTCTTAGAATTGTTTGTATTTCTTTGGTGTTGGTTGTGATCTCTCCTCTTTCATTCATGATTTTATTAATTTGAGTCCTTTCTCTTTTCTTTTGGATAAGTCTGGCCAGCGGTTTATCAATCTTATTAAAAAAAATTTTTAAAGTAAACTCTACTCCTGACCCCAAGATCAAGAGTTGCATGCTCTACCGACCAAGCCAACCAGGCACCCCTGGAAGTTTTCTTAGCCCCAACAGCAACCGCATAGTAAGCACACAATACATAATTGTTATATGAATGCACAAATAAGTCGTGTCTAAGTTAAATCCTTTCTACTACAATTAAGGATCATCTTTTTAGTGGAAAAGAAATGATTCATGCTGCTATTTTTTAAACACTTAACATCAATTGCACGGTGAATTTACTTTCCTTTGTCTTACATAGGACTTTCCAACTCTTTAAGCAAACTTTTTGGCTCTTTAAGCCTGTTCTATAGCCTTGATTTTTTTTTTCCCCTTAAAGCCACGGAGAGAGGAGTAAGGCTTCACGTCAGGCGCTAGTCACAGTTCAGAGCTATATCCGCACAGGTTATGATCCTACTTAATGGCTTGTCGAACTCACCCCATGGTGCACGGGGAATAAATGTTAAATACCAGTCCATCTACACTAGATAATTACATCTGCTTTGTGTTTTCTTATCTAAAACAATGGGACAATTGTTTTATAGGAACAATATTCCTATTATTGTATAGGAAAGACACCACTGTGTGTCCCCTCTGCTGTTGCATTATTGGTTACCACATTCACAATGCTTCTGACACCAGCGTATGGCTTTATTCCCACACCCACCAAGTCTCTGACACCAGTTGGTTGTCTTATAATTTAATTGAGTCCTGACACCACCTCCTTGGATTTAGCATCAGATGTCACAGGTTAAGATCTCGGTCCCACCAATCTGCCCCACCCTCCTTCAGAAGCCAGTAGAAAATCCAGGTTGTTAACCAGTACTTCTGACCAACCAGTTATAAACTGGGATTCCCATGACCTCCTCCTTGAGCTCGATAATTTGCTAGAGTCGCTGACAAAACTCAGGGGAACACTTATGCCTAAAGGTTTATTATACAATAAAGGATCCTATAAAGGACACAGATAAAGAGCCAGATGAAGAGATACATAGAGCAAGGACTGGATTGGGAAGGTTCTGGAAGCAGGAGCTTCTGGACCCTGGAGTTGGGGTGCACCACCCTCCTGGCACATGGATGTGCTCACCAACCAGGACACGCTCAGAACCCCATACGTTGGAGATTTCTATGGAGGCTTTATCCCACAGGCATGGTCAATCGTTAACTCCATCTCTAGTCCCTCTCCCCTTCCCAGAGAATGGGCGAGGGGTGGGACTGAAAATTCCAACCTTCTAATCATGGCTAGGTCTTTCTGATGGCCAGCCCCCATCCAGAAGCCCATCAAGAGTCACCCGATGAGAACAAAGTACAGTCCTATCACCCAGGAAATTCCAAAGGATTTAGGAGCTCTGTGTCAGGAGCCAGGGTCAAAGACCAAATATTAGAACAAAAGATGTTCCTAGTGCTCTTATCACTCAGAAAATTACATGGGTTTTAGAAGCTCTGTCCCAAGAACCAGCAGTAAGGACTAATACATATTTTCCATTATTTTACAATAGTTACAACCTAACTATAAATACCAATATTACTTTCCCAAGGGTTTTTTTTTCAGTCACCATCATAAAGACAAAATTAAAAAACTGTGAAGAATGCGGACATAGAATTGTTTCATTTTATTTCCCCCACTGCAGCTGTAAGTCTAAGTAGGGACAGTGAAAGCCTCCTGCCTCCTGCCCCAATTCCAGTCAGTAAAAGAGAACATTCCAAGCCTCCTAGGGGGCATTTTCATCCCTCCCACCAACAGTGTCCAGATAAAGAAGAGATCACAGGAAAGACTTCGTCCCTGGAACCTGGATGAGTTCCCCCGTTTTCTCTCCAAATCCTGTCTTCCGAATCGAACTTCACGTGCTTTCTCTCCTTGAGACTTTGACCTCGCATTACCTTTTCTCTTGTCACATTCCTGCATGCTTATGGCTGGTGTCACGTGCTTGAGAATGTCACAGGAGTCTAACTTGTATTTTCTCTAATTATTCCACATGTGTGTGTCTGCTCCTCTAATGAGACTTTTAGAAAAATATGTTTAAGGAAAAGGTCCCACAGGACTGTGACTTGCAGGAAATGAAGTAGCATGCCAAGTGACATTTGCAATCACACACTCCAGTGAACATGGCTGCCTTCAGTGAGAACTGCTAATCTGAAATCGGCTTCAGGAGGCCAGGGAACACAGCGTCCTCTTCTGTTAGGTACCTTGCTCATTCATTCACTAGCAGAGGTCTGTGATGTTCCTACCATGGGCCAGGGACTATGGGAGGCACTAGGGCAACAGTGGTGAATAGGATACACATCTATCCTTCCCACTCACGGTTTATAGTGTCGTGGGGAAAGTAGACAAGTAGATGCTCAATAAACACATGGTACCTGATAGGCATGTCGAAAGAGCAAAAATGAAATCACAGCTTAATCCAATTCCCACTTACGTGCCAGGCTCTACGCTAGAACTGTACTATAAAGATTAAATAAAATGCAGACTCTGCCCTCAAGAATTTCTATAATCTTCAGTTCTATGATAAATTCAACACTACTCTGATCCGCATATGTGGGCAAGACCATTCCTTTCTGGGTCCCTTACCCATGATCTCAAGGGCGTGTTATATGTATGGACTGACACGCCATCAGATCAAATCTGTAAGGAGACTAAATGAAATACAAACCAAAGGCGCAAGTCCTTCCAGTGGGGTGGCTTCCTCTGCCTCATAGAGATAGAAGTTCAATGGAGCAAAGAAGTAGCCGGGGGCCGGTTCGGTGCAGCGGCGGCCAGTGACGTGCGGGCGGCATGCACACTGTCCATCCTTGGGGGAGCACCTGGGGAAGGACAAATCCATCATGCACAAATGTTGCAGGGGAGCGGGCAGGGATAAAATGAAGGCATGGGGGTGCTGAGCTCAACGCCTTCTGAGTTTGGACCCACTCTGAATCCATCAGTCAATTGTCCTGAGGAGGAGGTTAGGAGGCCGTGGGCTTTACGCATCTGGTCTCAAAAGCTAACCCAGATCTACAAAACCCAAGTAGCCACTTCATTCCTCTGATTCTGCTTTAAAGACTGCAAAAAGGCGTGTAGGACCTCTCCTTATATGGTGGCAAAAAGGTGGTGTTTTAGGCAGGTCAAGTCACATGAGGGATCCATCATCCCACCTCCTGGGATACCCAGGGAGCAGAAATGTTTCTCTCTTCCTTAGAAATATTTCAAGCAAAATTAATCAGCTGGGCTGCAGTTAATGCTTCAAGATCATCGCTTTTCTTTTTTCTTTTTTTTTTTTTTTAAAGATTTTATTTATTTCACAGAGGGAGAGAGATCACAAGGAGGCAGAGAGGCAGGCAGAGAGAGAGAGAGGGGGAAGCAGGCTCCCCGCTGAGCAGGGAGCCCGATGCGGGCCTCGATCCCAGGACCCTGAGATCATGACCTGAGCCGAAAGCAGAGGCATTAACCCACTGAGCCACCCAGGCGCCCAAGATCATCGCTTTTCAATGCCCTTTGCTTGTCATGGAATAAAGTCCATTCCTAGCATATCCGAATAAAATATGCTTTCACATGGAAATGTGAGTGAAGACTGTAGCCACAGAACGTTGTCGTTCACTTGACTGACTTACACGTTGGAATAAGCACCTCCGATGTCACAGTCGCAGGGAGAACAGCCGTGGGGGCGATCTTCCAGTCCCCAGTATCCTGCCTACAGAGAGAAAATGCTCAGCCGATTCCAGCTCTGAAGAGATTTGCTGCTCTGAAGTGTAATATCAAAACCAGTACAATTCAGTTGACTCACGTCAAATAGCCACACGGCCTGGGCAATTACCCAGCCTCTCTTGCCTGTGCACTTGGTAATGATCTTGAAGGACACACGTCTCCCATTTCTGGGACTTGAAATGAGAGGGACAGGCAGGTTGTCTGCGGATGACTCCAAGTTCAGATGCTGGGGAAACTACTGGTTGTCTAATAGTACCAACGTCGCCCTCCCGCTAGGTTACTTAAGACCAGTCTGGACAGAAGGGCTTTAGCCCATTTGCGGCTGCTTTTGTAAAACCAATAGTTCCCTTACCACAAAATCTCTAGGGATTTTTACCTCCACGACCCTAAAATGTTTGGGGGTAAAACAAAAAATCAGTCTAGCTGCTTTTGAGATTTTAGTTGAATATCATACTTTAGTAGGCTCACTGGTTTATAAATAATTTGTTTTGGCATAATAAACTCTGCATGAGAGAGTCAACTTTGAGACTTTTTTCATCATTGCAACATCTTGACCTTTATTCAATATAAGCAGCTGGTGAGATACAAACAACCAGTTCTTAAATCTGATAACATTTACTATTAAATGCTCAAAAAAAACCCCAAAAAACAAAAAACCACCCTCCGATCTCCAGTTAACATGCTCAGACAAAATTAAGTTCTTAATAACAGGTAGTATCGACACACCTTTTTTTTCCATTGGCTTGGTACAATTTTATGCCTGATTTTACTCAAAAAGATTTATTTTAAACATTAAAAGTTGACATAACTTGTTACAAAACACAGGACAGGACTCTTGATATTTTTCCCAAAACTAAACGTCAGTTCAGGCAAAAACAATGTGCCGTGACCAGCCTCACTCAGGATGTGGTTGTGAAAACTCCCCCTGGGCTGGGCCTGCTGGCGTGGGGGATGGGAGCGGGGGATGGGGAGAAGGCAGGGGCGGGGGTGTGTGTGAAGGGGGGGCCTCTGCACAGGTCCAGGGGCCACCAGACACAGGAGGATGTGGGGTACCTGGCGGATGCGTGGGCTCAGCCACAATGGACAAGCCCCCACGGGGTGGCTCCTGTTTAGTCATTTTCCTGCTTCCTTCTCCCTGTTGCCCCCGCACAGCCATGGCCATGGAGTTGGTCACCTTGCTTCGTAATTTCTAGGTCACCTGCTCTGTCTTAGAGAGTTCCCTCTTCATACGTGCTTTCTGGCTTTCCTCCCCCACCTTCTGCGCCCCATCTTCATATGTTTTCAGTAAAATGACTTAAAATATTAGCACAAAACTATGTTGTAATAGGCATATGTTTCTTATTTATCAGCTACATTTCTTCAGACACATCAAGGTCACTGTTCTTTTATTAGGTTAAGCTTTTTTTTTTCTTTCTAAAATGTCATGGTGGGCTGCCAAGATTGAAAACAAAGGGACAAGTTGGATTTGAACTCCCTAACTGCAGGACATATTTCTTATGGCATAAAAAAGGTTTTCTTTTACTAACTTTAGGCATACATCCTCATATGTTTAGAGGAGTCTGTGAAAAATCCAGTTGTTTATTTCCCACAGGAATCCACAGCAATGTAGACCTGTGGTTTGGGGTTTTTATTTAATTTTTTTTTAAATGAGCTTGTCCGAAATATTTTTAGGCAAGGAGTGGTGGGGCGATAAAGGGGACTGTATGCGAGAGACAGAAGAAAAGGCTCCGTGATCTGGCAGGTGGAGCGAGGGTTGCAGATCAATTGTCACATTCTATCCTGCTTGGCACTTTCTGACATGGGTGCCTGGGTGGGTTCAGGCCAATTTCGTAAAAGTTGGTGCGCTGGGGAGTGTTTAACAACCAGCTCTCTCTGGAAGGGTGGGGGCTCAATTCTAGTGTTTGCTGCCTTCTGTAGCTTAAACAGCTTTTCCCAGGGAGGCCTGAAATACATCAGGACAAGGAAAGCAATTAACAAGACCGGCTCTCTTCTGGGCAATGGGAGTAGAAATCCCAAGCCACAACACGCAAGGGAAATCCGAGGCAAATACATACGGTGCATTCTTCACAGTGTGGTCCCACGGCAAACGGCTGGCATAGGCATTGCCCCGTGTCCATGTCACAAGTCGGGAGGGGCAGACTCCCGAACGGGTTACAGTCACAGGCTGAAAGCAGGGCAAACACAATTATTCTCATTTTTATCGACCCTACTCTTGTCCTGAAGAGCTCACACTGAGTCAAACGCGGGGCCCCAAGAACACAGAGGAGCCAGCCCTGCCTAGTGTATCGCCCGCCCGGTCGCATGATTATTGTGGTGCGTGCAACCGCACATAGGAAAGCCCGGGCCCGACACTTGAAGAGTGCTTGTGCGGTTCTGCTGGATGGCACTTAGGAGGAGACGAAGGAAAAGAACAGGTGACACAGTTACCCTGAGTGATGCCGGGGGTGGGGTCAGCTTGTTTGATGCAGGGCGAGGTTTCTGAGGGTCGTGGTTGTTATCGATGGCTCCTTTTTTGGCTGATGCATCTAATGTTCCCTTTCTCTTCTCTCTCGTCTTACTGCCTTGTTACGTTTTCTTTTCATTGTCTCCCTCCTCTTTCTCTACCACGCAGAGGCATCCCTGAGTCCTGCCTATGTTGTGAAGGCTAAGAAATTTGCTACCAGAGCAAGATACACATTTCCCCTGCAGGAAAAACCACTGTTTACGGAAACAACCCAAATGTCCATCAGATGATGAAGGGATAGGTAATATGTAGAGCATCCACACAACGGAATATTGCTAAGCCATAAAAAGGAACGAAACACTGACACACACTGCAACATGGATGAACCTTGAAAACATGATGCTAAGTGAAAGAAGCCAGTCACAAAGGACCGCATATTGGATCATTTCATTTGCATGAAATGCCCACACTGGACAAATCTACAGAGACAGGTTACCCAGGGCTGGGGTAAAAGGGGATGGGGAGGTGGTAGCTAAAGGTCGTGGGGCTTCTTTTCTTTTCTTATAGTAAAATACGTTTCACCTGAAATTTACCATTTTAAATACACCCACACTGTTGTGCAACCAATCTCCAGGACGCGTCACCTTGCAAAACTGAAACTCTATGCCCATGAAACGCCATCTCTACCCCTTTTTCCCCTCCCCCAAGCCCTTGGCAACCACTACATTGTGTTTCCAGGGACTTAGCTGCCATAGGTGCCTCGTGGAAGTGGATGGATCATACAGTAGTCGACCTTTTGGGACTGGCTTAGTTCACTGAGCCTAGCCTCCTCAAATTTCACCCATGCTGTTGCATGAATCAGAACTCCCTTTTTAAGGCTGAAGAATATTCTGTTGCATGTATATGCCACATTTTGCTTGCCTACTCATCCATAGATGAACACTTGGATCGTGTCTACTTTTTGGCTATTGTGAATAATGCTACTATGAACGTGAGGCACACACCTCTCCAATCTTTTGGGTAGAAAGCCAGAAGTAGGGTATAGGGTTTCTTTCTAGAGTAATATGAATGCTTTAAAGTTGATTATAGTGGTGGTTACACAACTCTGAATAGAGTAGAAATCACTAAATTGTAGTTTAAAGGGTGAATTGTATGATATATGAATTATAGCTCACTGAAGCTATTACAAAAGAAAAAAAAACCCCACAATATTTGGCCTATTCTGGGAAGGCATCAGGTCAATACTGAGCCAGGGGAAACACTCGGGTGTGATGAGAGGTGTGATGGGAATTGGCTTGACTATATAATTCACTCTTTTGGGATTTAATGTTGCCATTCAATCCCAGAACAAGGTAGGTTTCTGCATGCTGCTCTCTAAACATGTAAACAATCTACAACTCCTTATATGGGCAAAAATACAGACCATGATGCTGTGACCAAGGGGAAATTATTTCCCCAGGATTCCCTGGGGAATCTGCAGCTCTATGAGACCCCAGGCAGCTCTAAATTTCTGTGATCCCGGGGCCAACGGTCTCCCCATTTGGCCTCAGAAAACTTTGAGGTTCTTCCTATTTCCCTGCAACCTCTCCCTTGGAAAAAATTAAATTTTTTCCTTCTCTTTGCCAGAGAATATAGGACCAATTCCAGTAGAGGTATGAGACGGAAGGGGAAAACTAATTAAAAAAAGAAAAAGAAAAGAAACCACCACTTGAAGACTGCTTAAGAAGTCAGCAATCTATGCATAAATGCCTAATGTAATTTAATGAATCTGTATAAGAGAGTCCCAGTGGAGACCCTTTTTCTAAAGGTTTCGCAACTTGGCTTTACATTTCTTGGCTTTTTCCCAAGTTGGTCCCAGCGGGGAAATGTGTGCGCCCCCTGCTGGTCCCTTATGATAATCTTAGCTAACCACCAAGATAAAAATTCGTGGGAGGTTTTCTTTTCCGCATCACTTTAGAAAACCCAGAGACTGGCAATACCTTCAGTGTTTACAATGATGGAATTTTAGGGCTGACAGAGACAGCCCCAAGCTTTAAAACACATCCGGGCTGGCAGACCGCCGCTGCTGACTTACGCTGACAGCCCACGGGGTCGGTAGCGTTCAGCCCGTGGTAGTTGGGCTTGCACCGGTCACACTTGGCTCCTTCCACGTTCTCTTTGCACAAGCACTGGCCGGCCACAGTTCCCAAAGCAGGATCAGAGTGGCTCACACACATGCCACCCGATACGGTCCCGTCCGGGTCACATTCACAGGCTGGGGACACAAACACGCATTATCTTAGTTAATTGCAAATTGTGGAAACCCTGAGATATAAACATAGCATTTTACTCACGCTATAACTATTTTATTTGGTTTAAATAATTAAATAGGTTTAAACAACTAGACCGGTGGGCGAGGGCTATTCAGAAATGTCTCACAGATCTCAGGCTTTGGAAAATGTTGAACAAATATGTGTGTGTGTGTGTGTGTGTGTGTGTGTGTGTGTGTGTGTGTGTGTGTGTATAATATTGGTCTTTTTTTTTTAAGATTTTATTTATTTATTTGACACAGAGAGAGAGATTACAAGTAGGCAGAGAGGCAGGCAGAAAGACGGAGAGGAGGAAGCAGGCTCCCTGCTGAGCAGAGAGCCTGATGCGGCCTGGATCCCAGGACCCTGAGATCATGACCTGAGCTGAAAGCAGAGGCTTTAACCTACTGAGCCACCCAGGTGCCCAATACTGGTCTTTTTTTTAAAGCTTTTAAGTGATTCTAAGGTAAGAGGATTAGAGGAAGACTGCTATTATGAAAATGGGATGTGAAGAGTATATTGATTATTTTGGGGAGTGATGAAAACGTTTTGGAGTTAGGTAGAGATACAACTTTGTGTTAGTAAATTGTTGTTCATTTTAAAATGGTTAATTTTATGTCATGTCAATTTCACCTTAATGAAAGAAAGATTAAAAGAAGAAAATAAAACTCCAAAGGTGAGAATGAAGTCTAGAGGCAAGTAAGCATGGGACGCTATAATGTAATGCAATACAAATATATACACAAATATGCAAATACAGATACACACACACACACACACACACACACACAAACACACACATATTATCCAGAGTAAGAGAAAAAACATTACATAAAATGTCTACCAAATCTCTAAAATCTGGTTAAGAAAGTAAGTCTGTTCCTCCCCATCACAGAACAATAAGGATAAATGCTATTGTTCTCTTTAATTCACCCTGGAAGGAGCACCTTCAAGATAGAAAGGGGAAGAATAGCAAGAAAGGTTTATATCACTGTTTTCTTTTGGGAAATCTGCTGGCAGGGCCGAAGCTAGGATGAGGAGATTCCACAAAATGGGATAGTCACCTACAGCAAATGAGCAAACAAAGGCATCCCCCCACCCCCACCCCCTCTTCTGTTCAGCAGAAACTTGAACGACTACAGGAAGGAGTACGCTAGGAAGGAGGAGGCTGATGGTGTGAATAATTCCAGAGCCGACAAGTGATGAAAGGCAGAGCTTGATTTGAGTACAAGGGAGAGTTCTCTGACAGTTAGAGCTGCTCGGTAGAGCAGTGACCCCCTCAGTTTTGAGGGTTAGTGTCCAGGAGAGGCTGGAACATGTAGCTGTCTGACAGACTCTTTCAATTTTCAACTGTTATTGGATTGTGACTGGTAATAAAATCTTATTATGGAAAAACAGCACTCGGTTCTGTTTAGTTTGGGAAAGCCAGAATTTTCTTTTAATCAAATACATTTGCTTCTAGAAAGGAAGGGACAAACCGGATGCCTTTTAGAAGTAGCCTAAAGGAAAAAGGTCAGCTTTATTTCGAGACACTCCAAAGGGTCAGCACTGAGCTCCAGAATATAATGTAATTATGTACAGAAGTATCCTTTGGGGAAGGGATGTGGGCGAGGAGGTAGTAACTTTACACAGAAATAACCTTGTGTCATGGCCTTTAGGATAGAAGTCCAGTAAAATTTCTTGGCGTCACACAGCTTAACTCTAGCAAACTCACATTGTCAGTGGTTAAATCTACCAAATCTTTGTGTGACTTTTCTTGTATCACATTTGACTGTGTTTTAATCACAGAAGACTTAAAATTATTCAACTCTTAGGCCTGGAACCTGATTATATAAATATTTAGGCTCAAACAAGGACAATTTAGAGAAAATTTATATGAGACTGCTGGTTAGTCTTAATAAATGCCATTTGTCCACTCATCCTCTCACACACATAAACATGTATTCAGGGAAAGTGGGGAGTCTCACGAACTTGTTTTTACAAGCTCCTCATTTGCCTTTCCTTAAAAAAAAATTCCTCGTTTATAAAGAACAACTTCTTAATTTCATATCTGGGTACTAGTTTTCGTAGTTTCCTTCAGAAGTCACATCATTAATTCTATCTAAGTGGTTTTTTTCTTTTTTAAAGATTTCACTTATTTATTTGACACAGGGAGAGAGATCAGATCACAAGTAGGCAGAGAGGCAGGCAGAGAGAGAGGAGGAAGCAGGCTCCGGAGCCCGATGCGGGCCTCGATTCCAGGACTCTGGGATCATGACTTGAGCTGAAGGCAGATGCTTAACCAATTGAGCCCCCTAGATGCCCCAACATGAAGTGATTTTTAAGGAACAAGACTATGGTTAACGTGACTATCTGGCTTAGTTACTTCCAATCTCTGTCCAGGTCCCTAGATTATCTGTTTCAAAACATTGTATTTCCCCCTGATTCCACCTAAGAGAGCAAGTTCTTCTTCTTTTATAAACGAACAGGGTTTAAAACATTAATAAAATACGTGTGTGCATGTGTGCATGCGCACATTGTAAGACAATGGGGAGTGAATTATAGATTCTGGTAAAAAAATGTAGGACACTTAAAGAAATATTTTTTTCTAAGAATTCAGTTCTTTGTATCAATTTTAAACAGGTCATGTAAGGGGAAATGTTATGCAGTCAGGTACCTACTAAGTTTTTTTTTTTTACATTTTAAAATTTAAATTCAATTAATGAACACATATTATTGGTTTCAGAGAAACAGGTCAGTGATTCATCAGTCTTATACAATATCCAGTACTCATCACATCACACACCCTCCTTAATGTCCATCCCCCAGTTACCCCATCCCCCCCACCCCACTAAGTAATCTGAACAAAATCTTTATTTATGCTTTTTCTACACTGTGGGGATTTAAAGCCTGAAATCTAGGATGTTGTATATATTCAGGTAGTTATGAATTGCTTTTGTATGTGACTTCATTTTATGTATCATGATGATATAAAGTTTGAAGTTGTAGTTTTATAGCAAATCCTTCCCCCCAAAATAACAAGATATTGATGATATTGCCTAAGAAAGAGGATTTCTGGGTCTTGGAAGAGGCCCTTCCATGGGCCCTGGGCATCCGAACATTTTTTGCTGAGTGTGCCAACAATTCAAGGCCCTGGCTGCTCTTCCCTCCGGGCCATTTCTCAAGGTTGTGTTTTCGGCAAGCTACCTCAACAGATGAGGTAACCTCTTCCCCTGGACAAAGAACAGGTATGCTTCCCCTTGTGATAAAAGCAACGAATCCCCTAAGCTCAGTGTTCCTTGGCTGGGGCATAAACTCATTAGGTATGTGGGATCCACCTGCTATACTTTGAATGGCCCCATGGGACTCAGGGCTTGGGGACATGGGAATACACACCAGTTCCAGCACCTTGCTGCTTGCTGTGTCATGGGTAATGAAGTCCTTTGTCTTTCCCCTCGGAGTTTCATGTCCTCCACTAGCATCCTTGCCAGTGTGCGAGTAGAGTAAAACCTCAGACCCAGGAACTAGCACTTGGTATTGGAAATCAAGTTGGAGTATTTATCTATGGGGTAATCGACAGAGGTGTTAGGACCGGAGCGAGACAAGTAACTTAAGGAGGCGCTCAGTGTCACCTTAATGCAAATGGCACCTTGCTTATGTCACTCGAGAGAAACAGAGAGTTCTCCCTGAAGTGTTGGGACCTAAGTGCTTGGCTTGTCTCGCTCTAGTCTCGTTCCTGCAGGGATGTTCAAATGAAAATGATGATGAGACAACTTTTCATTAGCAAAAACTGAAGTGGGACAAAACCCAGGGTTGGCCAGGATACAGAGCAACAGGAATACTTACCCATGGCTGGGGTGGGTGTTAATTGGCACCCCCACTTAGGGAACAATGCCGTATCATGTAACTGACTTGAAAAATCTCATACCCTGGGTCCAGTAATTCCACTTCTTGGTATAGCTTAGGGACAGGTTCTGTGCATGTGCACAAGGCCACATATACTAGAACACTTTTTTGAAGCATCAGAAGAAAACTGGCCAAATAGATTTTGTCAAATTTAGTGGAAGAAAGAACTCTATGCAGATATTACATACAGATATTGAAACTGGAGAATCAGGGCTACCTGATACGGACGAATCTCAAAAACATAATGTTGAACAAAATAATCAAGGATACCTGATACCATTTATCTAAAGTTTGAAGACATATATTGTTTATACATGAGAACATGCAAAAATGGAAACACCAGCATGGTAATGATAATGGCCAAATATGTGCGTTTATCCCCAGGAGGGAGGGTAACATGGTGCAGGCGTGCACCTGGGGCCCGAGCAGCATCTGTACTGTTTATTAAGGTCTTGAAGGTGAGAGGGAAGATAGGTTTTAAGAAGGCTGCTTGTGGGCATAAGGGTGCTTATTATATTATCCTCTATTATTTGTATATGCATAAGATATTGCATTTTTAAAAGTTGAGATTTAAGACAAAATGAAAGATTTTTAAAGATTTAAAAAAAGAAACAAGGTGGGGTGCCTGGGTGGCTCAGTCAGTTAAGCTCTGACTCTTTGTTTCAGTTCAGATCATGATCTCAGGGTCGTGAGATTGAGCCAAGCATCAGGTTCCATGCTCAGCATGGAGTCCACTTAAGACTCTTTCCCTCTCCTGCTTGAGCTCCCTCTCTCTCTGTCTAAAGTAAATGAAGAAGGAGGAGGAGGAGGGGAGGGAGAGGAGGAGGAAGAGGAGGCAGCGGTGGAGGAGGAAAAGAAGAGGGAGGAGGAGGAAGAGGAAGGTGAAGGAAGAAGGAGGAAGAAAGAGGAAGAAGGGAGAAGAAAGAAGAAAAAGGAAGAAGAAGAAAGAAAGGAGGAGGAGGAAGAAGGAAGAAAAAAAAGGAGGAGGAGGAGGAAGGTAATGTTAGTTTATGCATCTTATCAGCAAAATGGAATCATCTACAATCAGACAAATGTTGCAGCCAATTTCACTTAAGGTGCAGCCTTAAAGTGTAGCCAATTTCACTTAAGTCAATTCCTCGACTTAAGCCAGGGCTCTGATAAACCCATCATAAGGTGAAAATTTCTGACATCGAAAATATACTTAATACATCTAACCTACCAAACATCACAGCTTAGTCTAGCCTGCCTTGGCAGTGCTGACAACACTTACACTGGCTGACAGCTGGGCAACATCATCCAACACACAGCCTGTTGTATAATAAAGTGTTGAACATCTCATGTAATTTACAGGATACTGCACTGAAAGGGAAAACTGAATGTCTGTGTGGGTGCAGAATGGCTGTGGGTGGATTATTGGTTGTTTCCCTCCTGCCCCACGGGGCTGCCGGGGAGCTGCCCCCGCCAGCATGGAGAGAGACGGTCATCCCCTTATGGCTAGGCCTGGGGAAAGACCCAAGTTCAAAATCGAAGCAAGTTCCTACCGAATGCCTACTGCTTCGGCAGCAGGAGGACGGTGGAGCCAGCGGGCCCAGTGAGTCTGGTCCTCTGTGGTTAGCTACCCGCCCCCCACCCTGGCTGACCTCCAGGACACTCAGGTGTCTGCAGCATCCTCTGAGAGCACGCGCCCCCTCCCAGCTCAATCCAGGCTAGTTTCCCGATTCACCAGTGCGGCCACTGCTGGTGCTACCAGGATGGACCCAGATCGCCTGGCCCAAACCATGCCGAGAATGAACGCTCTTAGAGCCGCAGCGCTTTCGCAACTCCCCCACTAAATTGGGCACTTTGGGGATGCTGCAAAACCGAGTGGGGGGCTCGGGAGCGCGGCCCGGCAGCCTTTGCTCACAGGAGCGGGAGAGACGGCCCCAGGCCGGGAACTCACGGATGCACGCGTACGGATCAGACATGGCCTTGAGCGGGTCCCTGTAGAAGAGGGGTCTGCAGCGGTCACAGTGCTGCCCCTCGGTGTTGTGGCGACAGTCTTCGCACACGCCCCCGCTGCGGCCACCGCTCCTCACGAACGCCGTCATGTCGAAGTGACAGCGGTCAGAGTGGCTGTTGCAGCGACAAGCTGAGGAAGGAGAGGGGTTTTGAGAGATTGGCCAAGGTCTGGGGACACCCGGGGCTGTGCCGGCGCCAATCACGGCAGCCCCGTCCCCCTCCTTCGCCTGCCACTCCCCCGTCTTGTTAGGGATACACCAAGTGTGCACACATTTCTTTCTTTCTTCTTTTTTTTTTTTTAAAGATTTTTACTTAATTGAGAGAGAGTGAGAGCAAGAGAGATCACAGAGGGAGAGACTTGCTGCTGAGCGGGGAGCCCGACAGGGGGCTCCATCCAGGACCCTGGAATCATGACCTGAGCCCAAGGCAGACCCTGACCCTGCTGAGCCTCCCAGGCGCCCCAGTATACACAAACGAAAACAGGGGCTTTCGGAGGATCTTCCTGATGCTCTCTGTAAAATGTGCTCCCTGCGTCTAATATTTGTGTGTTTTTTAATATTAAATAAACAAAAGTAAGTCATTTGGGTGATCCAGGAAGCCTAGAGTCCAATTTTGTTGTTTTTCAGTAAAGAATACTTTCACTGACTTAGGCTTTGTAAACTTAAGTTTTTATTTCCCATCTTCTGCGGGTCCGGGGATCCTCAGATGAGATGTCAGAGTTGGGCCCCTGCCTGCCTCTCCATCTCTACGGGCAGCAGAGCTGGAAAGGCGGCTGTAGGTCATTCCCATCCCATCGGGGGCTCAGCCGGAGCACCAGAGGGAAAGGGCTTTGTTTGTCTTGGTGGTAAAGTCTGGGCTGTGTGCCTTTGGGGGTTTCCCTGTAAATGGCAAAATCTCAGGCTCCATTTTGCTGGGTGTTGCCCGCTGTGACTCTCAGGGATGGGACGTTTTCATGAGAGCTCTTCCAGTCACCTCATCAAAATTCAGAGGCATCAGAGTTCATCAAAATTCAGAGGCAGCGAACACGTTACAAGAAACCCCTCTAACTTACTAGCCTAAATGCTTCACAAAAAACACAACAGCCTGTCAGACTTTGTCCTTGTCCTCGTGTCGCCTGGGTGGCTCAGAGGTTAAGTGTCTGCTTCGGCTCAGGTCCTGATCCCAGGCTGCTGGGATCAAGTCGCACGTCAGGCTCCCTGCTCAGAGGGGAGTCTGCTTCTCCTTCTCCCTCTGCCTGCCGCTTCCCCTGCTTGTGCTCTCTCTCTGGGTCAAATAAAATCTTAAAAAAAAAAAAGATCCAGCTCATGGCCGGTATGATCATTCGGGAAAAGCGCAGGGGTCTCTCCATACCGAAGCGAGTGTTTGCCAGATCCTGCACCGGCCCTGGCCCCCCCGACACCGCCGGTCCACGGCTCTGCCCTCCTCCGGAACGCGACCGCACCACAGGCACATTGTTTCGGCGTGTGACTTCGTGCTCGTGTCGGGTGTGAAGGCTTGAGAAGCGGGGCTTCCTCGGCGCGAGAGCACGGGAGACCTCAGGCTCTCCCGGCGCCGGAGCGGGAGCCACAGGGCCGCCCCCCTGCCACCCGCCGCCCCCTGACGTGCACTCGGCGGTCCTGCGGGCAGCGCCGGGCACCGGGCCCAGGCGGAGGGCGCCCCCGCCTACCTCGGCACGCGCTGTCCTGGCCAGCCGCCCCCGGCCTCCACGGGCCGTCGTGGAAGAAGCCCCTGCAGCGCTCACAGTTCGGGCCGTCCGTGTCGTGCCTGCAGACGCAGCGGCCGTGAACCTGCGCGGAGCGGAAAGGGGCGTGGCTTGGAGGACGCGGGGGCCCGTCCGTGGGAAGCGAAGCGGAGGCCGGGCGCCCCCGTGGGTGTCGGTGGTCCGCGCTGGGGACGGCACCGACCCGCACTCTCCCGTTATTTTTCAACCAGCTCTTAAATGTTGGAAGAATTTAAGATGTTCAGGAAACACAACACATTTTTTTGGCACTTCTGAGTTCTACTTTTAGGACAACATATTGCAGCCTACGGCCCGAGAAGAGACAGGATGGGGAGTGTGTGTGAGTGTGAGTGTGTGTGTGTGTGTGTGTGTGTGTGTGTGTGTGTGTGTGTGTGTGTGTGTGTGTGTGTGTGTGTGTACGTGTGTGTGCCTGCACAGAGGGCGACTGAGGAGCATCAGGGAAAAGAGAGAGTTAGAAAACAGAAAGAAACTGGAGGAAAAGGTGTGATTCTCTTGGCTTTTCCACAAAATGCCCTGTATGTCCAAGTTCAAAGAGAGAAGCTCCATTTCTAGCGACATATGAGGTAGGTGACAGGGAAGTATCCCGCCTTGTCTGATCGTGACTAATAGCTTACAATTATTTCGCATGCACACCCTCAGGACTCGGCGTAAAGACACAATTCTTCTGCCACATCCCTCTTTGAAGCCTCGTCCCAAGCACGGGAGAGATCAGTGCTAGGAACAGTCACTTCCAGGGCAAGAATGTTACTTGGAGGGGCCGTTTCTGCCGTGACCGATTTTAGTCAAACACCCTGGCACGGAGCACAGGCTCTCGCACACAAGAGACTTCCAAGGCACTTTTGTGGGACGATGGGCTCTCGCCACCAAAGCTCCATTCTCCAAAAAAACCAATAAAACAAAAAGGGAGCAAAATGGGCTCCCCTGAAATGATAAAGGATAAATGGTACTCATTGTTTCATCTGTAGCAGAATGAACCTCGGGCCAGAGAACCCAAGTCCGCCCCTTCCCCCGCCCCCCACCCAGCTGGGTGTCAGGCCAGGCTGAATGACACCTGCACCCACGCAAAGCTGTCACTTGGACGGTGGGCCGCCTGTGGAGGAGCACAGTGGAGGAAAGGTAAGAGAGGCCGGGTGAACTTTGGGATCGCTCTGGAACTCACCATTCCGGGAGGGCTGAACACGTCTCCCCGCACCTTCTGGGCCGGGCTGCATTCGCTGGCGTGGCCATTGCAGAAACAGCTGCCCCGGACCACCATCGTATACAGAGCATAGTAGTATTTATCAAGGGACGCGTTTTCTCTCCTTCCCAGCAAAGTGTCCCCCAGGGTATGGAGTTTGGTAAAGTTTATCCTCAGGTTTGTTAACGTCACGAGATCTGGAGAAAGGAAAATGGCCAAGCAAAGCATGCTTAGGAGGCATCAGATCAAGGCCCCCTCCCGGACTGGACAGCCCCCTAATGGACTGTGGACCCGCAGTGATGAGGAATATGTCGAATACGAAATTTTAGAAAAGGAGTTGGTGCGAATATGGGGAGCGAGTCATACCCTGGATGTAGGGGCTGTAAGGGTTTGCTATTTCAAAGCTGGGATCCAGAACTTTTAAAACAACCTGTAAAAGAAATATAGGTAAATGTATAAGCATTCTATCCAAAACAGCGTTATTAAATATATGCTCGAAAAAGAGATCCTGGCCTTACAAAAGGGCTGAGCCATTGCCTCCCCTGCTGGCATAGGATACAGATTATTATTTGGGTTCTCACATGAATACAAGGACCAAGAATGGACATGAATGAAAGATCTTAAACAGTCATTCTGGCTTTTTATGCCCAAGTGGTCCATGAAGGCAGAAGTGGTCATGGCTCCTGCCCAGGGTTGGGGTGATGGGATGGGGTCATAGTTCAGCAGGTCATCATCCATCTGGATCTGGCAGGGAATTCTAGAGTCTGTCTTCTGCCACCAATTCTTTCATTCTACCTGATAAAATAATACCGCCCAACCCCACTCCAACCCTGACCCTCTGCAAGGCATCAGCTTTGCTTAGAGGAAGCTCCTGGAAGATTCCAGCTGGATGGTGATTGAGAAAACATGGAGAGAACACGCCTAAAGCAGGGCTGCCGCTAGCCTATAGCAAAGGGTTAGAAACAGATGTTCCTTCCTCTGGGGGCCCTGTGCCCTGGTGCCCAGCCTGGGCTCAGTCCCCACTCCCCCTCAGCTGGGCCCTCTTACAGAATTATTTTTCTTTTTATTCTTAAGTAGATAAGGGGCTTGAACTCATGACCCTGAGATCAAGACCTGAGCTGAGATCAAAAGTCAGATGCTCAACCAACTGAGGTGCCCTGTGCAGAGTTATTTCCTGTAAGATATTTGCTATTTATCTGAGTTCAATTTAGACACATTCATTCTCAAAAAAAACAACACCTTGAGTTCTATTTCAGTAAACACTACCTAAATTGTTTTCATTTAAATGAACCACAGGAGATTTAAAAAAAAAAAAAGGTTTCATTTCTATCAGAGAAATCCAAGAAAGGAAAGGCTACCTCGCCACCAGTGGAGGGTTCAATATCCGAATATTTGGAGTCACAAACAAGGTCTCCCACTTCCTGGGCCTGGCCCGACGTGATATTGGGAAAGGAAGCAGCACAGTCTTTCGCAAAATATTTGAGTACTTTCCAGGTGTGTCCGTAGTCTGCGGAGCGTTCAACTAACATTGCAGCAGGCCGAAAAGTCTAGGAAAACATGAGGTAAACTTGTAACGCTTCACAAAGTGAGATTTCGTTATTCAGTTCAGATCGAATGTTTGTATTTTCTAGTCTCCATTTTTCAAACTTTGTATCTTTCATATCTGTCATACAATGAACACACAGAAATCTCTTTCCAATCAGTGGGCAAGCTTTCATGAGCATATACTTTGCCTCGAATCTGGTTCCGTTTAAAAGCTGTGTATGGGCTGTGTGAATTATTCACTGAAGGAGAGCATGTCAATTTTTTAAAAAGCCAATGTGATTGGTACTTTACAGCGATTTGCACGTGGTTTTCTTTGACGAGAACACTTTTCCCTGGCAAACTTCTCCAATACCTACCGGGTCCTGATTCTGATTCCTCAGCGCGGAGCTCACCTCCTCAAGGAACCCGCCAGCATTCTGATCATAGCCAGTTCCTGCACTCACCATTTTGTATTATGATTTTAAATCTCTGAGTTTGTTTGTATCCTTGATTAGACTGTGAGCCCTTTGAGGGCAGACACTTGTGGGGCTTTTTTTTCTTTTTTCATTTTTTGTTACCATACGCTCCGGCCTGACAACAAAATCTGAGTTTTGAAGAATGATTTGGGAATGACTATAACCCAGGATTTCTCCAGGATCTAACTATCCTTAGTAAAGACCATTTCATTTTTCTGCCTCTTTTGATCACAACCGGTCTGAATTTCCCTAAATAATCTCCACTTCCTGTCTTTTTCTCCTTAAAAATATTTTTCTGGTTCTTGAAGTCCCTATCACCCCAGTGCTTGGAGTTTTCCTTTCTGCTCTGTGCTCTGCGGGTAAGCAAGGAAGTGAAATCCCAGGCAAGCCCAATGTTTGGTAGTTAGAGGGGGCGGCAAACCCACACATCTTACCTTGAAGGTCAGAATGAGGTGGCTGAACTGAAATAATGCCTCTAGGTCCAATCTGATGCTGACATGATCAAGACCTAAAGAAAAATCCAGAAAGAAGAAAATCAGTGATTTCGAGAGACCTCTATTTATCACATTAACCCCTCCCTGTGGCTTGTCTATAATAAAACCGTTTGGAATCACATGGCCGGGGATCCACACTCTTTCCTGGTCTGGTCCAGTGGTTTCCCATAACACTCCATGCGCAGGAGAAGGTCTATTTAAGCGCAATATAGGGTTTACCAGGACTGTGCACCACATTCACATTATGGTGGCAGTGCACACGGCCACTGTGTGGCAGGATTACATCCCACCGAGGGGTTCCGGGACAGTGCCGTAGGCGGAAGGCGGGAGCGCAAGTCCTTGAACTCACCTTTTGACTGCGCATGCGCTTAACCGAGAGCGAGAGAGCCAGAGGCCAGTAAAAAATCGACATATCCTATTCGTCAGCAGCTGCTTAACGATCACTTGGACTAGTTTCCTTGTCACTGAGCATGACACAGAGCTGAAATATTCCCCCTTGGAGTGAGGCTCTGCGGCTCCTCTGTGACAGAGGAGAAGAAAGAAGTAGCCTGGCTAGGACTCTGCCCCGAGAGTCAGCGGCCAGCCACCTCCAGTCTGGACGTGGGGGGGACCAGCCCCGCTCTGGACCTAACGGAAGCCCTGATCGCTCCAGAGCAGCCTATCCAGTGGAATAGGAGACACATGTGTCATTTAAGATTTCCTAGCAGCCCCACTTCAAAAAGTACAAATAAGCGGGTGAAACTAATTTTCATGTATTGAACCCAATATAGCAAAAGGAGTTTCATTTCAACATGTGGTCATGTTTGTTTTTTTTAAAGATTTTATTTATTTTATTTGAGAGAGAGAGAGAGAGAGAGAGAGCACAAGTAAGCAGAGAGGCAGGCAGAGGGAGAGGAGGAAGCAGGCTCCCTGCCGAGCAGAGAGCCCGATGTGGGCCTCGATTCCAGGACCCTGAGATCATGGCCTGAACCGAAGGCAGAGGTTTTAACCCACTGAGCCACCCAGGCACCCCATGGCCAATGTTTTTAACAAAATTAACAATGCTTTCTGTTAACTATTAACAATGGTTCTTTTTTTCCAAACGAAGTCCTAGAAACCTGGGATGGTTTTACAGCGCGAGCACGTCTCCGTTGGGATCAGCCATGTCCTCAGCGCCCGGCGGCACACGGGCCGAGGGGCTTCAGGACCCTACGATACAGCCCTGGGAACAGTGACTGGGCTGCAGCGAATGGGAGGCAGTTCTCTCTGAGGGTGAATCACTTGGGAGGGTTTGCTGCTCCGAGGGCAGCCCCATTCCCGGCTCTGGGTCAAGGGCGCCTCCCCCCTTCTAGAAAAGATATCTCCTTTCCCCTCTGGACAGTTCTTGGCTGAGAACACTTGTTCTATGCAAACCTATTCGGAAGGGCACTCCTTTGGTGAGGAGATGTGGGACAAATGCTGGACACGTGGTTTGAAACAGCTGTTAAGCAGGGTGGTTGGGGTGGCTCAGTCGGTTGAGCGTGTGCCTCTGGCTCAGGTCACGATCCCAGGATCCTGGGATGGAGACCCACGTTGGTCTCCCTGCTCAGCAGGGAGTCTGCTTCTCCCTCTGCTCCTCTCCCGGCTTATGCTCTCTCTCTCTTTCTCTCTCTCTCTCTCAAACAAACAAACAAAAAAAACAGCTGTAAAGCAAAAATGACATCAGTGAAGGCAGGTGCCTGCGGCAAGGCCACTTCCCATGCCCTAAGGAGAGCCCAGCTAGAGATGAGTAACTGGGATCCCAAATGAGCTGGCAGTTTAGTAGACACCAATCACATGCTTGTCCAATGGGCGGCACAATATGAGAATAACAGCCTCACGTTATGCTTGCCCTATATAACATCATCCTACACATTATGATTATCCCCATGCGCCCCTAACGGCCTATTTCCCTGTGGGAAATGTACTTGGGCCTCTGAAGAGGATAGAGGGATTGGAGCTCCAGTATAACATACAGAGATGTGGCAAACAGAATCACTTTGTGGGCTGAGGGTCCCAGGTGGGCGTTGAAGAGGAGCCATCACGAGTGAGCCTGCCTACATTCATCCCGGCACGTAAGGCCCAAGGCTGGCGTGGGATGTGAGGACTCCCCGGTCTGGTCCTGATCCGGGCACCTCGGAAATGCAGACGGTGAGGGCCAGTATAAGCTTCAATACCACAGTTGTTCATGAACAGAGAAGGGCACAAATCCAGGAAGGAAAGACTTCAGTTAGTACCAACTATCCTTTCTTTTTTTTTTTTTTTTT